>OY720638.1:115125182-115565149 GCA_963169105.1 Ceriagrion tenellum | reverse complement strand
GCTTGGTATCGAAATCTGGGTCGGGTTAGACGGAAAAAGGTGCGAAAAATAAAATAAGTCAATTTGACTCAGGACGAGAGTAAGGTGATTTCAACAATCTTAAATGACAAACTATCATTTCCATTACTGGATGTTTACAGCAGACCTCATTTGGATGTAATGTTATATAGCAAATATTTTAAAACATCCAGATTTACAAGGAAGATTAAGGACTGAACAGGCCTATAAAAACAAATCACGCAGATTGTTAAACTGGGAAATTGCGTAAGGATGAAGCGGATACCCAAAATTGCAAAACATTTCCGAGAAATCTCACATATATACAAGTTTACTACACCTTATACTTGATTTCTCTTACTTTCAACATTACCTCTCGATGCCTTTGATGGCGAGGGGGGGCATGCTGCTCTCACACACGCCTGAGACATTACGAATACGAGGAAAATGAACGAGGACCCGGCAACAGTGGGAAGATGAGAGAGAGCGAAGAGGAGCTAGGTTTGTAAAACGATGGTATGATACGTTTACTAGTGTGTCTAGATTGTTAGAAGAATTGGGATGAGAATCGCAATCTCAGTGTATATTAAATTATAGGCTTAACCTCTTAGCTAAACTTCAGGAAAAAACATTTCTCTGACGACGTAAAGCATACTATCAACCCCCTCGTACTACGGGAGATTAGATCGCGCCAATAAAATTAGAGAGATATATTATAGAACTGATAGGTATAAAACGTCATTTTTTCCGCGTACCATTCGGGACCATAACAGCTGTGATCGTCGTCATGAATAGTTCGACTAGTAACAATAGGTAGACAGCAGATCTTTCTCTTTATATTTTCTACGTTCTTATTTATGCATGATGTAAATATTGATGTTCTTATTAATGCATAATATTTTGAGTCTGTAGTAGTAGTCCTTGTACCCATTTGCACGTTGGAGTGATTGACAATAGAATGATTCTTGGTTATTAGATTTTTAATTGACGCGTTGCATGTGTGGTACGCTGGTTTCAATGTTATTTCGTTGTTCTACCGTATCATTCATGCATGCCTGGTGTGGAAGCACCCCCTGCCACACACCCTTTGGGTGAATTGCAGGGTATGACATAGATGTAGATGTAGAAAAAGTAAAACATTTCCGAGAAATCTCACATACATACAAATTTACAACTCCTTACACTTGATTCCTCTTCCTTTCAAAATCACCTCTCGATCCCTTTGATGGCGAGGGAGGTATGCTGCTCTCACACGCCTGAGACATTAGGAATGCGAGGAAAATGAATAAGGACCCGGCAACAGTGGGAAGATGAGAGACAGGGATTGGGGCTTTGCGAGCGTTTTCGGCGGAGCGGTATGGTTTTCCAGCACGGGGCTGGAGAGTAGGGCATGGCGAGCTGGCAAGGCCATAAGGGGGAATAAGAGAGCGGACAACGGCTTAGTGCGGCCAGTTGAGGAGAGTGTTTTCATGCAGAGGAGTAGAAAATAGAATGGGCATCAGGAGACCCTATACCTTTACACCTCCTCGAGATCACCTCCCCGCCTTCCCTCTCCCCCCCCCTTCAACCCCCCATCCCTGCCCTCACACTCCTATTCCCAAGTTCATTCCCCTCTCATTCTCGTCCCCGACACCCTCCGCCATTGTGTCCCTCAGGGTCGCCCCAAATAGCACTCCCCTTTCTTTTCGAGACCCACTCGCCTGTTTCTCTCCCTCCTCACCCGACTCCCTTGCCCACGCATTCTTCACGCACCCTAATCGCTCGACGAAAACACCAAAAAAATCCAAACCTACGAAGAAACAACATCAGTGTACTTGCAAAGCACGATAATCTATGTTCTCATGTCGTTTTCACGAATGTTAACATATTGTATTTCACTGAAGCAGGCATTACGCATCAGAACTTCACCTTTCTCCAACAGAAGCTATAAGGAGATGGTGAGATACTTGGCAGTTAGGAGTTAGGATTAAATTTTAATAAGTGCGTTGTTATGAATTTTTGGAGGTAGAAGAGCTTAACCAACGAAACGTACACAATTTATCAAGCCGATGTAATAAATCTAGAGTCAGTACATCTACATCTACGTAATACCCTGCGAGCCACCACAAGGGTGTGAGGCAGGGGGTGGCAGTAAAGTACTTAGGAGTTACCCAACACAGTTAACTTAGTAGCTATTTTACACTTGTCAGGCCTCATTTAGAATATGCCGCTAGTATATGGGATACCTACGAGGAAGGTATGATAAAAGAATTAGAGCGCGTGCAAAGGAGATCTGCTAGGTTTGTTAAATGTCGTTATGATAATTGTATTAGTGTTACGAGTTTAATAGAAGAACTAGTATGGGAATTACTATCAGAACGCAGGTTAATATTTAGGTTAAACCTTTAAAGTCAATTCGAAACCGATTTCTTCAAAGATGATGTTAGATATATATTAAGAACCCCTGCGTATTATGCTAGGTTTGACCATATTATCAAAATTAGAGAGATAGATTGTCGTACCGATAGATTTAAAATGTCATTTTTCCCGCGTACTATAAGAGAAAACAATAGGCAGCGTAGCAAAGGGATAGGTAGGTGAAATATAGTTAGAGTAGTCTGTAGTGCATGATGCATGTAATAACTACCAATAATCCCTTCCTTATTATGTAGATTTTAACCTGTACTACACCGTAGTAACTAATATTCTATTGTAATAACTACTGCAATTACTTGCAATAACTAATAATCAACTGTAGTAACTAATAAACTATGACCCTATTTTCTAGCATGTCTACATTATATATCCTACTTACATGGCAATAGTGCATGTTTGGTGATCTTCACCCCCCGCCACACACCCTCGTGGTGGCTCGCAGGGTATTACGTAGATGTAGATGTAGTACTGAGCTTAGTATTTACGACTACGTAATACCCTTCGAGCAACCACGAGGGTGTGTGGCAGGGGGTGAAGATCACCAAACATGCACTATTGACATGTCACTAGGATATTTAATGGAGACATGCTAGATAACAGGGTCACATGCACCTATATGGTTAGTATCTACATAATAAGAAAGGGATTATTGGTTGTTATTACATGCATCATACACTACAGACTACTCTAACTATATTGCACCCTCCTATCCCTTTGCTACGCTGCCTATTGTTATCTCTTATGGTACGCGGGAAAAATGACATTTTAAATCTATCGGTACGACAATCTATCTCTCTAATTTTGTTAATATGGTCAAACCTAGCATAATACGCAGGGGTTCTTAATATATATCTAACATCATCTTTGAAGAAATCGGTTTCGAATTGACTTTAAAGGTTTAACCTAAATATTAACCTGCGTTCTGATAGTAATTCCCATACTAGTTCTTCTATTAAACTCGTAACACTAATACAATTATCATAACGACATTTAACAAACCTAGCAGATCTCCTTTGCACGCTCTCTAATTCTTTTATCATACCTTCCTCGTAGGTATCCCATATACTAGCGGCATATTCAAAATGAGGCCTGACAAGTGTAAAATAGCTTCTTTCTCGTACTCTCTCATCGCATTTGCCTAGAACCCTTTTTACGAATCCTAATCTACGGTTTGCTACACTAGTTATTTCCCTGATGTGTTTCCCCCATGACATGTCTTCACTGATGGTGACGCCTAAGTATTTAATAGATTCTACGTTAGATATTTTCTTTTCTTTGATGCAGTAATTATTCCGGGGAAGGCCATTCTTTTTCCAAAAGTTCGTTATCGGGCATTTCTTCATATTAAATTCTAGCTTCCAACTATCACACCAATCATCAATCGTATCTAAATCCTTAGCAAAAGACTGACTGTCCTCTTCATTTCTAATTTCCTCATACACTACTGCAAAATCGGCAAAAAGATGGAGCTTGCGATTTTTACTACTATATTCAAGTCATAAATAGAAGAAATGAACGCAGAGAAGAAATAAAATTGGGCCTATCACGCTTCCCCGGGGGACACCCAATGTGACTTTTACTTCGCTTGAGCTGACACCATCTAATACCACCCTTTGAACGCGTTCATGTAAGAAGTTTCCTATCCAGCCTACTATATTACTGTCTATTTCGTATGATGCTAACTTCGCGAGTAACTTACAGTGGGGAACCTTGTCAAAAGCTTTTCTAAAGTCAAGAAACGCTGCGTCTACCTGTACGTTACCTTCTCCGGAAACTAAAATATCGTGAACAAAAAGACCTAATTGAGTTTCGCAAGACCGTCCTTTTCTGAACCCATGCTGGTTTGTTATTAATAAATCCTGGCTGTCGAGGTGTCCCATTATTGATGTAACTATATATGCTCTATAATTTTACATGATAGTGACGTTAATGATATTGGTCTATAATTACATGGCTGTTCCCTATCTCCGCTTTTATAAATTGGGGTCACGTTTGCTATCTTCCAGTCTTTGGGAACCGCGTGTTCTTCGAGGGATTAGTTAAATATTACTTTAAGATACGGAGCCATTTCGAGAGCTAATTCTTTATAAACACGAGCTGGAATTTCATCAGGACCTGAGGACTTTTTCGGGCTAATGTTACTTAGTAAGGATACGATTCCGCTACAAGATATATCGATTGGGGGCATTGGTTGTTGAAATCGGTCTGGTATGGTTTCGCGGAAACTATGCATAGGTTGATGAAAAACACTCTGAAAAAAGTAATTCAAACAATTAGCCTTATCTAAACTGGAAGTTACTATTTCGCCTCTATCCTTTTTCAAGGAATTAACCGTTGACTTTTTAGTTCCCTGTACTTCCCTAACATAAGACCAAAATGCTTTCGGATTTCCCTCTAGTTGTTCTCCAAGTACTTTTCTCTTGAATTCGCTGAACGCTTTTCTAAGGGCTGTTTTTGCGGCTGATTTACAAATTTTATAATGCTCGATGGTATTTTTTAGGTCGCTATTAGCTACATTTTTCTTCATTTTTCTTAGTTTCGCATGGCTAACTCGTTGGCGTTTTAAACATTTTCTAACCTCCGCGTTGTACCACCTTGGTTCCCTATTCTCGTTCTTATACTTATGAGGTATATATCTGTTGACAAGTGACCGTGTAATTTGGAGGAACTCTTTCCATGTATTGTCTGTATCGCTATTTTTGCTAATGTTCTCGAATTTTTCAAAAGATGTCTTTAAGTCAAGCCTAAATCCGTTAAAATCTGCATTACTAAAAAGGTAAATCTTTCTTTTTAATTTAAAATTTTTTTCAGTGTTGAGGGAAAATTTTACGTATACTACCTTGTGGTCGCTTATTCCATCGACATTTTCAACTTTAATTACTTTTTCAGGGATGTTTGTGGCAAGTAAATCGAGAACATTTTCCCCTCTATTAGGCAAATTTACTATTTGATGTAGTGCGTGTGATGCGAACAGGTTAAGCAATGACTCGCAGATTTCTTTGTCCCTACCTCCAGACTTATGACTGCATGTTTTCCAATCTATCGATGGTGTATTGAAATCTCCACCTACAATTATCTGTCGTTCGTTACTATGGGAATTAATGGACCTGATCTGATTCTCGAGTTCTAATACTGAGTGTACATCGGAATGGGGTGGTCTATAGTAGGCACAAACATATATTACTATCGAATTAGCACATTGAATGGAACACCATACACTTTCTATTATATTATGGGGAATCACTAATATTTTGCTGACTATTGTGTTCTTAACTGCGATAAATACTCCCCCTCCCGGTCGACCCTCTCGATCTCTCCTCTATACCCTAAAGTTTACTGGAAAAATTTCACTATCAGCAATATCGCTTATTAACCAACTTTCCGTTCCTATAATTATGTCAGAATTAGTACTCTCTATAAGGTGATGAAATTCAGGTATCTTGCTTCTTAAACTACGACAATTAACTACTACTACTGAAAATTCCTCTATTTTATAATGTCTGCTTATTGTGTTTGTGGGGTTTGTGTTTTCTAAATTATTGGGAAAGTTACAGTTTGGAAATTCATGGGTGTTGTTTTGATTTGTATGTTTTTCCTTTTTCTGTGCTTTCTTCCGTCCCGATAAACCTATACTGTGTTGTCTGGTCAACTTGTTATTCTTTGCTATCCTGGTGAGTGGCATTTTATTTAATGGCCCACTATTTGACCTACTCTCTTCCCTAAATATTTCTAATTTATTGTTATCTATTAAGATTTTCCTAGGCACTAAGCTTTGTGTACTCTATATTATCTGACTTTCCGGAAAAGCACTGATTTCGCCCCCACTAACTGACCTACTCTCTTGCCTACCATCTATGCTAAACTCGCTGGGTATGCTCAAATATCCTGCACGCTACCTTCTGCGATGCCTCGTACGTATAATGGACACCTGAGCGGTTTAGTGGCACCCGACACGAATTCAGCACCGGCCTGAGATCTAAGAACTCCGCTCCCTCGCTCCCACAGAGTCTTTGGTTTATGCCTTCCACTCGGCTCCAAACCATCGAACCCCGATCCGTCCTAGGTACCAAGCTGCATATGGTAAGCCTCAATCTTGTGTGATGCTAAATATTACTTTAAGATAAGGAGCCATTTCGAGAGCTGATTCTTTATACACACGAGCTGGAATTTCATCAGGAACTGAGGACTAGTTCGGGCTAATGTTATGTTATGTAATTTACGATTCCGCTACAAGATATATCGATTGGGGGAATTGGTTGCTGAAATCGATCTTGTTATGGTTTCGTGCAAACTACGCTTACATTGATTAAAAACGCTCTGAACAAATTAAACAATAAATTAGCCTTATCTAAACTAAAGTTGCTATTTCGCCTCTATTTTTTTTCAAGGAATTAACCGTTGACTTTTTATTTCCCTGTACTACCCTAACATTGGCAAAAAAGACGGCACCATTGCGAAAAAAATTTAATAGAAAAATTTCCAAGAAAGTCTAACGAGAACAGTAACAGTCCAGTTTCATAAAATAGCAGCAATTTAACTTGGAATATTCCTAAGAAAGCTAGTTGTAATGAGAATCCACTTTCCGGGATTATGTTCATTGATAAATTCTTTTCTGTCGTGGTAGTAAACTGCCGTAGCTTAAGAAATAAAGTAGCTGACTTCTACCATCTAATTGAAACTACTGATGCAGACTTAATTATAGGGACGGAAAGTTGGTTGTGTAACGAAATCGCATATAATGAAGTATTCCCGAAAAATTTCACAGTTTATAGAAAAGATAGATTCGAAAGAACTGTATGAGGAGTTTTTGTTGCAGTGAAGGATTGTTGTATTAGTAGGAGGGAGTCATTTTCCGACAATCAGGTAGAAAGCGTATGGTGCTCCATTTAAATCCTAAAGCAAAAACAATCTACGTGTGCGCATATTATAGACCACCAGAATCCAATGTAAGCCCAATATTAGGACTTGAAAGTCAACTCAGTGAGTTAACCTATCAAAAACCGACTGTCATATTATAATCGGTGGGGATTTCAATCTTCCGTCCATAGACTGGGACACGTGCAGTTTTATCACTGGGGGAAAGACAAAGACCTTTGTGAGTCACTTCTGTATACATTCACATCTCACTCACTCCAGCAATTAGTCGCTGCTCCAACTAGAGGGAAATATACACTTGATCTTTTAGCGACAAATATTCCACACATTTTTGTAAACATAGGTACGGATAAGGGAATAAGCGACCACAAGATAGTTAAAGCTAATTTTTCCGTGAGCATGATCAAGAAACATAATCCACAAAGAAAAATCTACTTGTTTAATAAGGCTGACTACGAAGGTATGAAACGAGAGTTGCAAAATTCATTTACTAATTTTAAAAAAATAAGTATCAACAGTAATACTGAGGTTTTGTGGAATACTTTCCTCAACGTTACACGATCAGTAGTTAGCAAATACATACCAAGTAAATGGAAAAGAGCCAATACAGAGCCTAGGTGGTATAACGCGGAGGTTAGAAAAACATTAAAGCACAAGAGAACATGTCATGCTAGGTTAAAAAGGGCAAAAATTAACAAATCCTCCGAAGAACTATACACAGTCACCGAAAATTACAAAATATCCAAACTCTTAGCAAAAAAAGCTTGCCGAAGGGCGTTAGCTGATTTCAAAAGTAAATTACTGGGAGAACACATGAACGATAATCCCAAGGCATTTTGGTCGTATGTTAGGGACACTCAAGGAAATAAATCAACAGTTAGGATGGGAGAATTAGGATGGGAATCGCTATCACAGCGTAGATTAAATTATAGGCTTAACCTCCTAACTAAATTTCAGGAAAATATATCTCTGACGACGTAAAAAACATACTATTAATTCCCTCGTACTACGGCAGAATAGATTGCGCCAATAAAATTAGAGAGCTAGATTGTTCAACCGATAGGTATAAAATGTCATTTTTTCCGCGTACCATTCGGGACCATAACAGCTATGATAATCGTCATGAATAGCGCGATTAGTGATATTAGCTAGTCTGTACATATTTCTTTTTATATTCTCTACGTTCTAATTTATGCATGACGTAAATATTGATGTTCTTATTTATGCATGATATTTTGAATCTGTAGTAGTAGTCTTTGTATCCCTTGCATATTGGAACGATTGATGATGGAATGTTTCTTGGTTAGTAGATTTTTAATTGGCGCATGGCATGTGTGGTACGCGGGCTTCAATGTAATTTCGGTGTTCTACCGTATCATTCATGCATGCCTGGAGTGGAAGCACCCCCTGCCCCACACCCTTTGGGTGGCTTGCAGGGTAAGACGTAGATGTAACATATGACCAAAGATCTAAACTAAATCTTTATTGCTTCATCATCAGATGAGATGAACGTACGCATTTTACGCACCAGCTTTTACTAAAGAGCTAGCGATAGTTCCCTAGTGAAAACTGGAACACTCACGGTACCCTTGACGTGATATCGCGTCATGCCGCACTTAAAGGGTTAAGCTATTTTTTCTCCAAAAATTCATAACAACACAATTTTAAAAATTTAATTCTAACTGCCGTGTATCGCACCATTTGTTTATAGCGCGTTGAAAAGCTCGTTTATAGCTCGTTGCTCGTTATGAAAGAACGTTGTTATTTTTCAATCGTTAGGCCTCATCTGGAATATGCTGTTAGTGTATGGGATCCATACGAAACGAGGTTGATATCAGAGTTAGATCGCGTCCAGCGAAGAGGAGCTAGGTTTGTGAAACGATGCTACGATAAGTTGGCTAGTGTGTCTGGACTGTTAGAAGAATTAGGATGGGAATCGCTATCACAGCGTAGATTAAATTATAGGCTTAACCTCCTAAATAAATTTCAGGAAAATCATTTTACTGACGACGTAAAAAACATACTATTAACCCCTTCGTACTACGGCAGATTAGATCGCGCCAATAAAATTAGAGAGCTAGATTGTAGAACCGATAGGTATAAAATGTCATTTTTTCCGCGTACCATTCGGGACCATAACAGCTGTGATCGTCGTCATGAATAGTTCGAGTATTGACAATAGGCAGGCAGTTAATCTTTCTCATTATATTCTCCTCTTTCTTATTTATGCATGATGTAAATAATGATGTTCTTATTTATGCATGATATTTTGAATCTGTAGTAGTAGTCTTTGTATCCCTTGCATGTTAGAACGATTGGAGATACAATGTTTCTTGGGTATTAGATTTGTAATTGGCGCTTTGCATGTGTGGTACGCGGGTTTTTAATGTAATGTCGGTGTTCTACCATATCATTCATGCATGCCTGGTGCGAAAGCACCCCCTGCCACACACCCTTTGGGTGGCTTGCAGGGTATGACGTAGATGTAGATGTAGATGTAGCTCCTAGATCTTTCTTCAACGCCATTCTGTCAGACTCGGTGTTAATATCTCTGTACGATACCTACTGATTTGTCCGCGAAAAGGCGAATTTCTGCTTGTTGTTACGACGGTGGTGATGTTATTAATATACAAAAGGAATATAAGGGACCAATGACACTTCCCTAGGGCACGCCGGACGTCACTTTAACAATATCTGAATTAACGACATTTAGAACTATCCCCTGTTCGCGGCTACTTAAGAAATCTTCAATCCAGCATATTAAATCGTAATGTTTTCCATAGGCTTTAAGCTTAACAAGTAAGTTTGAATGCGGAACTTTATCGAAAGCTTTTTGGAGGTATAAAAATATCGCGTTTACTGGGGGTAACCTTTCTCCAGAGGAAATAACATCGTGAAGAAAGAGGGCTACCTGGGTTTCGCAGGACTTGCCTTTTCGGAATCCATACTGACTTTGAATTGACAAGTTCTGGATATCTAAATACCTCATTATTGAACTGAAGATTACATGTCCCAATGTTTTGCACGAGATGGACGGAATAGGATCTTCCTCTTCGCCGCTCTTAAAGAATGGTATGACGTTTGCGATTTTCCAATCGTAAGGGACACGATGTTCTGCTAGAGACTTTTCATATATCATTTTCAAGCACGGTACTATTTCTGACGCTAATTCCTTATTAAGTAGGGCGGGAATTTCATCGGGACCAGGTGATTTCTGGGAGTTAATGGATTTCAGGTGACTTATTATGCCGTAACAAGAAATATTTAGTGATCACATTGGATTTTTGTTTAACCAAGGCAATGTAGCGGTGTTATTCTGAGGACATGAAGTTAGAAAAAAAGGTATTAAGGATAATTTCTTTTTTCTTCAATCCCTAGCTCTCTCCTTGACCGTTTGTCGGCCCCGGTGGCGGCAGGGTAAAGTCCCCGCCTGCTAACCCGAGGGTTCGAGTCCCGCTTGGGTAGAATATTATCTGCGCAGGACATGGGTGTTTGTGTTCGTCTGTTGTTACAGTCATTCCCCTGATATAAATTGGCCGTAAGTGCTGTATTCGAGGTACTTAATATGTAAAAAAAATATTTAGTGACGTTACTGCAGATATATTTCCTTGAACCTCCCTCACGTAAGACCAAAATGCTTTGTGATTATCTTCCAAAACTTCACCTAATATTTTACTCTTGTATTCCATTAGTGCTTCTCTCAAGGCTGCTCTTTTGCTGTTATTTTTTCTCTCGTATATTAACCACAAATTTTCTTAAAAATTTTTTCTTCTTAAAAATGTCGGGTGGATCCTGATGGGCGTTCTACATTTTAGCGTGCAAGATTAGTTGTCGCCTGAGAGATTTCCGGATGTGCATATAATACCACTTATTTTAATTATTAATCAGTCATTAACCACGATAGCACATGAAATAAATGAAACCTCAGAAATTCTAAATCGATCATATTGGGATGATCAACCATGCCATTTATTTGCCGAAGACGAATGAGGTACCTTACGATTTATTGAGAGACAACGATGATTTATCGAAACATTGTACAATTAATTAACAAATACAATTAATACATTTTAACTTCCTC
This sequence comes from Ceriagrion tenellum, assembly GCA_963169105.1. NCBI lineage: Eukaryota > Metazoa > Arthropoda > Insecta > Odonata > Coenagrionidae > Ceriagrion > Ceriagrion tenellum. The sequence continues at coordinate 115,553,781 of OY720638.1, read as the reverse complement.
ATTAAAAAAAAGACCACACGTGGGAAAGTGATAAAAAGAGAAAATAAAGATGGTAAGAGAAACCAGGAGGCAATAAAAGTGCCCGAAAGACATAAAACGACGCTGACATCAACGTGGTCTGCTGACACAACAATGACATCAAATTACTCTGTTTAAGCTTCAGAAATGCAAAATCAGAACTGTTGATGGTTTGAATGGAGGTAAAAATCGGATGTTCTAAGAAAAAATAGAAGGATATGTGAAGAAACGATAGATAAAAATACATCGAAATCAGGGAAATGACAGTCAGGGCTTTCAAAGAATCTACTTTTTTAAATTGCCTATGGTGATGATTTTGCAGCATAAATTATTACAGGATAACTTATATCAATTTTACACCTTTAATGCACCATTTTCTCAGAAAAATTGTGCATTATTCGAGTGTCAATATGCTATCCATTTTTCTCATTGAACTACAAAATTTACAGTCCCTCCGATAGACTCAGTTGAATGATTGATCAAGTAACGTATAAAAAGTCTACTTAACATCTCACTTTAATCTACGCCGCTGGATAATCACATTATAGAAAGGTTTTGTAATTTAGCTGAAAGGGTGCAAAGATTTGGAGCGTAAAATCGAGTGCCGAGTAATCGTCAATAGCCCTCCATGGAGACAATCTGCGTTTGATTGCTAGGTGATGATTGGACCAAGTAGGCTCGGAGAGATTTCTTGAGCTGCCTCGCTGCCATTCATTTGTTCGCTTGGCCCCGGGGCGTGCAATTTGCGCGGCAGTTGGCACCCCTTCCGCCGCGCGATGAACGCCGCTGTCCCCGGAGGCAACCGACACCCCACTCCGCCCCCATCCGATTCTCTTCACCCCTTGCCACACGCCCCCCTCGCGCTGGAAGCAGCGAATGCAACGCAAACCATTATTTTTCGGGCGCGCCCCGCAATGACAAGTGCGGAAGCCCCCGGGGCCATACCACGAGACACTGTCGAGCTTCTTTTGTCCCCGTGATTGTTCGTGAATATTGACCCATTATAAGAACGCGGCAACCATATAGTCGGATATTTTATTCAGGGAACGTGAAAATGTCGAGAGAAAAGCAAGCATGTGAGGGGCTAAGCTCCTCATGGTTATCCTCGGCGTGACAAAGCACCCCAGTGGCAAATGGCTGTAAGAGTGGCAACCTAACGAACAGCAAATCGTTTCAAATTAAATTTAGCGAATTATCAATTCCAGGCACACCTGAATAATGTGAGGGAATAGGTGTCCAGTAATCTAACATATTTTGAGAGAAACCAAATGTCCACACTTGATAGACCTCATATTATCAATAGTTATCATTGCTAAACCATTTCAACACGTTTCACCATCGATAAATTATCTTTAAGAGGAAAATATGTCATAGTAGTAGTTACTGCGATTATAAATATCTTTCATAAAGGGATTTTAATGGCATTACGGATTAAGAGTTGATTTTGGGAAAAAATACTATTCAACATGAAAAATGAGAGACCGATAATGAGCCACGTGATGTAGGCAAGTAGAAGGATTACTCATTGGTATTAAAGTATTTACAGTATTCTGCTATCGACCTCTTGTTTTATAAATCCAATTAAATATCAAGTATAGGTCCAAGTTAGTGATTCAAACAATTATCCTTCGCCAACGTTTCAGAATTTAATAATTTCCATCCTCAGGGCTACATACAAAGAAAAATGTGAGGGTAAAACAATACAAATATTGTTGTACCCTCACATTTTTCTTTGTATGTAGCCCTGAAGATGGAAATTATTAAATTCCGAAACGTTGGCGAAGGATGATTGTTTGAATCACTAACTCGGACCTATACTTGATATTTAATTGGATTTATTAAAGTAGTGAGTACAAAAACATTTTCATTATTTGAGAAGAAGCATTCCCACAAAATTATGGGAAAATATTTTAACCTCAATCATGAAATACCACCAGTTTATCCACCAGTGTCTGGAATAATATCGTTTCTATCCAAAAATATTTTACTAATCTTACTTTCAGCCTCATGAAAGGGATTTAATTGGAACGTGATAACAGGTAAAAACTAATTACCATGATTGGTAGATCACCCAGTTAACTGAATATTCAACTGCGGGTGATATTTATGTGTTTTCCAGTTATAAAAAACAGGTGACCAAATCCCATGATCTTTATTTTGAAAACAATATCAAGTAAAAAAAATAAATTCAGGTTCAGCGATTTCACCGGAAAATTTTGTTACTATGGACACTGAAAACAATAAAGATTAAATAATTCATAGACACACAGAACACATTCATTCCATATATATTCAAATGCACACTGTATTCTTCACTTTTTGCTCAAATAAAAAATGCTGAAAAGTAATGAACTGAAGAGTTCACCACAAGATATTGATACCCGAGAGGTGAGCAAGGAAATTTATGCACATTTGGGGGATACTTATAAATGAAGCCAATTTGCGCATTGCATTTCAATCATTTCGCATCAAGCCAAAACTATTATAACCAAGAAGTCGCATGCATTCAAACATGAAATGTAACGGATGCTAAAGCTAACGATTAAGACCTAAGAATAAAGATTATTATTGTTAGTTATGTTCAAGTGAGGCTCTTAAGAAAAAAGGTGGCCGTAATATACGACGTGAGAGAGAAAACTTTGCTATTGGGCAAAAGACTCAAAATTCAGTAATTTGTGGCCATGTTTTCGAGGCAAAAGTGGCTTTGCTAATATCATCTATTAACGCGCTACAAAATTGAAAAATAAAAAAATAAGCGCAATGAAACACACACTTAGTGAAGCAACACTGAAAATATTCACGTTAGGGTACGGAATGATCATTAATTTCACATATTGGAATTCAAAAGGTAATACCGAACTTTGCTTTTGGTAACCACACTTGTACCGAGCAAATTTCCGCCGACCTTTCTTCCAACATTGCCTACTGCCTTATGCGAATCGGCGAAAGCTCATATTCAAAAACTGAAGTACATGAAAAATACCGAAAGCAAGATATCGTTAAATGCAACTCAATTACAAAGTAATAAAAAATAATGATACATTAAACGGAATAGTTATCGCAGATTTGCGGGTTCTCTGGAGACGACCAAGATAAGACAAAAGTTGCAAGCGGGATAAAACGAGAGATAGAACGAAAAGTCGTTTGGGGAGTGGAGGGAAAGTTAATGAAGAGTTGGGCAACAGATAAGAAAGTCAACAAGTAGAGAAGTTATGTAAATTCATGAATATAATTTTTTGCCGCCAGGAAAAGAAACCTTTCTTATACATTTACTTCGTCGAGAGTAGCAAACTATAAGCCGCCGAAAAGTCAACCATCCATCGTATAAGTAGACATTCCCACGAGGATAAATCAGTCTGCACCTGAAATAACGGATATTGAATCGCAGACCTTCGACTTGTCGGACCAATGAACACACGCCTAAGCTACCTAAGCTTTCTTGTTGTCGTGGCAATTTTTTTGGAGGGTTCTGGGGAATTAGATTTTAAACCACCATATCATTATCGAATCAGCTCTTAAGATTGGTCAGTCATTTCCACAACAAACGATTTCAGATCTCGTGCGTATCTTTTTAGAGGATTTAGAAAACCTACCACATCACCAGATGTACGTGAATAATACTAAAAATTATTGACTTACATGCACTTCCCTTAGTCGTGTGTCTCCGCAATAAGAAATATTAAATCATCCTTCCTTTGGAATGGTCTCATATTAATATTTTATCCCAAATAAAGCTGCAAAACCCATGAATTCTTATATTTATAATAAATTTTATAGTTAGTTATAATAAAAGGAAGTTCATTCGATATCTACTCCCCTGATAATCAAGTTTCTATTTAACCAAATTTCCCATCGCTTGAATGAATTTGAGTAATCTATGAAATGCATTTATCATCTCACTTCCTTTACATGTCCAATGTAAAAATGCTTCAATAGTTATGCCTTCTTCTCTAGTCGTCAATTCATTAGGATTGCAACAGCCCTCTACCTCTCCCTGTCCTCGGCCATCCTCTTCATTTCTGAAGACAATCCACATCCTACGTCCCCCATTATCCGCTTCCAATACTCCAATCTAGGTCTTCTCCTATGCCTTTTGCCTTCTATCATCACTTCTTAAATCACCTTCACCGATCCCTCAGGCCGCAGAAAATAGCCGATTCATCCGTCCCGTCGCATTTTTCCTGTTTTCCACATGCTCCGTTCTTCCTTCACTTTACTCAGTACCTCTCGGTTCTTTACTCGCTCTGTCCAGCTTATCTTACACAATCTTCAACAACAATACATCTCAAAAGCCTCTCTGTTTCCCCTCAGCCCATGTCTCGCTGCCGTACAACAATACACTCCACACAAAGGTCTTGACTGGCTTTTTCCTCAGCAAAATATCGACAGAGCAGGACGTGAAGAGATTTCTCACTATTAAAGGCAATCTTTGCCTTTAATATTAAGAAAAAATTGCGGCAAATTAATAATTTTCCTGGAATGGGATACGAACATATGTCCCCAGTGATCAGTTTTTTGCGGTGATCTCCCGAGATCCCCAGAGATCAATCAGAATTTTCTTCCGAGTGGGAATTATTAATACCTAGACTGGCACCTCGGTATCCATATAAAAAACGGCAAACGTTTCATTTCATCAAAACAAAGCCATAAAACACATTCGGTAAGCCAGTATTACCATTTGATGCAGCCGTCCCAGAGGGCCACGTCGCGTCGGTTGAAACGTCTGGAGAGCAGAAAATAATTACCCCAGAGAGGCAGAGTTGTTGACACCGCTGGTGAAACTTTCCGACTCGCGATTGTGTCAGCGGAAGGCGAGAGCTAAATTGAGCGAGTTTATATGGGGACATAAGGCCTTTTATGGCATCAACACTTTCTTGCGATTTTCCGTCGTGCCAGTCACTCGGACGGCGCCGACTGAAACTCCGCGAGAGCTTCACGTCGCATCATTCGCGGGGGCGGCGGGAGGAGCGGGGGGGGGGGGGGCATGAGGACGGGAACGGAAGAAGCTGGTTGAAAGGGATGACGAATGGATGGTTGGAGAGGAGAAAGGCAGTGGGTGCGAGAGGCGGGCGAGGAGAGATGTGTTCCAGGGGGTTGGTGGGCGATTGGCGGAGAGAAGGAACATGCGCGGCTGCGATAAGGGGATTGTACGAGGAGTGGGGGTGAGTGGGGGAGGAGGGGAGGCCGAGGGAGGGAGACGTGAGGGCAAAGTGGGCGCAGAAATGGATGAGGGAATTAAAAAAAGAAGGAGCTGTGAAAGTTCGAGTCTTCCCTTCAGACAAACACCGCCCCTGAGCACCAACCCATAGCCGCGGAAGCGTCTTCATCCGATCCTCAAAATTCCAACTCGGTGATTATACTCTCAAGTTGCGAACACCATAAAATATAGAGGACATCCACACGATTGGTCAAAAACAATCCATACCGCAAGCGAACCTTTAAGTGTGGCTCAGCTATAAAAGAACTGATTCCTCAATTAGCTGCGCTATAGTTCACCAAGCTTCGGCATCCATGATTAATTTGCACAAACTCTGCCAATTGCCACGCAAACAGGACTCGGGTGAATGGACCCTTCGCCATCATTTACCTCGAAAGATAACAAAAGCGTGATAATTATCGATGGGGATTTCAACTTCCCGGCTATAAACTGGAAAACTAATGGCAAAGAACCAAGTTCAAGGATGCGTGATATAAGTGATGGTGAATGCGGTATTAAGTAATATAATTACACACCACTCTCTTACTCAAATAGTAAACGAACCTACGAGAGGTAATAAAATATTAGACCTGTTAGCCACCCTGCAATGATTAAATACGTCGATATCCTCGAAGGCATAAGTGATCATAAAGTAATTGTTAACATTTTGAAAACAACAGTAAATTCCACTGTAAAACCCAAACGTAAAGTCTACTTATTTGAAAAATGCAACTACGTAAAATTCAGAGCGACGTTAGAAGCTTCATTCACGAAATCCGTAGCCACAATGAAGAACGAGAGCACCAAAGTATCATGGAGATGTTTTTTGGAGTTACTACGTAAAGGAATCGATGTAAATATTCCATACAAATTCAAACGGGAAAGTAAAGAACCGCGTTGGTATAACCACGAAATAAGGCGGGAGCTCAGGAGACAAAGAAAACTACACAATCTATATAAAACCTCTATTGAGTTAAGTAACAAAACAACGGGGCTTGCGGTGAGAGAAATATACGTTGCTCAACGCTCAAAAATGAAGAAAATAATTCGTGCTACTCTATGAAATATCAAGCAAAAATCCCCGGTGAATTGCTAGATGAAAACCCCAAGTTATTCTGGTCATAACGCGAGACCTGGGAAAATCTTCCACAGTAGAGTCTTTACAAGATACAAAGCCAATTTATTAAACCACTACTTCGAAAGTGTATTCAATAAGTTTGACACGATGCACAATTTAGATATTCCTGACTTTAACGAGCCGATGGCTGACATAATAACTCAACGTGATGGAATAATTAAACAACTGCGTTCCATTAAAAGTAACAAGTCTCCGGGTCCAGAAGGAATGCCTGCACGCGTGCTCAATGAGTTAGTGCCACAATTTGCACCATTCTTAGAAATTACATTTAACGAATCATTATCCGAGGGCAAGGTTCCCCAAGACTGGAAAACAGCCAATGTCACTCCGATACTCAGAAAAGGAAATAGAAGTGACCCAGGAAATTATTGGCCTATACCGTTAACATCACTTTTATGCAAAATCCTAGAACACATTGTCGTTAGTAATATCATGACATTCCTGGATAATCGTAACTTCTTACATAGCAGTCAGCACGGCTTCCGTAAGGGCAGGTCCTGTGAAACACAGCTTGCGCTCTTCCTTCATTCTATCCTAAAATCAGGTGAACCGATTAAGCAAGTCGACGCGATATTCCTCGATTTCAAGAAGGCATTCAACAAGGTCCTCACAAAAATCTCATTTATAAATTGCAATCATGCGGAGTTAATAGAAAATTAGTGAATTGGATAAGTGATTTTCTTAGTAACCGAAAACAAAAAGTCGTTATTGATGGTTTTAGCTCTGATATGGTCGAAGTCACATCCGATGTTCCTCAGGGAAATGTGATCGGCCCACTTTTATTCATCATCTATATTAATGGCCTAAGTATTTGAGTTAGCAGTAAATTAAGATTATTTGCAGACGATACAGTTATCTACCGTGAAATGAACCAAGACGCGGACTTTGAAGCTCTATCATCGGACCTTAACAACGTCCATTCGTGGTGCCAGGAGTGGGGGTTAGAATTAAATATCAACAACTGCACCACAGTCCACTTCCTGCAAAAGTCATCACAAAAATGCTATAACTATACTGTGGGTGGAGTAAACATAAAATCTTCAGGTACAGTAAAATATCTTGAAATTACCTTAACATCTGGTATATCGTGGGGATTACACATACAAAACATATGTGGCGCAGCATTAAAGAAACTAGGTTTTGTTGAGCGTATAATAGGAAGGTCCTCGGATGAAAAAGTCAAAGAGAGATGCTACTTCGCTCTGGTTAGGCCACACCTCAAATACGCCGCGAGCATTTGGAACCCTGGTCAAATATATTTAACCAAAAAAATTAATAAAATACAAAGAAAATCAGCACGCTTCGTTAAAAACTGCTACGAGCGTGTATATAGTGTTTCACAACTTTTAGAGGGATTAAGATGGGAGCCCCTAGAGACTCGGAGGCTACACGCTTGGCTTAGGCTGTTTGATAAATTCAGTACTGATATTTTTCAGAGCGACATAGAGAATATTATCATGACTCCTTACAACATCTCTAGGTCTGGCAGACGCGATAAAATAAGAGAGGTATACTGCCGAACAGATAGGTGCAAGAACTCGTTTTTTCCGCGAGCAATAAGCAGTCACAATAAAAATGAAGCTCACTAAATACACTCCTATAATTCATGTCACCATTTCATCGCTAAAAAACTTACTACTTTACACGGCTGGTGACCTAACACCCCCTGCCACACGCCCATGCGGCAGCTCGCGGGATATTATCCATCCGAGTACAAAGAGAAACAGAGCAGAAACGGATGTTTCCATCATCGGCAGATATCTCAAATACTACTAATGATAATTTTTACCCTTTCTTATCCCGCTGAAGAAAGTAGAGAGTTTAGGCGCACATAATGGATAAAATGGGATAATTTCATACGCAGGACATATTTAGTACAACATGAAAAGAATCGATGAGAAGCTTTCCCAGTAAAGAAACTAGCCACTTAGATCTGTTTTGGGCCTTATCGAAGGTGGTGGCTTGCCCCTCGTATCTTATGCATGATATTTTGAATCTATAGTAGTAGTCTTTGTATCCCTTGCATGTTGGAACGATTGAAGATAGAATGTTTATTGGGTATTAGATATTTAATTGGCGTTTTGCATGTGTGGTACGCGGGTTTTAATGTAATGTCGGTGTTCTACCATATCATTCATGCATGCCTGGTGCGAAAGCACCCCCTGCCACACACCCTTTGGGTGGCTTGCAGGGTATAACGTAGATGTAGATGTAGATGTATCCGATGCGAACTAAGCAAAATACGATGCAAAGCCGAGTGGTTTGTCAACAAATCGTTCTGATTGAAGAGAGGGTGTGGCACTGCTGGAGAATAGACCGAGTTTTGGATCAATTGACAAAAAGTGGGAGGGTACAAATTAGAGCAAGTAGAGCATTTTTATTACTTAGGTAGTTAGCTGGAAGTAAATGGGCATATATGGAGGAGAATAGCGTTAGCCAAGAAAGCGTTGAGTAATAGAAGGGAGCTGAGGACGGGGACTTTGGGTAAAGATGTTAAGAGGAGTCTGGCTAACAAGTGTCAGGTATCCGGGTAACAGATGTTATTCAAATTCAGCAGTTGTACAGACCACTGTATGTGGATAAATCTGAGAGGATAAACCATGAGATTGCGAGAAATCTTATTTTTGACTGCCCTGTTATTAAAAAGACCACAAAATTTAGTTGACAGGTGGAGCACAAACAAGCCTATAGCCCCAAAAACAATGAGCCCCGTGGGCGAATAATGCTAACATAGCATTCTAATTCTTTCATATCCACGGAATTCTAACGCTAACATGGCATTCTAATTTTTTCATATCCACGAAACAAGCTTTCATCACAGCTGCCTGCGTGCCTCTGCCTTCACTTCAAGCCGGACTGAGGCGTCAGGTGCAACTATACAAGCCTCCAGTTCCATTTCTGAAAGAGAAAGCGTGGCATTCTCATTTTGCTGTCGAAGTAGGAAAGACGAAAATGAGGAAAGAGCCGGGGTTAGCGGAGGGCTTGTCGGGGATGAGAGGGAGGAAGAAGGGGTGGGGGAAGAACAAGAAGAGACTGAAGAATTGGGGGAAGTTTTTCAGATGCAATACCCCGTGGCAGACAATATAATACAAGAGCGTTCATATTCAGGTAATTGGGTCGAGGTTTATCACCCTCCACATCCAAATCCAGTAAGGTGAAAAATAATTACAAATTGAGCTCATTATGAATAGCGATACCATAATTCATACATTTATGGAGATTTTAATACTCGCAGAACACCAAATTATCAGAGTTATTTCGAGAAAGGTAAGAAGGCTCTAATAAAAATAAGTCATTCAACACAAGTATCAACACTAGTCCACCCAGATGAAGCAGGGATTTCATAAAAAAAATCTATCACAACTAACCAACATTGGTCGTTCAATCCTAGGATTGGTTCACTGTAGCCCTCCACCCATCCCTATCTAATGCTAGGTCTCTTAACTCCAGGTAGCTCTTTCTTTATACTTTCCTGTTTATTTGGTCCATTAACTATTTCTTGGGGCTTCCTCTGGAGACTTTTCCCTCTATTTTACCTTCAATTATGTTATTCACAAACCCACTGTGTCTCAGGGTGTGTCCAATCCATATGGTTCTTTCCTCTTCTATTCCTCTATAAACTTCATCATTTCTTATTTTGTCCGTCCATTTCATCATTAGCATCATCCTTCAGTACCAGATTTTGAAGGCTTCTTGTCCGTTCTGTTCTGCTTTTCCAATAATCCATGCTTCCGATCCATAGAGTGCCACGCTCCACAAACGTGTCTTCAATTACTCTCTCCCAGTTTGTGGACCTAACGTCTTAGATCACAGCAGCTGTTTTTTTTACCATGAACGCTTTCTTAGCTAGGGCTATTCTACGCTTGATGCCCGTTGTACTTCTTCCGTTCCACGTGATGGTAATTCTCAGATTGGTGAAGAAATCCAATCGCTCTAATTTCTCTCCTCTCAGTGTAAATTCTGGATTCAGTTTTTCTCCACCGCATAATAGGATTGAAATCTATGTATTGTTTTTTTTATGTTGCACTCTTGGAGAACTTAGTCCACTGCGTTCAGTGACCTTTGAAGATCATCGTGATTTCCTATCACAACTATTATTACCTATGGAAGAAAACACTTTAGATGCACTACCTCCGGATGAAATTTCCATTATACTATGTTTGTGACAGCTTACTGTTTCACGATAGCGTTAGCAAATATGTCGAACGTAACGTAACGTCTCTTAGAAAATAGTCGTCAGAATGCAGGTGAAGAGGATGAAGCTGCCCATGAAATTTTATTACAGCTGAAATTTGATTACCCCAGACGGTTACTGGAAAAAGTAAAGTAAAGAAGTATTTATTGTTCTAGGAGATTCGTCAATCACTACGAGCATACAAAGAATACAATATATTAATGGAGCTCATGAATTAAATATTAAATTATTTTAAAGAACTGGGAACATATTAAATAGAGAAGCAATAAATTATCACAATAATTGATGGCGTGAATATTTTTTAATGTTCCTTTTCCAGGACATAAATACGGTGAAAAATGTTTTCTTAAAAATACACTCTGGCGTGGAATCTTTTATGTCCTTATGAATACTGTTCCATGACCTTGCTCCTACAATACGAAAAGGTTTTTGGTAAGTTACTCTCGTTCTACGATGAGTGGTAATTGAATTTTCGGGAGACATTCTGGTTGTTACATATGACTTCTTCTCCCTGGCGGGAAAAATTTGCAACAAACACCCAGGTTGTTCATGTTTTTAAAGACTATAAGAAAAACGTCCCAAGGATATATTTTCTTCAGTTTTGACCTTCAGTCATGCAAGGTTAGTAAAATAAGGGGGAATATAATTACCTATTTTTAGGCTAAAGACAAACCTTACACAAATATTTAATAGCTATTGAAGCTTTGCATTCAGCTCTTCAGTGAGATTTTAATACCCAAGGTAGCAATAATCAATATGAGGAAAATAAGCGCAGATAGTAGGTTCTCACCAGTATAACGGGGTAAGAGATTTTTTTTCAATTTTGAGTTGGTGGAGGATTACATTAACCTTGTTTCATATGGCTAGCACATGGTTTTGCCAAGAAAGGTTACTGATCGTAGTGACCCCTAGATTTTGAACATAGTTTGAGTACAATATTTCTACATCACCAACTGTTATCTTGAGTATTACATTAAAAGCGACATTTCTAAGTGATTTGGAGTTACCAAGTAGTACTACTTTAGTTTTGTTACAATTTATAACAAAATTGCTATTTACACCCCATGAAGTGATGGCGTTAACATCCTGATTTACTTCGGCAATTACGTCGTTCGACTCGTTCAGTTGGTAATGACAGTAAATATAAAGGCCATCAGCATGCAACATATATTTACAGTTCACAATACAATTTGGGAGGTCAAGGACATTCAGAGAAAGTAAGAGAGGGCCAAGTACTGAGCCCTGAGGGACTCCACATTGGACGTTTTTCCAGTGCAATGTGTTTCCATTTCCGTCCTTGACTGCCTGTTGCCGTTCATTCAAATAGAACTAAAACCAATTTAGTGAGGAACAGGAAAAGATAAGTTCTTTCATCTTTCGGAGAAACTAGGCGAGGTTTACGAGACCAAACGCATTAGTGAAATCAAATAAAATGAGGATTGTGATCATACCAATTGCTGAAGTATGTCGTCCGTAACTTAAGTAAGTAGAGCAGACTGCGTAGAAATGATTTTCCGGCATCAGAGATTGGCAAGGATCATTCAAGTTATCTCGGTTTATGTATTCGATGACCTGCTGGGAAATAATACTTTCAAGGCATTTAGAGAGTGAGCATAAATTGGAAATTGAGCGATAATCGCGAGGAGTAGTAGGTTTTTTACCTTTAATATTGGTGTGATAAGTGATTATTTCTAAATTTTTGGGAATTCACCTGACATTAATTAAAAATTAAAAACGTCGAGTATTACAGGGAAAAGTGCAGTTGACGAAGCCTTTATAAATTTCAATGAGATACCATCAATCCCAATTGAGTTAGTTTAAGAGATGGAAAACGTTTTACTTAGGGTATCAGGTGTAACATACTGGAAGAAGAAACTTTTTTCTTCATAAGGTATGAGTCGTTTTATATTAAAGATATAATATACTGAATATAATTAGCTCGTAGGCTTCCGCGGATGCAGGGTTGACTGTTCCTTTTTTCGGGATTCATTCCGCGATGTATATTTTAAGAAAACAACAATATTTCGCTGGTCCTCCTGCCAGCTTCATCAGGTTAACTGAACTGACTTCTTAGTCTCGCTCGTCTTTATATATTATATATGAGTCTGGACTCCCATTGTTGCCGGAATTTAAATTTGAAAAAATTCGTTTTAGACTGCTACTCAACTTGTAACCGTCTTCTCGGTTGACGTTCATTGACGGTGACGCTCGGTTGACGGTTTCCGTCAGCTGCGCAAGAAGAGGAATGGGACCGGAATTCATCGATATGACAGAGGAGGGAATGACAGTTAACTAGGCATATGATGATTTCACATTTAATGGATTTACTTAACTATTGGTAGTGAACAGACACACTTATCTTACTTTAAAGGATCAAGATCATTTTCACTGAGAACAGAGATTCGATTACTACCGCCACGAGCTCGAACATACACACGGCCATTTCGAATCCATGCGTATTTGATTTTACCTTTCTTTCTTAAACCTCGAGCAACCGCGTAGAGTCTCCAGTTGTGTGAAGTCAGGGATTCGTTTATGTAAACAGGTGGGTTAATGGGGCTTCGGTCAGCGAAGATATCGGTGAGTTTCAAGTCTCCCCTCGTTTGCCTGATATTTACGAATCCAACTGCAACACTAGATCGTAAAAAGTGCACGATGATTGGGGCCGGTCTAGGTGTAGGCTGAGAATTAGTAGAGAGGTTGGAAACAGCTCGATAGGCGTAATTAATTACTTATCTCAATTTTAGTTCCAAGAGCAACTCCAAATATACATACCGGGGTCGCGGCAATCTCTCCATCAGAGTATTGAATCCCATGGACTTCTGTAACACTCCGGAGTTGTTCTGGCTCCACACGATTAAGGCGGGCTTCAGTTTCACTTAACTGTTTCTTAAAATTAGTATTTTCACTCAAGAGGTGATTCAAGAAATCGTTAATTTTAGTGCGGGAAGCAATACACTGCACAAATGACTTCGCGTATCCCTCAACCAATTCTTCCCAATGAGATATGAATTAGCGGATTTCATTTTGATCCTTACGGATTTCACTCACACTATTCGGCAATCCTCTCAATATTTCGCTCATCCGGTTAGAAAACCGACCAGGATCGGTGGACTGGTTTTCAGGAGCTTTTCTTGGTGACACTTCAACACTGGCAGAGCAGTTCTTAACCCGATAAGCATCACATTACCATGACCTGTGCTGCTCGCTGAGTGCTTTGTAGTCCTCTTCGTATATAAAAAGGCACACTGGATGGTAGAAGACACCACACTCGCAACAACAGAGCGAATTTTGGTCGCGCTTGGTGAATTTGACGCGGGCACTACAGTTGGGCATTGCGTAACACAGGAGAAGCGTCGCGAGAGAACGATCCGCACCGCACGAGAGCTGAGCTCAAACTGCTAGCTCGAAAAAAGCTAGATTTAGAACAGCAAAACCAAAGACTGGCAACAATGCTTAATACGCCAGCAATAAAAAAGAAAGCGATCAGGAAAATGAGATTAGAAGAGGGAAAGGACGTAGTTAATAAGTACGTATATAAATTCTAACAGTTCGTTTGAGTGTTTCGCTGTTTTCGGTAACGTTATTCAAGGTGCGAGGAATAGAGTAAATTCTGTACCATTAAATCGGCAGCCTCTATCGCTTTGTCACTTCCAGCACAAGGTACTAGCAAAACCTTTTACTAAAAAATATTACTTTTTTCCCGGCAACACCGGGTATTTTGGCTGGTCATAATGTAAAGAAAAAAGTGCAAATGAAGAATGAAGATGAACTTTTGCTCAAGAGTCAACAATGGCTAAATTTTATACAGCGTAGTTTATGTTATGTTATCTTTGCAAATACAGATAAGTGAAAAATTGGAATGTGTGGAACCGTTTTATTGCAGTCAATGAACTGCACCGATCGCTAACTTTAAGAATTCACATCCCCTAAGTTGCGACAGTTGTTGAGCGGCACCTAAAGGACATCTCTGCTGATTCGGAAAACTTTCTTCACTTTCACACTTACAAACGAACAACAATACCACTAATCACTCCACTGATGAATCACAAAGGCACACCAAGCACACAATATATGGGAAAAATACAACTGAGCACAAATCTGAATATACATATTGACATCTTTCTACTCAATCTTCCACGACATCTCTAAAACGTGCTGGTATAATTCGTTTCATTTCAATTATTTTCCTATAGGGCAACCCGTCTTTGCTTCCGATATTCAATTCATTCCGATCTGCTCCAGCTCACTCGCTGTAAAAGGGGAAAACTAATAGTCTAGCTAAAACTCTTGGCTGAGATAGCGAAAAGAGACGATTAGAGTACTTACACCTGATTGCTCATTAAATGATACTCATTCTAATTGGTCGGCCCCGGTGGCGGTGGGGTAAAGTCCTCGCCTGCTAACCCGAGAGTCGCGGGTTCGAGTCCCGCCTAGGTAGAATATTATCTGTCGAGGACATGGGTGCGTGTATTCATTTCTTATTAATGTTAAAACATCCGATGTAAAAGGCTGTTTTCGGGGTTGTGAGTATTAAAAAAAGCAGGCTCACTTCTTTATCATGATATTTGGGTCACTAGCAGCTTATCAATTTGTTTTTTTCCACACTGTTCCCTGATTCCCGGTGCCAAATGGTTTCAGTCTGTTCAGTATCACCTCACTTCTAATGGTACACACTGCGCAAATCTTTCCCCCGCGGCGTGTCTTAATGAATTCAATAAAAATGCAACAATTCCTCTAGACGCGAATTCTGAGACATACGCACCCACACACACAAGACCTTTCACTTTCGATATTCTAAGCGTCTCTTCCTTCTTCCCTCATGAATCTATTGTAACCGATGGGTATGCGATCATTACAAATAAAACTTCTCCTCCACTAATTAAGTGACGATCTCACATTACGTATTAATGGCTTTTTCGCGGCAGATTCTTTGCGTGCAAATTATTTCACCACTCTCCTGTAATATCACATAGCTATAGCATTAAGTCCTCTACTTTAGGCTTCTCTATCTGCCCATGACGCTTCACCAATCAACGCTAACAGATAGTGTTCACGAAATTGTTGCGGTTGCTCAACCCATGAAAAGTCTTCTTGTGAGTAGGGAATGATATTTTAAAACTATACTGAACGTTCCGAGGATATTTCTCAGCTTCGTACACTCAGAATACAATTTTTTTTCATCCGGTGACCTATTTCTGTATAATTCAAAATTTTCCATGAAATGAAAACTGCATATGCACTATTAAGCATCTTACAAAAAATTTTTAACGCTATTGAACAAAGGTTGTTTCGAATGAATCCTTCAGTTCAATCTAAGCTTGAAAATAAACACGCTCGCGAGCTCCTCACACACACTTCAGTTCAAGCCAGAGAAATTTTACACTCGCTATGACGTCATTTTAATCACATACTTGGCAGCCATCCATTTTGTAGCTCATCATGTAGTTGATCATCAACTTTAAGCCTGTAATATAACTACTTTACTCTTCTTAACCGTGATTTTCGAAATGGCTCCTAGCCCTTTTGGACATCTTTCATACTTACACAGCTAAACAAAAATATTTGGAAAACACGATTTACTTGCAACGCCCACGGTAACAAGTGCCCCATCCGTACTCATATATAAGAAACAAACATGTCCCCCTCTGTATTCCTGGTTCGGCAAAAATTTTGCTTGCATTACTGAACTTCTGCTGACGAAGAAAAGTGATCAGTAAATGATTTAAACACGCCCCCATCCAAAGCCATCATGTTAGCAAATCCTTGGAGACTTCGGTTTGATGTCACCATCGTGGCTGATGAGTCGATCTACGTATGATACATTTGCCATGACGGTACCAGACAGGACAGGACATCGTATGATTAAGAGGGAACACGGAAAATCCCTTGAAATGGAAACTGATTTGATCCCAAGAGCTTAAATTCTCTCGACAAATCACAATAGGAAAATAAAAAGTCACCGTACCCGAAGACTTTTATTTCTTCATCAGGATGTCCTAGACTAAGGAGCGTGGAGCGTGAACTAGCTATTCCAAGTGTTCAACACCAAAGGTCTTCCTGTTTTGAATTTCGGGCATCAGATGGTCATTTCCGTCCATAAACCATCATATTCCTAATTTTACGTCATGCGTTCGCAGGTGATGAAAACTCAGGTAGTCCTCCGGTGATATCGCAAATGGCAACTGAATCACCCCAACGGTTTTCTACGGTACCATTGACGTCATAGGTCAGGGATGATCCTAGCGATTATTTGTCGGCAATTCTGAATGGTACTTTTGAGGTAATGTCAATGTCCGTCACTCGATTGTGCTTCTTTTAAAGGAAGAGAAATAGGCTGGTTGTTAAAGTAAACACTAGCATAGCGAGAAACTTTTTATTATGCCCTAATGCGCGCTATTTAAGGAAGATGACGCTGACAACCAAATATGACAGCTATCGGACGATTGCAAACTTTCCTGGAGAACCTTCAAGTTGAAAATCTTACGAGTTTTCCGCCTGGTCACATCCTCCATTCATTCCAAAGTCTCGAAAGACAATATCCCCATCGTATTCAAGAATCCTGGAATCCATTTCCTTCCGTCACTTCGTAAACTTTACATACCATTTGCGGAATGCTCAGGTGGTCGCTGTTTGGTTGGCCGCCAATTTTCTATCACATCATCCCACGCCTAATATTTATGTTACCGCATAAATTAGGTCTATTTT
Source organism: Ceriagrion tenellum (assembly GCA_963169105.1). Lineage (NCBI taxonomy): Eukaryota > Metazoa > Arthropoda > Insecta > Odonata > Coenagrionidae > Ceriagrion > Ceriagrion tenellum. The sequence goes on along the minus strand of OY720638.1, from coordinate 115,536,525 downwards.
TAGTGTTATCTGCGATTGTTACCCGAGTATTTCTTAGCACGTTCCCTGTCAACGACCTCTCCACCAGCAGTTAATTGGTAGCGACTCAAGAATTTAATAAAAACACTAATTAGAAGGAATTCCAGTGCTTCGAGCTCGCCAAAAACCCATTCCCCATACAGCCCGCTTCCCTTGCGTCAATTCATTGATGAACTTATTTTATGATCCCAGAATGATGTTTATATGAGTTTGTATGCAACGGACAATTACTAGTTGTTCATGATCATGCGTCATTTGTACACGACAGTCTGCTGTTACCGAAAGATAACTTTTGTAATTACCTTTGTAATTCGGTTTACAGAGGGTATGGGTGTAATCGGTCAAATTTCCGTTTGATTTAACATCAAAGTCCTTCTTCTCCGCTCTAAGGATGCAAAGGATGTTATTTGGCACCTCCTGAGGAATTTTGGCACTTTATACCCAACTGTATTGAATTTGTACAGCTCAATTCAGTAAATGAAACCCAGAACGAATGTAAACGAGTCCTCAAAGATTGCAGAGTACAGGGTATGACGTCAGATCAGACACTACACCGCAGTCTGTTTGTTTCACTCCCATATGTAAGTATGCTTTTAAATATGGTGTTGTATATGTATCTTTTATTTCTATTTGATATATCTTTGCTCCATAGGATTGAATTTAACGTATTAATGGTTGTTCTACCTTTATCAATCCTATCTTTAATCGTTTCTGCGCTCCTTCCACTGCTATGAATTTTTATGCCTAAATAGTCATATGAATCACAGGCCTCTACTATTGCATTGCTATCCTCTAGCACAATGTCTTCATTTTTTCCTCCAATACACATATACTTAGTTTTGCGCATGTTGATATCCAATCCCCATGCACCAGACGCCCATGCGCTATACGTCCGAGATAGATGAAGGATAAAAAATAAATGCGAATGAAATGAAGTGACACTTGAAGAAGAGATAATGGGTGATATTTCGTATCTGGTACTTTCCTCGCGAATCATCTTTTCTCGGGATGAAGAGTGAGTCGTCCTTCGAAATGTATGCAGCGATCGGAGAACTGGGGAACTGTTAATGGGACACTTTCAATGAAACTGAAACAAAATGGGTTCAAAATAATACGATCCACGATAGTTCTTAGCAAAAATATAGGGAAAATTTTGGATCTACGTGCTAGTAATAACTTAAAGCAATAATCTAAGTTTGCGCTCCAGCGCGGTGTTTCGTAAAAAGCGTAAAATCTTACCCTATAGTTGGGCCGAACGATGAAAATAAGGGCCCGTAAAGTTATATCAAAGCCGAGCTCTGATATTCAGATCCGGTTATCACAGCCTATAAGTCGAAACTTTGGCCCGCTAGAGCATCTCGTTTTAGTTCCTTGGCCGTTCCTTAAGTTCCACCTCACAAGTGTTTTGAGCAGAGATAACTCCTCATATGGCTTCGTTTGATTCCTTTTTACTTTGGTGAAAGGGTTCCACTTACATTGTAAAAACTTTTACATAGACAAATATTTAAGATAGACATCGAAAAACTTTCCAAAAACGAAATATTTTGGCTCCACGCTGAAGTGCAGCTAAATATTAAGTCCAATTAAGGTTCACTCCCAAGCTTTAAGAATAAACTGCCACACTGGGCTCTGCACAAGTCGAAGGATCGCATACTACGAGCTCCAAATCCGCGGAAAAATAAAAAATAATCCCCCTGGGAAACGAGCGGGCAACTCCAGAGGCACGGATTTTCCTTGAACGTCCCATTAAACACCCGCGGGCGTATTCGACGCATTCGAACACACGAGGCAAGGCGAGCGATCGGCGCGCCACCCCGGCGGCTTTCGCACGACATGTCGCCGAGGCGCGTCGTCCCGCGCGCCTCCTTGTTTGCTCCCATTCCCCCGCCCCGCTCCCCTTTCAATCTTCGCTCCCATTAATTTCCATTCTCCCGCTCCCCGCCGACCTCTCCCCGCTTCCGCTCCCACGACGACTCCGCCGCACCCCGCAGTCTCCCGCTCCACCCCCCCGCGCCCCGCATTCATTTCAACCCCCCTTCCCACCCTCTCTTTCATTATAACCACTCTCCATCTAAGCGCACTGAACACCGACCCCCTTTAAATACAACACTCGGCTCTATTTCCTCTCCCATCCGCATTGCCAGCCATGCATCTTCCATCCCTAGCCCACACCCAGCAACCCCTCCACACCATCCCTCTCTTGCGTCATCCCGAGCACATAACCACCCCTCCATCCCCGACAACCCCACCCCTCCCCAACCAGTGCACCCTCTTTTTCGACCGCCTTTGTGGCTCTCCTTTACACCTCCCATTCCCCCCTTCCTCCCCGCCGCTCCCCCCTCCAATGCTCCTCCTCCCCCAAGACCCTCACCCCACCCAGTTCCCTTCCCCTACCGCATCCCGAATGGGAACCCTAACCAGCGCGCGGCGGTGGTGCCCCTCAGAGGACAGCCGCGGCCGGAGTGTGAGACGCCTCTACTCCTTCCACTCGTCCCGGCCCGGCCATACAATCTCTCCGTACGGAGAAAGGGGAGTGCGGTCCCATTTCCCTCGGCTCGGAGAAAACACTTTAGCCTCGGGGCAAGGGAGGTAAAGAGGGATGGATATTGTCCCCTCCGATGGGTCGCCCAGATAAGGAGCCAGAGGGGGTCGTCGCTTCTGGCCAGGAAGGAAACGGAGCCGGCCGACCATTGCCCTGCGGACTCGCGGCCGCCCGTCCGCCACCGCACCCCCGAAGAACCCGCCCGACCCCTCTCCACTGCACCGCCTCATTTCGTATTTCCACCGAACCTCCGCTCACGGGCGAGACGATTCTCCGTCGCGCAGCTCGGGCGTCGAGGCACCACACTCCGTTTACGACATATCTTTCGACGGCAATCGCAAAAACATTGGGCTCTTTTTCAATTGCGAATCTACACTCGTAAGTTCTTAACTGCTGAAGTCATTGGCGAATTGTGGAAATGGAGTGCAGCGGTATAAAACGCACGGCTGCAAGATAGAACATGACTGTAAGCAAACAGAGGGTGACAACTGATATAAACTTTTTTATAACTATAGCACCGTCCATCGCAGGTGCTATAGTTTCCCTCTCTTTAATGAGCATTGAGTTTCGATGGTACAGCCATCTGCATTAATCACATTCACTGTGATCAGAACACAGCTATACTTGTTTAGTGCGCCAGCAGACAATGTATACGACGGAGGAAAGTTTGCATAGGTATGCTGAACCGGGAATAGGTACCAATTACGATTTCTGAAGTAAGTTTACCTATAACCTATAAAAAAAGTCTCAATACTGCCCGTCGTTACAAAATGTAATGGTACCTTTTCTTGCAAGCGTACATCATGATACCACTTTCACAAAATATTTTCATAATCCATGGTCGAAGCACATAAACACAAATTTTTACGATATCAAAATGGAAATGCATTCTTATTTCCAACTGTAACCATTTGCGCTAATCTCCGTTACAATATTGAAAATCACCAAGATTAGAGCAAATACCGAATCGGCGAATCATCTGAGAAGAAATGGATTTAGCCATGAAGTAAAAATAAAAAAAATGGTAATTTTAAACTATTTACCGAATGGAGAGCAGAAAAAACTGTTGGACCTAGCGCCAGAGTAACTCCAGACTAGTAACCGGGAGTTGGACTAGGGATAGGGAAAAAAGGAACTAGGGATAGAGTATACATCTGACTCCCGACGAGGTTAACACTGCTCACACTACTTGAACGATACAAAGGAGATACATTATGCCGATAGACAGTGGGACTAATTACTTTAACAATTCCCCAGCATTATAGTTGGCCAAAAACAGCTTCCGGAAATCACCCACGAACTACAACATTATGTATTAAATTGTTGCACCAAATACTTGTAATTCACAAAAATAAATACAGCCTATCTCCAACTGCCACACGCTCTTGTCACGCCTCAAGGGGTAAAATGTGATGGAGTATATCATCTTTTGTCCAAGGATGTAGAGCATTCAAGAATCACAAGCATAACACTGAACCTTCTAGTACCTAACAAGTTTAACATTTGTAAATTCGTATACTTCCGCTCGATTTCATGCATGCTAGTACCTCAATGACACATATTGGCGAGTCCACTTTTTTATTGCTATGCTGTGGTCAATTTTTCGTAAACATTTTCCCCGGCATATCAATAAGGCTCCATGAAGTACTTATAACTACACTATTTCTAGGGAGATGTGCCTTACACTACGGCGATCGTTATATTAATAAGAACACAGTAAATATTAGGTTTTAACTAGGGCAGAAACATTATTTTGCATTCAACTTGTTGGTTTGTTGAGGATAGTTATGAGAAAGGGCAACGTCGCGCTTCCCGGTACAAACCACAGGGATCGCCTTGAAGCTCTCTCCAGCGGAGAGAATTGAAGCCAAATTGACGATCAATTTTGCGCATTTAGCCATTGTGAAACTATGAAAACATTGGGTGATCCCATGCAGAAGCATAGCTGAGAAGTCGAGCTAATCAAAAAATGTTGCCCATTTGCCGTAGTCGGAGTTCTTTTCGCAGTGAGTAGACTAGATGTTTTGGGTAGCTCTTGCATTTCATTATTACATTGATCATCTGTAATCCACAGGTCCGAGCAGTTATTTGTAATGAAATCATGCGATGCCTAACTAGTTACCATCCGTGTCCTCGGCCTCTTTTCGTCAGACCATGCTCACAATTAGTATTGGAGAGGGCGAAATTGTATACACTTGTGATATCCATTACTACACACATTTGTAAATAATTGAGGACTACTGAAAAAAAGGAACAAAAATTTGCACCCATTCATTCTACGGCGACGTTTGAAACTACTTGGAATGCGTGATGGACATGATCAGTAGGTTTTCTGTTTAAGTCGACATCGGAGCAGACGATATTTAAGGAATTCCTGACATACGTCATTACGACCATTTGCGATAAACGGGCACAAATATAAGCTTTGGAGCTATTATTTATATATAGGAGTTTCTCAAACGACACTTGAATGTAGTTTTCATGTGAAATGGGAGGTTTACGCTAACTAAGTAATAGGTTTCTAATGGCATCGAATCAGACGATGTTGTAGGCATATGCTATTTTCCCTATTGCTACGAACTGCCGTGAATTGAAGAATCGAAGCAAGCATCATTTTGATGTAAATAGGTTAATATTTATATATATATATATATATATACATTTCACTTGTTATATCAGCTCCTGGGTCCCGAATTCGATTAGAATTTTACCGCTAAAATACGCGGAGTTAAAGGGAAGATGGCAATGTTTTCCTAGTCAGAACATGGCTAAATGCGCAAGGCTGGTGGCTTCATCATCCTTGCGTGAGGTTTCCCCTGTGGTACAAACCTCTGTCAGTCCTATTGTATTTTTAGAGTCTCAACCACTTATCTTCGCGCAATGCTCTCTTCTCAAGACGCTGAAGGGAATGTCAGAAACATGACCGTGCCAATGGAACAACTCGCTACCTTTCCTTGATATAGTAGTATCCTCTTCAACCCAATATGTACTTTATGAAGCCCGATTCATAGGAAAATCTAAGTCATGAGCTTCAATTTAACACCGAATAAACTTACCCCGAAAGATGTATGAACATGTAAACATAACAAAGATGTATAAAAGCCTAAACGGAAATAAGGAAACCAAACAAGACTTCCTTTGCCATACACCGGAATAAATCGTGATTTCAGTCTGAATCAAAAGCGATGTTCGATAGGCTGAATTCCGTACCTATTCAAAGTTTTTCCCGAGGATGAATACTCGAGAAAAGAAACTGCGGCAGGAAAAGCCCTCTATTCACTCGCTGCGGCGCTGTTTCTGTGTCATCGCTTCGCCTCGCACTCCTTCAATGGAGAGGTCAACTATACTCCTTTACCGAGTCAGTCTCTACATGCTGAGGAGGAAATTTGGACCCTACTCACGGTCATTTTTAACACCTTACCCCTATTATGACCCAGAAACCTATGTGACAAGCCCAAAAGGGTAATTAGGGATTTTTAGAAAAAAAATGAGCAAACAACGGGCATAAATTTGGGGTTAAACCTCCACCATGACTATTTACGAAGCTTCACCGCTCAAGGCCAAGCACGTCACTGTTAAATGCGTTTTCTTCTTTTTAAAGTCCTTAACTAGGGGGCAGCCCAAAACGGTCCATTGGATCCGAACTACTGGAGTTGGGCCTTTTTCACCGTTTTCCCCGCCTTATCTTCTCAATGGCCTCTCAAGGTTTTCGTGCACAGAAGTTTTGGGGCCGGCCCGCCTTTTATGTAGCCCACTTTTTCAACAAGTAATTACATTAGCAGTTTGGGAGCGGGACCGCACGGGCGGCAGCTTATCTTTCTCCCATAAGGACGCCGCCGCCAAAAGACCCTTTTCGCATTCCATGCGCGTCGCCCACTCGGCCCGCTGGTTCCGATGCCGAGCGGGTCTCAAGTCCGTGGATCGCCCAGACGCATGACACCACTCATAGATTAAAGCAGCACGCCGCGCACAAACACAAGTCCATATGGATGCTAATTTCCTCCCAAACACTGGTCCTCTCCTGAAAACGAGAAGTAAATAGAGCTGGCTACTAAATGCCGAATCGTTTCATTTCCCCTACCATAGATTTCTGTTAATTATTTGATTCATTGAGGCAAGGAGAAAGCAGGTTATCTTTACATACAAGCGAAAAATTCCACAGATTTCAATATGTTAACAACATTCATTTGTGGTTCAAGGAGTGGGGGTTAAAATTAAATCTCAGTAAATGTACCACAGTTCCCTTTTTGAGAAAGTAAATGAAAAGTATAACTTAGTTATTCCACATAGGTTTATTGACAGGACGACCTAGGTTTCGATGAAGCTCGTCATCATCAGGTACAGTATTACAGGAAGACCGAATATATAGTCACACAAATCGGGGGAGGTAGAGGAGATGTAAGGAGAGTGGGGAGATGGGAGTTGAACGTTGGGTGGGTGGGAAGGGGTAATGGTTTGCAAGGAGGAGTTTCCTCGAAGCACTACCAGGCCTATGACACTCTCATAAGGCTCCATAGAATGAAAGTGGGAAATCCGACGGTAGAGCCATCTGGTGAACACGGGGGAAACGTTCGGAAAAAACCGGCAAATTCAAACATAGTTGGATGTCACTACCTTAGGCACTTAGTAGGAGGCTAAAATTTCTTCCAATATTTCCTGAAAATCAAAATATACCAGGATACATACCTGCCGCAGTAAAAATTAGAAGAGGTCGATAAAAAAACCCAAAGAAATATGCACATAAACATATTTATTTGACATGAACTTACACATTCAATGCAAAATTATGCAGAACTCAAACACAAAGGACAATAAACCCCAACACATTCAGGTGAAATTACCACAAATTGAAAAATTTTCCATAACATTGAAAAATTTACCATAAAATTGAATAATTTACCACAAAACTTTAGCAAGTACCAGATAAGAAACAGAAGGACATAATAAACCCTGCTGAGACAGAAAATTACAGAATGCACACTGATGAGTTTTTTAAAAGTCTTTGAAAAAAAACAATTACACATGACACAATTTTCTTAGTTTTTTTGGAGGTTTCACAAGTCTATTCTTGCTTTCCCTCTCCCTGTTCATGCATTTCACTGCCCAAAGAATTCTATCCTTGGCACATTAACCAGGCAGGATTGTTCTGGCGGAGGTGCAAGGAAATGCATTCTTAAATGTATCACTTTCTCTTAAAATTGAAGACATTTGGGAACAAATATATTTTTTGTCTAATGCTGGGACAAAATTTGCAATAAATAAATTTTCCCACTCCTCCAAAAGGTTGAGGATAGTGTGGGTTGGCTCCAATGAAGACATATGTCCATTAACAACCAATTTACAATCATGGCAACTATGCCTCTTTAAAAACTTAGCACACATCATTTTCCCAAACTCAGTCAAAGAAAATTTGTCTTTATCATAAAAAACACACCACTCATCTTTTTCAACGCCCACCCTAAACACTTCCTCATCCACATTTCTTAGTCTTCGATCCAGCAATGTCCAGCAAGAGTATCGAATATGACATTAAACTTCAATTGACATAAAACAAACCTTGAGGAGTCACCAAGCCAGCAAAAGCACAGTTGGGATCTTCCATTTCCACCACACGGCAGTTTACTGTGTGCCAGAATAAAAGAACAAGAGTTATCTTTCAGAGCAAGCAGTATAATTAGATCTTCATCTTAAAATTAGGCCACTTAAAATTTTTACACCTATGATATACATGAAAAGATTATTTCCAAGATGGGTAATAATCCCTTAACAGAGCAAGATGTCTCTCTAAAATTTGATTGCAGATTTAAGAGCAGAGCCATGTGACTTCCCAGCAAGAAAACTGATTAATCACATTAGTGACAGCAGAATTCAATAATTATCACCAAATAGAACAAGAGAGGTTTGTGAATTGTCCAGCATCATTTTTGATTGCTCATTATCTAGGCACATTCGGAGGAAATTCGACGATAGTTACCTAACATTACATGGCTAATTTCAAATCAAAGGGTTTACAGGAAAAAACGACGTGCATACGAGTAACACTTAACCCACACAATACACTGCAAATCACCTCATGGGTTACTGGGGGTTCAACTCCACTACCATGCACTATAATATATTTCTCAATTACAATGAAGTTAGTGGTTCAGCGAAGTCAATGAATGAAAAGCACGCATTAGCAGACACATAAAAATACTTCTTATCACATATATGCACACACAGATATGCAAGACGGATAATTAAATCATATTATAGAATTTTCCCACAAACACAACTCCCACCATATAAGGCAGATGATAAGAAAAGTCCATTCCTGACATTATTACTAACCTATTTCTCGGGTTACATTAATTTCAATGCCAATAATAGGTTCCGCTGTTCGGAGTTTTCAAGCTCCGAAGTTCCAGCCGAATTTCCAGCGAAAACTGTAAAAGTTAAATAGTTGCTTATCCATTACAGCGAAACAAAATATTACACAAATTTTAGCAGACAATATTCATAATCCGTCTATACACTACCTTGCACTGATGGCAATGCATCACAAGTCAGAAGAGGCTTCGGGTATTTCTTTCTGTAGCATCTCTCCTGGAAGTGGTCGCTACATAGGCGAAGGTTTTTCAGCTGCTTGATGTGATTGTGCAATAATTTCTCATCTTCTTCGGTGATTTTAATTTTTGTCCACAAAACCTCTTTATACCCTCGAAAGTTTCACTCACAACATTCCGCAACGTGGCCACGACGGTGAAGCAGGTGAAAATGCGCAAACAAGAGAAGAACGAAAGAGTTTACTGCGTCCGAAGCACACCCGAGCCCGCTTGGAGAGCTGCGATCGGTGATGCTCAATGCCACCTATGGCGATTCGGAGGTACTTGAGAGTGTCATAGGCCTGGCACTACCATACGAAAGCTGAACATATATTTGATTTCTGAGTACGTAAAATGAAGTATAACTGGTATCGGCAATGAAATCCTCTCTACGTGAGAGATGTTTCAAGCCGAAACTGAGTAGATTTTAATGTGCTCAGGATGAAAAAATAGAAAACGACGAACAGGTGAAGTTCTACCCGCTGGTCTTGCCGCGAGACAGGAAAAGTTCAACCGGCGTTTCTCGGTCTCATCTTGTTTTCGAGGCGGGACTGGAGAACAGGTCGAGTAGGAAAATTCGAGACGGCACACGAGATAAGACTGCTATTCGGCGAGATGAGACGATTCCCACGAGACTCTCGAAAGTGTGATGGCGGCGGTGATAAAGAGGCTTTAATAAAACAATCCACGGCAATGCAAAGAATTCATGGTGATTACTCACCAAAAGAGTTAACGTAGTATCCACACAAAAACTTCCCAGCACTAATAAGAGACGAAGATGTTACTCGGCAAAGATGTTACTTACCGAACATGAATAATGTTCTTACCCAGTAACATCAATTTCAATATCGAGTGTTCGTGAATTCAAGAGCTGTTTAAGTACACGCTCGTGTTTTTGTTTCCAAATTGTTATGATCATTTGCTTTGGATTACGAAATGTGTGACAAAATTAGGATGTTGGCAGGTAATAGAAGCATCCGTAGACATATCTATCTGGAGATGGAAATGAAAACTCACAGTCGTGGAAGATGAATATTACTAGCCGCGGCCGTGACGTATTTCCTGGGAAAAAAGGGTAATATATCAAATCCCACCTAGAATTGACTACTTAGGCAAATGTTTAATACTTCCGATCATATTTGGACTGTGCCTTAGTAGTGCATCAGAAATTAATTAAAACTCCCACCATTTCAACCATGATCCTTTATAGACAATAAATATCACTCTTATAAACATGCCAGCGATTAATGATTGTCTTGAAAGAGTACAAAAATTTAAATAATTTTTCGATTGGTGAACCAAACCCTAGTTCCTTGCACGTCACATTCATCCCCTTCCCAAACAACAATGCCTCGTTGACGTCATGGAAAGAATGCGATCAGTTTTTCCACGGCCTAAAATTATCGATATAAACTATCCATTCATCCTCCTTTCATTGACGAACGGAGACTAATTCTCCACAATTTGTTTTCGGCACATGTATGCGCAGAACATTATCATCGTCATCTGAAGCCCGGAATTATTAATCTGTGGTTTAGTATGTTTTTCGGAGGATAAACCCAAGTTAATTCGTTCTCTCAATGTAACCGCTCGAGCCAACAAACCGACAGCCTGATGCAGTATACAAAAGCTGACTTCTCAGGTAGCATCAAGTTAACGAATAGGATACGACATCCTGCGGTTAATGCCAGCCAGTCATCAAAATACCTGAACTATAAGACTTAGGATGAAATTTCACAAAAAGTAACACCCGAGACTTTTATTTTATGCAGTACTTTAATGTTAGGTTCAAACTGTGGAATGGGCGTTAATTCATTTTACACGAGATACAAAAACAGTGAGAAACGGGTTGAAAATAATACCAGGGGTAAAAGCAGTCTCCAAGGCTATTTTGTAAGTAGCCTGTGATACAAAAAATACTAGGGTTAGGGAAATTAGCTGTGAGCGAATGAGCTGAACTATAACCAACGCTGGATGCGAATTAGTGCTGACCAAGATATTAAAAAATTTTAAGGGATACAAAATAACTGCTATCAGTAAACTGGGACATTTGATAGAGGATCAAAGCGTTAAAAAAAATAGGATTCATTTTCATCGCAAGAACATGAAGGATTTTGAACCACGAGCTTTATGATGAAATATTGTGACAGCTACTTCTATATCTACATCTACATACTACCCCGCGAGCCGCCGCTTGGGCGTGTGGCAGGGGGTGGTAGGTCAACAGCCGTGTAAATGTGTAAAAGTTTTGGAGGTGAAATGTTGACATGTCTTAGGAGAGTGTATTTGGAGGAGCTCAGTTTTTATTGTGGTCGCTTTTTGTGCGCGGAAAGAAAGAGTTGTTGTACCAATCTGCTCGGCAGAGTATCTCTCTTATTTTATCGCATCTGTCAGACCTATAAATGTAGTGAGGCGTCATAATAATATTCTCTGTGTCTTCATATCATACGTAATGTCTGTGAGCCATTCTGCGGACTATGTAGCTGTAGGGTGAAAAAATTAAACCAAATGAGTTGGCAAGTTGGCGATGGCAAGGTAATTTTTTTTGGAATACGTGAGAGGGATAAAGAATTAAAGAGAGAAAATAGATGTATTCAGAAATATGCAACTAGTGAAATGATAGCCATTAATTTCCACTGGGTTACTAAAGGGGCTTGGAAGTCATCACTTAAATTCACTACTTTATTTCAAAATATTTAGTTTCCCACGTCCTGTTAGCATGCTTTGTGTTTCACACGAAGAGCAGTAATTAAGTGAAGCCACCAAGATTTTTTACAAGAACATTAGTCCTCAGAGTCGCAAATTACATAATATATTTGTTATTAATGCTATAGTGAGGTTGCAAATACGTTAATTGCATTATATAACGAGTAAACAGGAAGTAGGAAAGTACGCGACATTTTACTAAAGGAAATAGTAAAGGAGAACAATGGAATACATTTACTTAAATTATGGGGTTAGAATCACTTTAAGGGGCGGGCGATTTAACATGAGCTGCCGACTGCAACATCAACATTTTAAAGTGAATACTCACTCAATGTACACTTTAAAGTGCTGGTGGAGATTCGACATCAGAAACGATATCGGAAAAGCCCCTTCAGCCTCTTTGTAGGAAAAATGAAGCAATTTATTTTCGTTCTCAAGACGTATCTGAAGACATTTGTCCCCAGAGACTCATTTGAAGGCGCTGTGGGCTCGTCATTAGGTTTCTTAAACACGACACCCCTTTTTCGGGGAGAGAACCATAGCCCTCTCGGCCCCGAGGAATGACCACAGCTGCCTGACGAGAGAGAAGAAGCCTCCCTCATACACTGTACCCCTTCTATCACAATGCCACTCTCTCTGCAAAGAATTCGATGACAGTTTCTCGCTCCCAGTGAATGAAACCAGTTCAATGGCTTTCGTTCGGACACTAAAGAAGAATTTACATGGAAGCGACCGACATCGGAGGTCATTTTGGTCACAGAGAACAAGTGGGTGGATTGGAGTAAGGAGAGCTATACTAAGCTGGACGAAACGTGAAGGGAAACCCAGCGTCGGCATCCGTATACTCTGGACGAAAGGCTCCTTAAGCGTAAGGTTGTTGGAGCGAGATATATTATCTCGCGTGGAATTCGATGAATTTTGCCTCATTTTTAAGAAAAACGTCTCACCCTTCCAAGCACGCCAAAATATCAGCCACTCACCGGATTACTTCTCGAGATATTTGCCAAGAAAGAGGAGCCGTTTTTCAAAGGCTATGATTCTTGCGTGCACTCCAGAGAAACTTCATTTTATATATTGGGAATTTCTAACATGTAGATTTTGTTAAACAATATGCCGTTTGTGTATTTTCTCGACTATTTTTAAAAATCAATCAAGTAATTGTTAATTAATAGTAAATCACAGTAAGTTTTATCGAATCGCACAAAACCTGTTGTAAAGGTCTTTCCATCGTACAGTGTAAAAAGGTGAGTCAAGTTACATAAATATATTTATATAATTACTGAGAAATTCAAGCATATAAAACTAAATTTTTACGTTATTAATACAGCAATATTTTCTTCGCACAGCGGCAGGAATTAAAAAATGAAATTCGAATGCGATTCTGTAAAGACTAGTCAAAAATATCGCTCAGACTACTGCAACATTCCATTTCATGGACAGAGTAGTTCACTTCACTCTCACTTCACTTCACTGCTCTCGAGCATAGCACCCAAGTAGGCGCCGTACTGAGAAGGGGGAAGCGATACGGGCCAAGTCAAGTCATAACAGGTTTTATTGTCACCGTTTCGATGCAATAACGGTTATAATCATAACCTAATCACAGTAATAACTATAACAGAGTCACGACAACTAAAGGCTATAGCCGAGACCATGTTGATAACGTCGACACTGTATCAGTTACTACCATTCCGTACTAATAGTTACTGTTCCGTACCGGACACATGGCAATAAACCTAATTCCACTCGAAGGGGAGAGTATCTCACTTTTCTACCTCACTTTTTATCTCACTTGGTATTCGGAATTCACTGAGCCTCGTCCTGGGTTGCGAGGAATCGGAGGGAGAGGGGGACGAGTGAAGATGGGGTGAGTGAAGGGGACGGGATGTTGAGGGGAGCACACGATGTGGGGAGAAGAGGATTAGGGGTTTTGCGGGTCGGCAGGGGAGGGACTTGTGCTCGTGCAGTATTCCGACGCGGCCGCGGGGAAGGAAAGCCCTCAGCGACGAATACACGATTTCTCGACTGTTTTCGGTGGAAGCGATGCGGTTCCGGGCGATATTAATGGACATATTTTAACGGAGACAATTTGATGAGGTAAACGTAGGAGAGTATGAACTCTCACACGTACGTCCATCACAAACACCAGCGATATGGACGTAATCTACAACAATAAAACCTACCTATTATAGACAAAACTGAGTCATCTCAATGGGAGGACTGTCACCGACATCGCGGCTCGAGAGATATTCGGAGATTTTAGACAAATCCTCTGATGACGATGCAGCTGATGATTTTCAACTAAATATTTTCACTATGCATATTGTCACGTAAGGAAGAGCGAGGGAACTAGTTCAGGAAGTTCCATATTCATATAATTCATGTATGACTCGAATGGAATAGGCGAAGAACTGAGTGCTATCGTCTCATTAATCTATTTAAAAACACTAGAATTTCCATGAAATGACCAGTCCTTCATTCATTTTATTACCTCTCTGCTTTCTATGCGATCACCTTCTTAAGCTCACCCACTGGAACTAATCTCTCTGCGATCATTACGAGGGCAATGTTGAAGAAATTGAGGGTAACGTGATTTATAAAACAAAATTATGTACGGAGAACTAATTGTAGGATTACGTATTGGTAAAAGCGTGAGTGCTGGCCAGAGAGAGTGGATTATTCATACAATGCTATTGAATATAAACAATTAAACAGCTAGCTGACAGTATATCTAAATCGCACATAAACATTAATACATAAGAAAAACATGAGAATAAAACAGACTCCGTTACGATCAATCAGCTTCCAATATTTTTTATGGAACGAATACATCCATACGCCCGTTTCTTTATTTTTATATAATCAATAAAGCCTTTAGCACCGAGTATTCAGGAAGAGGTCACCGTATTTAGCAATAAAATTCATTTTACTGCACAATAAATTTTGCATTTATTAGTTTCAATTAGTTTCAGTAATAGGAAATGCGAAGGTTTTGCATCAGTAGCACTTATTTTTAATTGACTAATCAGAAATGAGCCAGTTTCAATTACTCAGGACCAAAACCTAAAAGTGATGTAGTAATGTAGTATACGCAAAAACTGTTTCATTAATAGCCGCTATTTTATAGCTGATAATTCATAAAATTTTACCGCGATATGTTTACCATTCAAAGTTAAAAGTTTGACACAAATATTCAATGCTGGTGTTCCTGAGTTATAGACTATGTATCGATGGTCGATATTAAGCTACGCTCGCACCAATAACTATGCCAAAATATCTTTCGTTTTTTACACGAGCACATCCATGCCCCTCGGGACACGAATACATCCTCTTCTCCCCGATAAACCCTTCAAATATTTGTAAATACGTCTTTTAATCCTTGAGCTCCCGAAAAAAATATTTATGGACCACTGGGGCCTCCCTTCCCTGGGTCCACTAAGAAGAGGCAAAGCAACGCAAAATTGCCTTTTCCTCGGCCCTGTTCGACACAGATGTTCCATTATCTTCATATGAATGTAAGCAATACACACGTGAAGAAATCTCCTAGCTACCGAGAACCACCTTGTTTTTCATTTCGGCGGTGTTATGCTCGAAGGAGATTAATGCCCCCGGACGAGGCAAAGGTGCCCTGTGGGGCGCGCTCATACGAGGCACGGGAGGGACAAGGCCGCCACAGAAACCAACGGTCGGTTGACCGCGACACAGAAGGACGGAGGTTCACTGGGGTCCTGTAAAACCGGTCACGATGGCATTGCCGCAGCTCTGACACCCTTGGGGAAAGGTGCAGTGCCTGCCCCTCAGTGGGATAAAAAGGCGGCGCAGACGGGCTATAGAGACATAAAACCGAGAGGAGGGCTGAAGGGGGCAACAATCGGGGCCGTTCGGGGGCCGCACTGCCTCCCGCCACCTGCCCCCCTCCCCTTTAAACTCGCCCCCATCCTCCCGCCCTATCTCAGTTCACACTCCGCCCCCGACCCCTAATTCTCCCACCCCACCTCCCGCGTCTCTTTGTGACCCTCCGACCCGCCTCCCATCCCATTTCACCGCCAACCCCATTCAACACTATTACGCATGGTCGATCTTTCAACCTCCACCCCAGCCCTTGACGGATTTGCCATCCCCCCTCCCTACACCCCCCAATGCCCTTCGGCCCTTCCCTTCTTCATATTGTTCAAAAGTTTGCGAGGCTGGGCTGAGCGCTCGAGATTCGGGAAAAGCGTGTGTGCAAACGTCCCGCGTCAGTCCCCGCCTCGCCCCCGTGTAAACAATTGTCCCCACGGCAATTTAATCCGTTTAAACGCTGCGCGAAGATTCAATTCCACAATATTTCTTGAATACGCAAAGAATCAATTCACCTGCCCCAGGGATAGGGTCTCGAGCGTGACTCCTTTTGGCGCTGAGGATCCCGATTATTTACTTATAATAAAGACTACCGCAACCACCCTATTTCCTCCAAAAGCTGTAATCAACGATAAAAAACACCTAGGTTTAAAAATACAGGATTCTAACAAAATTTTAGACATCCCCAGTAGCGTCTCATAAAGTTTTGCTCAATGTGGTTCGAGCGACCGTGGTTTACGAACAGAATGTCGTGAGTGTTCTCAATAAAGACATCTATTGATAAAGTCAAAAAAAATTGCTACACGCCGATTAGTTTACATATAAATTCAAAGCTAATTTAACGAGTATCCATATGACATATGTATGTACATAATTCGATTCCATACGCACCATTTTTCTTCAAAACGCCAACTAACCGACGATTTTTTAATTTATTTATTTAAAGTAAGAAAACCACATACAGCTATGGTCCCATTTTATAGTGGCCATGCAACAATACTCACACTTAAGGACGCAAGCTTAACAACAGGTTACGAGCAGAAATTTTGGAAATAAATTAAAAAAAAGAAAAATTGGGGAATAACTACTTAGGTGAAAGATACGAAAGAGAAAGGCTTATAAGGACTTAGATGAAAATGCAAAAGGATCGATGAGGGAAGGGAGGGAATTCAATAGGGAGGAGAGGCGGAAGAAAAGAGAGCGTTTAGTGATTGAAAGTCTGGGAATGGGCATGTGGAGTAAAGGGTGAGAACGGGTGGGGCGGGAGGGAACTTTGAAATTCATAAAGGAGAGCAATTCAGGGCAGTCGATGATGGAATTAAGAATATTATAAATAAATTTTAATGTCTGCTGTGAGTCTATGAGTGGAGAGATTAGGGATGGAGAGATAGGATAGAATAGCCTTGGTGGGCAGATTACGACACTGTGGCAATCTATTCTTAACTATTTGAGCAAATAAGTTGCAGACACAGTCCAGCGATGAAAGATTAGTTTGAGAAGAGATAAACCAGATGGGGCAGGAATAGGTAAGAATTGGAAGAATAATAGAAGGGAAGAAAGTTCTAAGTGCTCGGGGCTCATTAATTTCGGTAAAACGATAGAGAAGGCCTAAGAGGAACATTGCTTTAGACTTGATTGTTTGTATTTGTGGAGAAAAGTTCAATTTATTGTCAGTAAGAATACCAAGGTCCTTAGATGTTGAAACACGTTTTAGCGGGTGATTAGTCACAGTATAATTAAATTCTAGAGGGGCCTTCTTTAGGGAGATAGACATCACACTGCATTTGTCCGGGTTTAATTTAAGGTTCCAAACATCGCACCAATTTTAGGTCTGACGTATAGTTTATGGCAATCGGAGGGTTTTTGAATGTTCTTGAAATGTTTACAGTCATTACAGTTTACATTTTCTTATTATTTTAATTGTTGCCAACTTTATCATGGTATCACGACGAATCCAATATTCCTACAAAAACAACACTGCAATGCAATTTCATTTAAATTTGGAAAACTGCGTTCAATACTCTAGTCAAGGAAAATAATGGATGATAAAATTCTTGTAACATTTCATTAATGCCACATGATGTTGACTTCTGAGGCATAACTGATTACACTCACATGAAATGTGGTGTTAGAAGTTTTCTAAACTTATCAAAAAATTAATTAAAATGTGCACTCCATTGCCCTATTTTACCACTCCTGCAACCATTACTGGAATATTTTAATGCTACATCATGATGGGAAATGCTATAAAAAAGAATATACTGAAAGATGACCGGCACTAAAGAAAAATCATGGAAAATGCAACGTAAGATTAGCGGCCATCCAGGATTCCGAACCCCAAATGAGAGTAATTGAAGGTTCCGCTCCTGAACAATATGCTTCCTTAAAAAACTTCATAGTTAATAAAAATCTGAATGGAAAATAAATAAAAGGTTTGAATTAAATTAATAACTTCATTATAACTTACATGAGCGGGCAAGAAAGGCATCTACGCAACTATGGTCGATGAGGAGTATTATTCCGATAAAATTTCTTTCATGAAGAAAACCCACTGTACTTATCCCTATTATTTACCCCAACATATTTATCCCTATATATTTATTATTACCGTGTGACTAATTTCCATACATATTAAGGATTAATTAATTACTTATTAAAGTTAAATCCATATTAAAATGCGGTGAATATTAAGACCTAGTAAAATTTTGAAATGAAAATCGACCGCTGTACACCGGTGAAGTTATCCGATTTCCAATCTTTTCCATTCAAAACAACATTCAAGTTCCTCACCTGGAATTTAGGTGCTATCTTGGGTACAGACAAAAGTTAAAATTTGGTGTGGGACAAAATATTTCTTTTCAAAGTTGAGAGTCGTTAGGGAAAATAGTCACTCATTCAAAGATGGTTCTCACACAAGCCATCTACGTGCCATTTCTTTTATTATATCTCTGAAGGACCTCTCAGTAACATAAGTCATTTTTCGTGAAAATCACTTGAGGATAAATATAATCAAAAACTCAGTAGCTACCCATAAGGTCATGAGGAGGATTATTCTGTAATTAATGTGATGTGATCGAAAACTGATTATCTCATAAGGCTCTGGGAAATATCAAATTTCCTGAAGTTAACTACTAGTATTCAGTCGCAACGAAAAATGCTCGATAATTCCGCCTACAGATGGAACTACTACATGCTTTTTCCATCACGTGCTTTATCCAGGGTACGCAGCTGTTCCTTCCGTTCGTATCATTTCTAACAATTATATCCTTTACAAGGTCATTCCGACTTCTATTTCTCTTCGTATCTATTGATCTATTTATCGTTGGTATTAGTAGTAATTCATGGTGAATAACTAAAGAATTATTCAGATCTATGGATTTATATAATTTGTTCAATGAAAAATAGTTGCTTTTTTAAAATTACATATCTAAATTCAAATTCATAACATGTATAAAGCTTCAAATTCACATCACTTTTTCAATATCTTCAGATCTCCTCCTCATATTATTACCATCAAAAACTGTCATAGCCAAAGAGACCCTCCATCAGAACTGCTAAAGGTTGTAACTATACATCATCCATACACCGTGCGTTCACGCAATGTCCTCGCATATGGGACCAAATTACGAAAGAGAGGGATGACATTCATACTTCCGTCCAATTGCATTCATAGTTGTACCAAGGGGGTTATTTGACGCCCAACACCATTTATTTGTTATTTTTAGGGAAAACGAATTGTTTGAGGAGATATTGGAGAAAAAAAGGATTTCAAAAATACCAGAAAAATGTGAAATTCATGAAAAAATGCCGAGTAATGTTAAATATACTTGGAAATACAACCTCTTTCGATAAAATGACTTAAAACATTAAAATTAATTTTTAAAATATGCATAAGTAAACGGAAGACTGGAAGTGGTTCGATGAATTACTTCGATCGATGAATGCATCCATTTTTCAGTGACTGAGTAAGTTAAATGCTGAGACTGAAACCAAATCATAATTAAATAAGCATTATCTTGGTATCAGAATGTAAATTGATTACTTTATTTTGATACATTCACATAAAATAGCTAATTGGTCTACTGGGATTCCAGAATTCTAAGATTCTTCTGACTTGCACTCATCCTCGTCGGACTCGTTCGCTGTGTACCGGGATTCTTTTAAGATGCCACCGACCTCTTGTGGCAAGTATATAGCGCCACGATATTTACTAAGTAATTGTATCACCTTGTGCTCTGGTCAAAGGGTCAGAGGTTAGTATAAGCCTCCGGAAAACATCTTCATTGGTGTGGAGTCTTGAAATTTTCAAGGCGTAATGTTCACGATATTTCCGTACGTCCTCATTTCGTGACTTCTGGGCCTCCAATGAAAGCTCCCCAATTGGCACCAGAGTGGATTCAATAACATATGCACCAATTAGCAGTATTTCATGTACTGTTGGGAGCGTGTAGTACCACTCATAATTTTATCACTAATTATTTATAATAACATCTTCCTCTGCGCCTGAAAATAGAAGGATGATTCATTTCAAGCGAAATGTATTTGAACAAAAGAAGAAGTTAGTATAAAAAAGAGTCCTCACCAATCATTACAGCTGATAGACGTGCAGTTTTGAAGAAGCGTCCAGCAATGCGGTCATCATCTGATGAGTAATATTTGAGCTTCGGCATAAAAACTAGCAAGCCTATGTTTCTAAATGTATCTTGCAATACTCTCTTTCTTTCCAAAAATTTCATTTTTTCATATCCATCTGGATACAATGATAAACGATAGGCTATGTGTAAAATTAATTCAAAAATCCTAAGTAACAATGAAGAGTTGCAAACCAAAACGTTAAGTACTGGGATAGTTTTTTCCAAATGTTACTCAGGTTATTTATCTCCGATATTTTTTCCCGAGTAATATGGCACACCATTCCTGATGATTTCGTCAAAGCTATATAAATTCCTTAAATAAAAATAAAATAAAGACCCTATAAAAAATAAAAATGTAGAAAACCGTAGAAGTTCTTAAATAAAAATCGCACAGGCTTTATGAAAGACAAGCCGATCATCCATCATTGTCAACTGCAAGACAAATTTAATTTTAAAGAAACTCTGACGATAACTTCAGCGCTTCCATGCAACCAGTCGTATTTACTACACAATATTCCCAAAAATGGACTGAGAAGTCATCGAAGTAAAGATTTTCCTCCTCTTCCAGCAATAAGTCAACAGATAGATTCACAAGGGTTGACATAGCTTCGACTTCACTGGAATCCTTGATACAACCGTTGCCAACCATAAGACTATAGTGCTGTTGACTTATCAAAATTCTCTAGCCCAATTTTCCATTGTATGCCTTTACTGAAGATTTTCCTCGATTTCCACGACCACTCGATAAGTTTGCTAACACAGATTATTCCAGATTCATATAAAACGTTACTTATTTGTTGAAGTTTCCGCTCACAAGATGTATCCATTAAAAAATTTATGATATAACGTTGACACGGGTAGGTGCCTACCCATTCAATGTAACACAAAAAAGAATACAACAATAATAAATTTCATTTTATTTTTATTATGCAGATCATTACACATATTCTCATATTTTTATCACGAAGACACTCTATATTGTTTAGTAGCACATCGACACACGACAAGGGTGAGCGTTTCGCCATTCTTTTGTTTCTCGATTTCAACTTCTCTAAAGTTGATATCGAATTTTTCTCACCGTTTTTATGCAAATATGTATCAATCGTCAACAAATCAAAATATATGGGCAAAAATAACATATTCATGCCGAATAATTTCGTTTTAAAATTAATTATACAAACAAGTGGCCCCTTATTGGTCGATAAAAAACATTTTGATCTTTGCCCTTATAATTTCCCATACTGTTACTTAGCGCCCTCGAAATCGGCAGTGCGGCGGAATTGACAGAATTAAAACAGGCGTTATTTGCAGACGTTGACTAACGCCGGCGGAATACAACGTCCCTTGGTTACAGAATCAGCCGCCAATATTCGAATTTTATTTTCAGCAGCTGCATGAAGCACGAAGTTAAATTGCAGCATTGCATTAATTAATCGTGCAGTAACGTACATTTATACGAATATTCTCAGTAAGTAAATAAAAATATCTATACAAGTCTTTAATCTGGCTCATTTTTTTACGGCGTACTTTTAAAACGCCTTCACAATGGATGATTTGTTGGTGGTTCTAAAAAAAATTATGGTGGTGACTATACGATTTATTTTACAAATAGTTGAGAAAACATACGAACTACACTTTTAATTTTTTTACGAAAACTTGGAGTAACGAACAGCTTATTTTTAAACAATGCCGCTCTGGAATACATGCAAGTACCATTTCCAATGTAAAATGGCGGCTATTTTTCGGCAAATATCTTGATAAGAAGTGCGGTAAGGGGCTGATATAGTGGTATCTTTGGAAGGGCGAGATAAATTATTTTTAAATGAAAACAAATTCATTGATTTCTAAGTGAAATGACATCTCGCTCAAACTACCCTAAACTTTTCGCTTTTCCAGCAATAAACTAACTCAACAGAGACAGCTTTACTGTGTCGTACGACTGCAAAACGTCCCAGAGTTAATACATAAGAGTCCATGTAACAATTCTATAGCCTACCTAGAGGATGTACAGGTACTAGAGAAATGAATAATCAAATTTCCACCGCTCCATTACATGCTTCTAAAAAGGGGCTTTGGGCAAGCGTTTTCTTACTTACACCCACCATACCAACCCGATCCACCAACATTCCACATCATTTGATGTTCTGCGCGATGGGGAGAGGGAGATAGGGAGATGGGGATAGATATTGTCACATCCCTGCAGTGATCAAGAGCCCTTTCAAGTGATTGTGGACTGTACCGGCTACAACTGGATTGATCAAGGAAAGTCAAAGAGCAAAGTCAAAGTGCATTACGGAGGTCGAGATACTACGTGAGGTTGTGAGTGAGAAGCAGAAGAAAGGACAAGTGATCAGTCGATAACATAAAAAATGGGTTCATTATGAAATGCAGAGATAAAGAGGAATACTAACGATTTCCTCAGAATTTTACGGTAAAGCGTTAGATGTGACTAACAGAAGAGGAGTACTCTCTTGTGGAAATCCTACTCTTATGGAAAAGTACAACAAATTCATAAGTGGCATTGATAAGCATGACCAATTGATGGCATACTATCCATGCGAAAGAAAAAATATATATATACAAGAAGTTGGGGGTCCATGTTTTTCAAATGATTCTTCTGCACTCATTTCGTATATGTAGTATATTTTTTGGAAAATCAAATATGGACTTCTACACATTCCGTTTACTAATCATTAGTGATTCATTTAAATTAAATAAGGAAATTTAAAAATCCCACCCAAAAAAGATTTCTGCTAACTTCCCAAAATCATTCCCTACAAATGAAAAGGGGAAAACTTGTATAGGCAGTGCAAGAACTGTCTAAAAGCAAACATCGAAGGACACTACTATATACTTTTGCTCTGGTTGCCCCTACACTGCAGCGCTGTGCATAGGATGCTTTGCTGGTCTCGGTAGTAAAAATAAACATTGACTTTTGTAGATACATTGCAAATTAAAATGCTCTGTAACATTGTAAAGTGTGGGTTATTGGATCTGTAAGTATTTTTAATGAAATTCATGTTAATCATTTACAGTAGCGTACTTGTACTTCCACCCTACTAATCAATATTTTTAAAATCCAAAAATAGATAGCTAGATCAATGTGTAGGTCCCAGTACAGGAGTCATTGCTGACCACTGTATAAAATGTTACGCTTACTCACTGTGCCAGCGATTTATATTATTGTGTACAGGTTTTTGCAAGGGGGAAATTTGGCGTTGTATGTTAAAAATTAGTATTACCATCACCATTATATTAGACACAAAACATTTACATGTGGTACAAGAAAACTTCAAGGTCTCTTCTTCTGGTCCCAGAGTAATATGTATTACATTGTATAATTAAATTATAGGTTTAACCTCTTAGCTAAATTTCAGGAAAAGGATTTCTCTGACGATGTAAAAAACATACTACTAACCCCCTCGTACTACGTCAGATTTGATCACGCCAATAAAATTATACCGACAGGTATAAAACGTCATTTTTTCCGCATACCATTTGGGACCATAACAGCTATGATCGTCGTCATGAATAGTGCGAATAGTGAGATTAGCTATATTGTAGACTTTTCTCTTTATATTCTCTACGTTCTTATTTATGCATGATGTAAATATTGATGTTCTTATTTATGCATGATATTTTGAATCTGTGGTAGTAGTCTTTGTATCCCTTGCATGTCAGAACGATTGACGATGGAATGTTTCTTGGTTAGTAGATTATTAATTGTCGCGTTGCATGTGTGGTACGCTGGTTTCAATGTAGTTTCGGTGTTCTGCTGTAAAATTCATGCATGCCTGGTGTGAAAGCACTCCCTGCCACACACACTATGGGTGGCTTGCAGCGTATGGCGTAGATGTAGATGCCCTTCCCGAGCACTTAAAAAACACCCCAACAATGTACTAATTCAAAAGCCAGCTAAGGAAGTTCCATCTCTCAAAGCTCTTTTATGGAGTGGAAAAATATGACGTGTCCTATGCATACTTGTAATGCCTCTGGGAATGAATAAAATTTACTATGTAAGAATTTGAAAGGGCTACATGTCATTTGGAATTGATGTTTTTAATTTACTATTACTAAATAGGATGGTGTAATTTTTCGGTTGAAAACTTGTCATCTTGTATGTTCTTTTGTGTAAAGTATTTGAAATATATTTTTGATGGCAATTGGTAAGATCATATTTATGCAATGGTTTTGCATTATATATCTATTTCATGGTATATATTGACAAATAAATTGAGACTTCACCCCACTATCTCCACCCAGCTGGTTGAAATGAAATCATTCAGCGAGGTAGGAGGAGTGCGAAGGGACGTTATGAGCAGCGACCAGAGGAGAAGGCGGTAGCCATGAAACTTCAGCAGGCAAAAATGGCAATTTTCATGTAATTTATAAAAGAATGTATATTTTACTTATAAAATACGTATAAAAACATATCAACATCAATTTTGAACTTTATATTTGTTGGAATGGCAGCGCGGAATGAAGAGAAGTAGTTTCTGCTTCGAGTAAAGGCGTTTATTGCGTTCCTCGTACAGACTTCTGTCAGAATGAATTTCAGTTGTAGGAGACGCGGATTTTATATAGGCGAGGAAACGTCTAGATTGCCACCCCAGAACAGAAGAGAATATTCTAGAAGTTACCGAGAAACATTAGAAAAAATATTCGCCGGCTCTGAGGCCCGAACACGGGCTGCCCGCTCGCGAGGCGAACACAGATCCACCGGGCCAACGCGGCAGGTGTAGTGACGATACGCGGAGTATCGCCACTACACCTGCTGTGATATGCGGAGTATCGCCACACTACTCCCTCCCGTGGGAAGAGTGAGCATCGGCTACGAAAAGGTCCGGAGGATGGATGGTGCGGCCGGAGCGAGTTGAGATTGTAGGACGTGGTGTCGATGAAGGAGGAAGTCTTGGTGAAGGTGTAGGCCGTGTCGACGGAGTAGGCGGCGGAAGAAACGGTGCTGCGTAGCAGCTGCAGGCGAAGAGTCGTCCTGAAGAAGATGGGCTGGCTTGAGACGGTCGATGGAGATAGTCGAAGGCTTGCAATTGATGTGAAGCCTATTGGTCTTCCGGTCACGGCTGAGGACAGTATATGGTCCTGTGTACGATGGTTGTAGGGCTGGCCGCAAGGCGTCTCGTTGAACAAAGACGTATGGAGATGTGGCCAAATCTTTGTGAATAAATACTTGCCGACGGGAGCCGTGGCGTTCTGCGGGGGTCGGACATAGCTGAGCCATGTAGTTACGCGGCTGAGAGATGAGATCCTTTGAGTCAGAGTGTTGATCGGAGTCGACGAAGAAGTCCCCAGGAAGACGCAGCCCGAAGAGAAGTCCAGCAGGTGTTGTCTGCATGTCGGCTCTCCATGTAGTGCGGAGGCCGAGAAGAACTGTAGGTAGGGCGTCTATCCAAGAGTCGGAAGAATTGCACACAAGAGCTGCTTTGAGAACGCGGTGTAGTCGGTCGACGAGTCCGCTGGCCTGGGGATGGTAGCTCGTGGTGTGGTGTAGCGTCGTTCCAAGAGCAGCGCAAAGGCGTTGGAAAAGAGAGGACACGAACTGACGGCCGCTGTCGCAGGTGATGAGTTTAGGACAGCCGTAGTGAGCGACCCATCCAAGAAGAAAGGCGCGGCAGACGCTGTCTGCGATATGTCTAAGAGGGGTTCTGCTACTGGCCAGCGTGAGAACCGGTCGACCATAGTGAGGAGGTAGCGGTAGCCGGCGCTTGGCGGGAGATGTCCCACGATGTCAATGTGTATGTGGTCGAAATTCTTGGTTGGCTGAAAGAAGTATCCGAGCGGCGTCGTGATGTGTCGTGACACTGCAACGCTGGCAGGCGAGGCAGATGCAAGCTCATATGCGACAGTCCTTACGCATGGATGCCCAGACATACTGACGGGAGACGAGTATGATGGTGGAGTTGGCACCAGGATGACTAAGTGAGTGGATATTGTTGAAGATGCACCGACGATACGGAGGAGTAACGTAGGGGCGTGGTGTTGGCATGGAAGTGTCGCACCACAGTGAGACGTCTGTTCCGGGTACAGGTATCCGGGAAAGTTGAAGAGCTGTGCCGTAGTGGAGGAGTCTGCGGAGTTGCTCGTCGTCGTCTTGAGAGCGAGACAGAACGGCGGAGTCAGGCGCAGCAGGGGTGGTAATGGATTCTACCCTGGAGAGGCAGTCCGCGACGACGTTGTCTAGTCCGGAGATGTGTCTCACGTCCGTGGTGAATTGCGAGATGAATTCGAGATGATTAAATTGCCGTGGTGGTCAGGTGTTGGTATTTCTGGTGCACGGACCGAAGGCGTAGGACAGGGATTCGTGGTCGGTGAAGATGGCGAAATCGCGGGCATCTCCCATCGGCCGAAAGTGCTTCACTGCTTGATAGGCGGCGTAGAGTTCGCAGTCACGGGCACTCCACTTCTGCTGGGAAGGCGTCAGCTTGCGTGAGAAGAAACCAAGTGGTTGCCAGGAGTTCCCAGAATGTTGACGTAGGGCAGCGCCGATTGCAGTTTGGCTTGCATCTACGACGAGAGCCAGAGGTGCTGGGCTGATAGGATGTGAGAGGGTTGCGGCCCGGGTGAGTCCAGCTTTACAGTCTTCAAAACTTCGTTGAAGTTCTGGTGTCCACGAAATTAGAGAGGAACTCTTGACTTTGAGACCTTGAAGGAGTGCGTTGAGTGGAGCTTGGGCAGTTGCGGCTTGTGGGATATGCCGGCGGACAGTGGGCCCAAATCGGTAAAAGCTGGCCAAAAATCAATTTTTCACCTATTTTTGAGATTTTTCCGAGTCGTTTTATTGTTCCCCTTTGTCTTCTATAAATTGCATCACTAAGTGGCTTCATTCTGCTCTCAGTTAAGCGACAGCAATCAGTCAAAAGTCAGAGAAAAAGGGAAGTCAGCGGCGATGGCACTAGGTAGTTAAAATATGTATCATTTGGCGAGAGCTTCGGGTAATGGAGTGGAATTTAAAAGTATATTTTGCTGTTTAATACATCCTCGTCAAATAAGAAATTGTATTTTTATGGTTACATTTCCATCGTTTAGCACATTAACATTGGCTGTAACTTTTATTGCATCTTTTGCACAAGTTACATATAAAGTGTGAAAAATGTTTTCCATCGACTCAAAGACTTTTGGGTTGTTAGAAAGTGTCAAGATCGTAAGATTCAAAAGAAAGATTCAAAAGAAAAATCCTGCGGATATCTGATCTTTGGTGACTTCTGGCCATTAATCTATCGCGCGGCACGCTTCACCGCCAACCACAAACTTCCTACCCGAGCGCTCGGTCCACATCAGAAGACAATCCCTTATTAGGAGAGTATTAACAAATAAATGGTATAATTTACTTCATTTAAGGCATAACATAATGCCTTCTTTACATTTTGACACCACACAAACTAATTCGTTTGCTTTGTCAGTTCCCTAACCGAGCGACTGCTTGCCTGTTCCCAATGACTTTTTGCTATGGGCCATTATTAAAATATTGTTTATTTCAAGCATTGGCAAGAATTTTTTGTTACTGTATAACTTTAGAAAATAATGCATGTTAACAAAATTAAGAAAAGCACTTAAAATTTATAAAACGTTTAACCGAAGGAGTGTTGTGCAAGCGTCAAATTGCATAGTGGTAAACCACCGATGACATTCAGTGTACGGCGTGCCGATGGGAAGGGTTTTCGGAGGACGGCAGACGGATCGATCGAGGGAAACTTAACGAGTGTTATGGAGAGTAAGCAAGTCACTCGTCTTGAGCTGCATGATGAAACGAAATTGGAAAATTATAAAAAGAGTTAAAATTGCGGAAGAAATATATTTCTGAGTATTTGATAGGCAAATTCAGAATGACAGGAGATGAGGAAGTGAAAAGTATTGAGAAAATATCTTTTCAGAAGAGATCATTTCATCGCTATAATTGGAAATGAAGCCAAAGCTTTCTACGGTATAACGTATACCGAAGAAAACAAAGTAAGTTGCTAGAGTCAGAAGTTTTACTCCCACCTGAAGAGCACAAGTCAATCACCTTCAATTTAGGTAAGCCGACAGCTATTTTGAATAGTCGTTTACCTGGAATTAGAATAGTCTAAACCGACTTTACCAGATATAAAAATCTTCGATCATTCTTTTTGCCTTTCTGGACGAGTCATCTCGTGATCAACCATCAGATCTATTTGGGAGTTTCAGCGAAGGATTTTTGACATAAATTTAATGACTGATACCTAGGCTGCTGAGCCATCCTTTACGGCATCGTTGCAATATCGAGTCAATGGTGATGAGGCTACAGAGTAAGTGATAAAAGAGATCACAGCTACTTCAACAAGAGCGAAAGATGTGCTAAGTAAATGGAGGAAAATTGATGAGAAGAAAAGTGATTTTTCAACTTTAGAGGCCCTTTCACAATTAGTTTCTGGCGATGTCACAAAAAAATCAATGTCACTTGCACGAATAAGCGGCTTAAAAATACATACGAGCATTAGCTCTACCCAAGCTACGGGAGTGTGAAGTTTGCAACATATTCAACCTATATGGAGAGAACTGTTGCTAGTGAAGAAAAGTCTGAAATGTTTTCTGAACTATGTGTACACATGGCTTCCAGGATCATCAGAAGCATATCAGTACAGGTGAAAGAGCATGTCAAAAGTTGTACCTACCCTTTTGCTCAAGCACGGATGGGATCGTGGGACGGGCCAATATTGAACTTGAACACACTCTAAGGTGAATTTTAGTGACGGAAGTAAGCACCAGATGGATAGAAAGAAAAGTATTATCCAAAATTTATTAAAATCTACTATGGACTTATTTTAGACATTCCAAAATAGAACTGTAAAACTTCAAGTGATGGAGATACTGCAAGAAGATATTTTGCAGAAAAGAATCTACATAAGTTACAGGTTCCTCCCTATTACTTAAGTTGCAAAATGTTTCTTTAGTTTATATGACAA
The DNA here is from genome assembly GCA_963169105.1 of Ceriagrion tenellum. Lineage (NCBI taxonomy): Eukaryota > Metazoa > Arthropoda > Insecta > Odonata > Coenagrionidae > Ceriagrion > Ceriagrion tenellum. The sequence goes on along the minus strand of OY720638.1, from coordinate 115,507,265 downwards.
TGATGGCAGCAAGCCAAATCTCGTTGTGTATTTCATAATTATGGTATTTTGTGGAATGATTTGACAGCAATGTTTAATTATTTAGGGACCGATTAGGATTTGATTTTGGGGTTTTCGGTCATTCGGAATACCTGAGCCAGCGGCATTACCATACCTTGTATTAGTTATCTACTGTAACATCACATTGGAGCTATATATTAACTGTATGTTTGGTACTATTCTTCCCGCAGTAAACGAGGCTATCATACTCGTATATGATGCGGCTATAGCTAAGGAATTTATTCTTCCAATCCGCCAACCGCAGTATCATGGAGATATTTTTTTGGAAATACTACGTAAAGGAATCGATAAATATAATCCACACAAATTCAGACGGGATAGTAAAGAACCTCGTAGGTATAACCACGAAGTAAGGCGAGAGCTCAGGAGACAAAGGCAATTACACAACCTATGTAAAAATTCTATTAAGTCTTGTAACAAAACAATGGAACTTGCGGCGAGAGAAATTTACGTTGCCCAACGCTCAAAAACGAAGAAAATGATGCGTACTTATTTACGAAACTTCAAGAAAAAAACCCTAGGTGAATTACTATATGAAAACCCAAAGTCATTCTGGTCTTCCGCGAGAGAGCTCCAGGGTGAATCTTCGACAGCCGAGTCCTTATTGGATACAAACGACAAAATGGTCACCAACAGCATCGATAAAGCCAACTTATTAAACCACTACTTCGAAAGTGTATTCACTAAGGATGAAAAAATACACCATTTAAACATTCCAGACATTAACGAGCCGATGGCGGACATAACAATTCAGCGTGATAGAATAATTAAACAACTGCGTCTGATGAAAAGTAACAAGGCCCCGGGTCCAGAAGGGATACCTGCACGCATGCTCAAGGAGTTAGCAGCACAGATTACACCATTCTTAGAAATTATATTTTGTAAATCATTATCCTAAGGCAAGGTGCCCCAAGACTGAAAAATAGACAACGTTACTCCGATATTTAAAAAAGGAAACAGAAGTGAGAAAATGGAAATTACCGGCCTATATCGTTAACATCACTTTTATGCAAAATCCTCGAACACATTTTCGTTAGCAATATCATGGCATTCCTGGATAATCGTAACCTATTACAGCAGTCAGCATGGTTTCCGTAAGGGCAGGTCCTGTGAAACACAGCTTGCGCTCTTCCTTCATGATATCCTAACATCAGGTGAATCGAATAAGCAAATCGACGCGATATTCCTTGATTTTCATAAGGCATTCGACAAGGTTCCTCACAAAAATCTCATTTATAAATTGTATCCATGCGGAGTTAATAAAAAAAATAGTGAACTGGATAAGGGACTTTCTCAGTAACCGAAAACAAAAAGTAGTTATTGATGGTTTTAGCTCTGATATGGTCGAAGTCACATCCGATGTTCCTCAAGGAAGCGTGATTGGCCCTCTTTTATTCATTATCTATATTAATGACCTAAGTTCTCGAATTAGCAGTAAATTAAGATAATTTGCAGACGATACAGTAATCTACCGTGACGCGGTAAAATAAGCGAAGACGCGGACTTAGAAGTTCTGTCATCTGACCTTAACAACGTTCATTCGTGGTGCCAGGAGTGGCGTTTAGAACTAAATATTAGTAAATGCACCACAGTTTACTTCCTGCGAAAGTCATCACACCAAAGCCATACCTACACCGTGGGTGGAGTAAACGTAAAATCTTCAAATACAGTAAAATAACTTGGAATTATCTTCACTTCAGATATATCGTGGGGAACACACATACAAAACATCTGTGGCACAGCATTAAAGAAACTAGGTTTTGTTGAGCGTATAATAGGGAGGTCCTCGGATGAAAAAGTAAACAGAGATATCTTCTACTACACAGAGCTACTTCGCTCTGGTAAGGCCACACCTTGAATACGCCGCGAGCATTTGGGACCCTGGTCATAGAGACTTAACCAAAAAAATTGACATAATACAAAGAAAAGCAGCACGCTTCGTTAAAAACTGCAACGAACGAACGTATATAGTGTTACACAACTGTTAGAGGGATTAAGGTGGGTGCCCCTAGAGACTCGGAGGCTGCACGCTAGGCTTAGGCTGCTTGATATATTCAGAACTGGTGTGTCTCAGAGCGACACAGAGAATATTATCATGACGCCTCACAACATTTCTAGGTCTTACAGATGCGATAAAATAAGAGAGATACTCTGTCGAACAGATCAGTACAAAAACTCTTTCCGCGCACAATAAGCGACCACTATAAAAACCGAGCTCCTCCAAATACACTCTCATAGGACATGTCACCATTTCATCTCCAAAACTTTTACATCTTTACACGGCTGGTGACCTACCACCCCCTGCCACACGCTCGAGCGGCGGCTCGCGGTGCAGTATGTAGATGTAAACTCGTGGAGTGGATGCTGCAAGTGAAAAATAAGGACATACGCAAATATAAGAAAATAGACACCAGAAAAAAATAACGATCGGTACATAATGAATAACTGATAAAAATATAAATGTTTAAATCCAATACATATTATCATTTCGACCCTAAACCTTCCGGCAAAAAAGAAATAAAACACTTGACTACTTATATTAAAAACTTCTGATTGCCTCAGGCTGTGGGTGACTTTCGCTATCGCACAAAAAAGGCGAAACGGAGGATGAAACGTCTATGATTTCCGATTCTGACTAGCTCGTGATTCTAGTTCCGTGACTTAGCTTTCCCATATAATTTCCATAAGTAGTAGCAATTGTATTATACAATATTACATATGAAGTAGATTTGGAATACTTGTATTGTTGCTGTAATTATAGTTTTCCTACGTTTCCCCATGTGGCTTTTCCCAATATATCATACCAATATTTGAATTTATACAGTAGATACGGTTGAAATATTGTCAAAAAAGAACGAAGTAGGTAAATTATACTTTAGATAGACGTTTTGAGCATCTTAACACAGCTTCTGATTTTTGGCCAGCTTTTCCCCATTTGGGCCCACTGTGCGGCGCTAGAAGTTCAACATTCCGAGGAATCGTGGCAGGTCGCGAATGGTCTTGGGCGGAGAGAAAATGTTGATAACAGCTACTTTGTCAGGCAAGGGCGAGCAGCCGTCAGCGCTGAGAATGGAAGTCCAGAAATGTGACCTTGGGAGATCCGAAGACGCGCTTATATGAGTTGATAACGACACCGTAGTCGGAGAGGCGCTGGAATGAGGTCCGGAGATGCTGAAGATTCTCTTTCTTCGAGCGAGAAAATACCAAGACATCATCCAGATAAGGAAAGCAGAAAGTGAGACCTTCTAGAGCTTCGTCTGTGAAGCGCTGCCACGTCTGAGCAGTTCTTATCACTTACAATGTTAAGTAATGAACAAAGTCAACCTGTGACAGGAGTGTATACTACATATATTCAAGAAAAGTTGAAGTCTTCTTCTCAGGCCGAAAATATTTACTAAATCCAAGGAAGTATCTGTCAAGGTGAAACTAAAAGCTGGATCTCCTAACTTCCCTTTTAAATAAAGCAAGCCATTAAGGCTCATTGATGAATATTGAATTAAGAGCAAAACATGCTGAAAAAAACATACTTTAAATAAATTTATTGATATATAATGTTGAACTGCAAAAAAATTGGCCATAGCAGACACCATCCACCGTATCTATTACATACATCTAAAAGCAAAACAGATGGTAGCACAGGAGGAAAAATGGTAGTTTAGTGATAAGACCATTGCAGATATTAAATATTGCCAAAAAAGAATGCACATTACCTATTTGACTTCAGTGCTGAAACACTGCTGGCGCAGATGGCTATAGAAATGTGAACATTTGCCAGTATAGTGAAACCCCTCTTGTGAACTTTTGAAGGGAGCAAATGAATTCAGTGTAAACTGAGCGAAAATGTGAATTGAGGGGAGTGGTGATTTGCCAGTAATGTAAACAAAATCATTACCCAATATTTCATAATTTTATTTAATATTAATGGGTTATAGCTAAAATCTAGTGGTTGCAGCTAACTGGTGCATTTGGCAGGGGAAAATAATAATTTATTATTTTCGTCATTTCAAGTTATCACGGTGTACAGAGCACTGACCATATAACATGAGGATTTTTCTATTTGTGCCCCAAGTCTTGGAACCAAGAGCATGCATTTGTCCTTCAAAAATACTAGAAGTCATCCATACCATAGTGTTTCCTACATAGGTTGCAGGCAATGAGAGCCTGATGTTTTTCTAAAATGTTGGTTCCTAGATTTTCCAAAAGCAAAGTGCTTCGGTATCTGCCATTTACACTGGCTCCAAACAAAACAGTGCGGCAAGCTTTGCTGTGTTTGTCCCTATGGCAAGGATCCTGTAAGATGTCTTGGGTCTTGAGAGGCAGGATATCAAAAAAGACCTGCCTTGTCCACAGTAAAATTCTCTGAGAGAGCACATAGCCATCAACATAATTATGCAAAGTTGGACACTCCCAGGGAGAAACTGTCTCTCTATATGTTCAGCTTCAGTGGTCAGTCATCAAGTGGTATGCATTCAGGGCACCAGCCACCATCTTGCTCCTTTCCAGTTGTCGTAAATCACAGGATATTTCAAATTTTGAAAGTCAATAGCAGGATACTATTCAATTATAAGGACATGTAAATTTGTGCAGCCTCACGAAAATTATGTAAATCAGGAGAAAACATAAATTCCGGGGTCGAAAAAGCAAGCTTCCACTGTATTTACCATTACTTAGGACTTAGAAAGAAAGAAATAAAACTGGATCCATGAAGCTAGTGGCAAGTCTTAACTGACTCTGTTGGCCATCATTGAGTGTGGAGCTTAAAAGACATTCATGATTCAGAGAGGATTTAACTTCTTTCAATTATGAAAAACTCTTTATGTAGAAATGAAGAGAAGATGCAGGAGAATGCGTACAAAAGCTTTGTGTTGTTAGTAAGAATAAAAATAGTTTTAATCACATATTAGGATAATTCCATTGACATCTTAGTAATTTGGTACACTGATGAACTTTGCACCTCGGGCATTTTAAAAAGGAATCCATAAAAATGGACTAATTGGTAAGAAAGCTAGGACACAGAATGTCATTAACATTTTTAAACTGCAAAACGCAGACAAAAATTTTTTGGCTGAAAAGTTATTGCACATAGACCAAAATGCACCTAATTATTCACTTTTGTACATAACATCTCACCTGGATATGCAGTAGAATCTCTTGTTCTGGGAATTACTGAATTAGCTAATATTTATTGCCTTTAGCCACAGGTACAAATAGTTGGAATTAATTTATTAGGGGAAGCCCCTACTGAAAGCCAGCACTCCACCGGAGGCAATTAAAGTAAATGGCTGAACATGCTAACCATGTAAAAAAACAGACACACAAGGACACTCAAAATGGCACCAAACAGTCACAAGTCCTTTGTGCGCTTCCAAGTTTCAACCATTAACCCCCATTACGCTCTGTTGCTAATGGAGGGCTTTGTCGGCTATGCTGTGCCCAGTAATTCTCTGTGAAAAAAAGAAAACCTATATCATTACAACATCTAAAGAGCAACAGTGAAAATTCAAAATACTGGTCCAAGAATATTTGAATGATGTAATCACCGTATAACAACTGTGTGCTTCATAAATGATGGAACCTAATGCATTTCCATGGGGTTTGGTACCACTTTAAACCCAACCACTAATTGAAACTTCACAGTCATCACTAGGATGGCATTACAAAATCATATGGCTTATGCCACAAGATAAACCTAATCAAAACATCACATACCTTTGCAGAATTCATGGTAAATGAGAAATAATAATTACAGAATTTGAAAACCAGGTAAATATGTTTTATTGAAGAATGGTGGGGTGAAGACAGGGAAAGAGATAGAATTTAGTTCCGCAATGATGCTGTAGTTCAGAAATTGGCAGATGATTCATAAATTTTAGCCAGTGGGATAACCAAAAGAAGGTAGTTTGACCATCATATAAGCTCTTCAGCAAATTTGCACAAGGTATCATTAAAAAAAATCACTGTTAGAAAAACTGTAGTCACGCAGTTTCCTTTTCCACACAAATTTTATCATTGAATAATTATTTTAGTCAGCTATAAAAGCAACAAAATTTAAGTAAGCATGACTAGAGTTTTGTTATGAAAATATTTCTGCAGTTACGAATGAGCTAACTTCAGAGGCCAGAACAAAAAGGCTGAAATAGCAACAGCATGGGACAGAACATAAGGGCGGAAGTTCAAATTCATGTCCTTCCAGTAAAGGAATTCAGGGAAGGTGACATTTGTGAATGCATTAGCATGCCCTTGAAGTTTCACACACTATGCATTGTGTTCACACATATGTTCAAGGCTGATTGAGATATCTGTCAGATTGGTTTAATGCTTTGAGAAAGGACAATATGATGTAAAAGGATTGATAACTACCTAACATCAGGTGAAAACCAACAAATTTTACTCCAGCAAGAGAAATGGGACTCATAATAGATTATACCATCTTAGAGTTAGGCCAAGAGATATGCAAAGGATAAGAAGGATTCAAAAACTACACGCCATGGACCAATGGTTAAAAAAAAACACCTTCTTTAGGACCTAAAGACATGAGTGGGGTAGTTGGATAACCTTTAACAAGCATTAATTCTAATGAATTATCTATTAGCAGATGAATTCTGATTAGAGTACTGCAGAAATGCCATTGTACTTGGGTAGATTCTCTAAGAGGTCAATGTAACTGAGTACCACACGTTCCACTGCCAAGTTAACCAAGTGTACGGCTATATTCCCTCACTCATACTACTATGAGTCTGCATTCACTTGGCCCTGACAATCCAAATGAAAAAGTATTCAGCTACTGCCAAAAATACTGCCCAGCTACACTAAAAGACAGTAACCAGATCATTGTTGGCTCTGAGATATTGAATCTTTTTTGTTCTCATTCATTGCCAACTATTTGGTACACATTTATTTTTTTATTTATACCCACTATATTTTTTGGAAAGGAATTTAACAAAGACATACTTTTTCTTTTAAATCTATTATTTTATTGAAACGTTAGTAGTTTTTGTTATTTAGGTTACAACTCATAGTTACTGTTTTCTGGCCAAGAAAACAGAACATTATGAAGCTGATATGGTAAAACCAAAACATAATATCTTGAAAACCTCTACAGATATGGCATTTTTGCTCGCATTTTTTAATTCTCGAGGTTAAAAATACTGAAATCAATTATAAACTCAAAATATGAATTATTGTCAGTTACTCCCTTTGATCTTAGGAAGGCAGAATAGCCTTTGGTTGTAGTAATTTTGGGAGGCATCACTGATGCAGATGTCTGTCACGTACTCATTACTCTCAATTTCCTTTCCCAACGTCAAGGAAAACTTAATTTTATTTAATTTGTATTATGTCCTATAAAATTTTAAAGCAGACAAGAAAACACTTTAGAGAAAAAGACAGTATCCAGCAGTTGGTCTTGCAAAATATATCTATAATTACTCTCTTACCACGGTCATATTCATTCAAAACCTCTCTGTTTTTTCCAAAACTCATCTTTCACACTGTCACTCTCACCATCCACTGGCCCATAGCACACCACAATCACAGCTCTCCTAATACCTACTTTCATGCGAACCCAGAGCAATCTAGGGGATACTAACTCTTACTTCCTTACTAGTAACTTAACTTTCTCATTAAGATAGAGTCTTACACCTTGACTGCCACGTACATAATCGTCAACCCCTGACCACAGTGCCAAACCACCGCCATCTATAGTTATAACTTCCCGCCCCTTGCACTTAGTTTCACATACACACAAAACATCCATTCATCTCACATTCATTTCCTTCAACAACTCATGTTCCTTTCCATATACTCCTCTCACATACCAAGTACCGATAGTCCAGTTCCTATCACTGAGTCTGTATCTTGATGGCCCAACCTTATTCAGCATCTGCCACCCATCGTGGAGTCAGCCATCCGAGGCTACTTCGTGACTCTTATGAGTAAGTTGTAATAGAGTATGCAAGGTTACCAGCCTTTGCAGTACCCACACCACGTGCAGCTTTCCCTGCTAATGGTTATGGTGCTCTAACGGTCAGTTTTGGCACATTTTTGCCAGTATGCCACAAGAGAAACCAAAGTACAGTAATACCCTAGGCCCACTTTCACTAGTATACTCAAGCTAGGATCCCTTCTGAAAGCACTACCTCGAGAGCCAGTATACCATTGCCCTCAACCCACCATTATGAGGTATATGCAGTTTCTGACACACCGGGTCACAACCCAACAACTTATTTGAAAAATGGTTTTGATTTTTTGCAGAAAAAGTTAGGAGCTAGAGATAAATAAATATGTGCTCTGATATTACTTCTATAATTCCCATTTGTTTACATAACAGCAGTACACATTCTTGCCATATTTCATAAACGAATATCGTATTTCTTAAATATGGCAAATAAATAAGGAGTTAAGCCTGTGTTTTGCATGTATAATGGTTATCTTGAGCAATGACCAAATGTAAATGTTTTAGAAAAGTAACGTAAGGCACGGAAGATGAATATTTTCCGGAATTCAAAATACTGTGGTGTGTAAAACGTAACAATAAAACTACTGAAAAAATAAATAAAAAGGCCATGTTCAAGAGAAGAAGACAAAACGAGGTGGGCATCGCACATGGGTAAAAAAGCTAAGTGCATTGACATCAGGAAAACACAGAAAAGGAAAGTTTTGGAATTTCCAGTAGTGAGGGCTGAGAAAAGAAACTACAGAGGGTCGGTCGGGATAGGGAGCAGGTAGGAATGCCAATAGGTGGTCACGAAGGGATTTGGGGAAGGCGCTTCTGCGGAGAGAGGACATGCAACGCAAAGGTGCGACGCACTTAGCTGCCCATAAAAATATATTCACAAGAGAGGGGGTGGGTGCTTGCAGGAAACTGTAGACTAATGAATGCCGGGAGAAAATCCCACGAGGCAAAATGCCACCTGGGGCCTAGATCCGAGTATGTAAGGAATACAATAGCACTGGTTTAAAGGGAGGGAAATACTGTTCAGCAGAAGTACGAGAAATATTTTTGACAGCCAAGTATTAACGCATCAAAACTTTGTGGATGACTTTAAAAAAAAAAGGCACGAAATTTGTTAAAAATACCATTCAACCTCATAAAAATTTACATATTCGTCTAATGAGCCAGTTTAGAAAATATGAATGCATTTTGAAGAGGAAATTTCACATGACAAATATGTTACAAAGGAGGAGTTTTATGTTCATCGATGTAAAATGAAAATGCACATATATATGATATCCATTACTATAATACCTATCTATTTCAAATTAACCACGGGAAATGCTAATTTATTTCAATAAGAAATTTTCAGATGCCAAAAAGTAATATTTTCATGGAAGATTATGGAGAAACAAGGCAACAAAAGAAAACGTACTGCGGGTTGCATAACCAAGGATTTTTTTATTTTTTTATTATTATTATTATTTTTTATTTTATTTACTTTTTTTTTTCGGCTGAGCGGATGTCATTCAGGAATGACATTTTTTTTTAATTAAGAAAAATGAGGAAAAAAAGATTGATGGAGAAATTTTGAATATTGGTGTAAACTTACCATACAATAAAAGACAAGATAACGCGAAATATTGAATCCCGACACCAGGACCCATATCTTCATACAGACCTGCATTGATGGGTTAAGCCAATGATTAATTCATGCTAAGACACTTCACTCATGATGTTTATCAGAGAGAACAGAGGCTTACCTTCTGTATTTTAGTCCTCCAAGGACGCATCATAAGAAATCAGTGCCGAAATATTTCCTCAGCACTTTATTCAAAAAGCCATTGAGGCCGTTCTATATCTGGATAATACGGCACAATATCATCTTTTCTTTTTTCCCCTATTTTCCCTTTCCCTCAAATCTTCTCTTTTATAAACAATTATGGTCACCGTCACTTTTTGGACCCCCAGGTCACTTTATAGACCCCCAGGCCACTTTTCACCCACTGCTCCCATTTTAAAAAGGGCTCCAACTCCTCCAATTCATCTTCCCACTTTTGCGTCCTTATGCATCTACGTGTAGAATGAGAACACACCAGGTCACCAGTTATCTAGTAAAATTGAGAAAACAATCAGACTGACATATTCAAAGACACTTCAAGGGTCACTTTAATTATATACAAGGTAAAACAAGGACAGGGTTTGCTCAAAATTACCCAAAGCAGATAGATTCTCATAGGCTAATGATTAATTCATTCTAAGATACTTCACTCATGATGTTTAACAGAGAGAACAGAGGCTTACCTTCTGTATTTTAGTCCTCTAAGGTCGCATCATAAGAAATCAGTGCCGAAACATTTCATCAGCACTTTCTTCGAAAAGCCATTGTGGTAGTTCTATGTCTGGATAATATGGAACACAATCATCTATTTTCTTTTTTCCCCTAAATTCCCTTTCCCTCAATTCTTCTTTTTTATAAACAATTATGGTCACCGTCACTTTTTGGACCCCCAGGTCACTTTATAGACCCCCAGGCCACTTTTCACCCACTGCTCCCATTTTAAAAAGGGCTCCAACTCCTCCAATTCATCTTCCCACTTTTGCGTCCTTATGCATCCACGTGTAGAATGAGAACACACAAGGTCACCAGTTATCTAGTACAATTGAGAAAACAATCAGACTGACATATTCAAAGACACTTCAAGGGTCACTTTAATTATATACAAGGTAAAACAAGGACAGGGTTTGCTCAAAATTACCCAAAGCAGATAGATTCTCATAGGCTAATGATTAATTCATTCTAAGATACTTCACTCATGATGTTTAACAGAGAGAACAGAGGCTTACCTTCTGTATTTTAGTCCTCTAAGGTCGCATCATAAGAAATCAGTGCCGAAACATTTCATCAGCACTTTCTTCGAAAAGCCATTGTGGTAGTTCTATGTCTGGATAATATGGAACACAATCATCTATTTTCTTTTTTCCCCTAAATTCCCTTTCCCTCAATTCTTCTTTTTTATAAACAATTATGGTCACCGTCACTTTTTGGACCCCCAGGTCACTTTATAGACCCCCAGGCCACTTTTCACCCACTGCTCCCATTTTAAAAAGGGCTCCAACTCCTCCAATTCATCTTCCCACTTTTGCGTCCTTATGCATCCACGTGTAGAATGAGAACACACAAGGTCACCAGTTATCTAGTACAATTGAGAAAACAATCAGACTGACATATTCAAAGACACTTCAAGGGTCACTTTAATTATATACAAGGTAAAACAAGGACAGGGTTTGCTCAAAATTACCCAAAGCAGATAGATTCTCATAGGCTAATGATTAATTCATTCTAAGATACTTCACTCATGATGTTTAACAGAGAGAACAGAGGCTTACCTTCTGTATTTTAGTCCTCTAAGGTCGCATCATAAGAAATAAGTGCCGAAACATTTCCTCTATTTCCTCAACACTTGCTTCGAAAAGCCTTTGAAGCAGTTCTATTTCTGGATAATATGGCACACTATCATTTATTTTCTTTTTTCCCCCAATACCCTTCCCCTCAACTCTTCTTTTTTATAAACAATTATGGTCACCGTCACTTTTTGGACCCCCAGGTCGCTTTATGGAACCCCAGGTCACTTTTTTTTCACTGCTCCCTTTTTTATAGGGGTCCAACTCCTCCAATTCATCTTCGCACTTTTGCGTCCTTATGCATCCACCTGTGGAATGAGAACACATCAGGTCACCGGTTGTCTTGTAAATTTGAGAAAACAATCAGACTGACATATTCAAAGACAATTAATAAGAACACTGCCTTTAAGGGGTGTGATACATTACATTTTCACAAGCAGGGGCAATACATGCCTCTGCTTATGAAATATATCCCTTACACTTCAGCAGCAACTTTCCAAAGATAGAGCTAGAAATACCTCCAAAAATAAAACCATCATGAGAAATATATTGAACTTAAATGGGATGAGGAAGACGAACTAAAACACAATACCATACATCCCTTGAGGTGTACGAACTGTGATCCTATCTTCTATGTTGGCCAAACTAAGAGGAGTACTGCCATCTGAGTTTAAGAGCACAAAGCATGCTTTACTAACAACACATCTAAGGCTCATTTTTCAATACATTTACATAAAAATGGATGTAACACTGATTTCACTTAACATGCTTCATTTTGAAAATAAGAGGTTGATGCATGACTCATTTTCAAAAACATATCAGTACTTAACATCAATATCCTTTATATTTGACCGGAATAGAATTGAGAAAGAATACTTTGTATAAAGATTACCGTGCCTAGCACTTAGTTGCAGGCTGATGATTCATGTGCTCAACACCCGCCAACCTTTGCCTTGTTGGAGGGCGATACCTTGAGCTCAGAGGGAATTATTGGTACACTGCAACCCCCTTCGGTAGGAGGGTTTTTGGATTGGCGTGCCACCCTCTGATGACTAAAGAGGCTTTGGGCTCTTAGGTGCAAAAAAGACACTCCATTCATTTGGGTTTCTCTGAGCATGCCTTGAGAAATCAATTTTGCAAGCATGCCTGGCTGCTGTACTTTGCAGCTGGGCACTAGCTGGTTCTTTACAGCCACTTCCCACCCCCCTTACCCCCGGCAGGTAGACCAGGTAAAATTAATCAGGAACTCTCCTGTCAGATTCCCTAGGCAAGGTAGAAACCCTCTTTCTCTCTTTCTTCTATATTTTCGACCTTCGAAGTACACCCTGCACAAATAACTACTAGAGAAGATAACACTCAAGATCCTAGAATTCAAACTTGAGGGTTGGAAAATTAGAAATCAGTATACTGCAAATAATATGGAGGTTCTAGGGTTGGCCCAGTTTGACTCCAAATCCAAGGGTTGCAAGTTTGATAACCAATGAAGGAAATTATTTTTTCTGAATTTTGTATCCATACCTACCACCCCTACTGCTGAAGCAGTCTCAAGAGAAGGCTCTGACAATGCAGATATAAATGACTGGTCTAGTATTAACAGCCATGGCTTCAGGCAAGTGTAAAGTTCATAAAATCAGATGGAGTACTGTAATGTGGAAGGCTGCAGACACCCCCCCACATTGACCTCCCGAGAATATGCAGCCTTGCATTCTAAAACCATTATGACATGATGGCATTCCTCCCAGTAATGTATTCAGGATATAAAATAGTCCCCCAATCAAATCTCTGTGGGGGGACTATGAGGAGATATATGTCCTTGGAATGGATTACAATAACAGAAGAACCTAACCCACCTCATAGGAAGCATGTCATCACAGTGTGAAAGAGCAATGGAAGACAAATAGAAACTAAAATTAATGAAAGAGTAAGACAAGGATTCAAAATCTCTCCAGCACTGTTCAACATATACTTGGAGGAGGCATCAGAAATAGAATTGAACAATACAAAGATTATCCGAATAAATAAACATGCTCCACTTCACAGATAATATCAGACTCATAGTAGGAAATTGCCATTATCTTCAAAGGTCACCAAATGCCATGGACCAAGTTCTCCAGGAATTCAACAAGAAGTTAAATAAGAAGAAGACTAGAATCCTAGTATGAAGAAGTGAAAAGCTAAAATCAGAAGTCATTCTGAGAGGAGAGACATTAGAGCAAGAGAATAGATTCATCTACATCAGAAGTACCATCATCTGGGATTGATGAATTTCAATAGATGTTTGGAGCAGAACAGCCTAAGCTATGAAAGGTTTCACAATGAAAAGGTGCTCAAAGAGGGTTTTATTATGAATATGGATATGGTATGTGAAAACATTCATGTGAAGCATGGTACTCTATGGATAGGAAGCATTGACCATTGGAAGAGCAGACCAGAGACTTTTGAAGCCTAGTGTAGGAGGATGACAGCTGGAGATCAAATGGAAGGATAAAATAAGATATGAAGAATAATGCCGAAGGGAAGAGGAGGAAAGGACCCTATGGAACACTATACAGAAAAGAATAGCCAGATGGATAGGGGACACCCTCGGGCACAATGGGTTTGTGAAGAACATAATTGAAGGAAAAATTGAGGGAGGAAAGTCCCAAGAGGAAGGCCAAGGGATGAATACTTAGCAAAAATAAAGAAGGAATTACATACATGAACAACCAGGAAGTAAGGGAACTATCAATAGATAGGGCAGAATGGAGGGCAGCAGTCAACCAATCTTAGGTTTGAACAGCCAATGATGATGATGAGGGGCAGAGAGTAGGGAGGAGGAGGGGGACCCTCACTCTCTGCCCCGCTCCAACAGTCTCTCTGATGGAAGGAGAAATGTTAGTTTTAACCATACTCAAGGAATTATCCCAAAGAATAGTTTTAGTTGAACTATTGCATTAAAAATAATTTTAATACATTAGTATTTTGAAATTGATATCAGGAGAAAGATGGACCAACCATTCTAATATACTTAAAATTAACCATTACTATTGGAGTTACGGGCTATTCGAGTAACTCTTTCAGAGTATTATTCAAATGCTGAGGAGAAGAGAGAATGCTGAAGGGAAGACATATTAGGATGGAGACATTTATTAAGCTTTAGAACTATATATTTATGTACATATTTCAACAATGGGATGCAGATGATACTAATAGGATATGCTGTCGGACAATGTTTTCATTATTTCATTTTGCTAGGGTGCAATGAGGTATTGCGTCTTGAAAATATTTTGTCTCATGGTTTACGATTTTCTTGTTCATCCCATCTGCAATTTATATTCTAAAGGCAATTTGGTTATGTGACTCTGTGCTGCACATAGTGCCTAGTAGAGAAAAGTTCAATTTAAGGTTGTAATTCAAAACAAAATATTTAATAACTAACATATTATTTCCCTGCACTGGAATTGATGTGGGTAACAACATTACAATTTTAATCACTGATATGAAACATTCTTTAAGCCATTGAGTGCAGCATGACGTGATATCACATCATGGTTGTCTTTACACTGGTGCTGAAGACGTTATATCATGTCATGGGTACTGTGAGTGTTCCAGCTTTCATTAGGGGGCCTTGTGAATGTTCCCTGGTGATAGCTGGAACACTCTCAGTACCCTTGACGTGATAAAACGCCATTGGCACCAGCGTAAAGACAGCCATGACGTGATATCACATCCTGCCACACTCAAAGGGTTAAATTAGTTTGAAATTCTGAAGCAAAATTTTAGGGAAGCTTGTACTATACTTGTTCTTTCATAGAAAAGTAATATAAAACTTTGGTGGAATGTATAGAATGAAATGAAAATGATAATTTTTCAAGTGACAAAGGTGTGATCATTTACAAGCCACATGATTTCTTTCTGTTCCACAAGTATGTTGCTCCATTAGGATTCACAAAATATTTAAAATCTTGAGTAATGATAGTAAGATATAGGACATTCGTTAGTGCTATGAAGAAGAGCTATCGCACAGCATATTCACCAGCCCACACAATCTAGTTTCATCCATTATGTGAACATAAATGGTCAAGCATAAAAGAACAGAGACTCTTTACAATATATCTATTTCCAGATCTCAAGGATTTTATGAAGAGGATAGATTTGACAGCAAATAAAAGCACATCCAATTGATCTCAAGGTAATTCAGGTATATGTATATACCTAGTAGGGACTTCTTACATGTGAAGATCCTCAGAATCATTAGAGACTGGAGAGTAGTAGTGAAGAACAGAAAAGATGGGAATGAAGAGGGAGAGTACAGGGTGGTATAAAAAAAATTGTTTTGGCAAGAGGTCAGCTGAATGTTGCTCAAGAAATGGTTATGACAAAAAATTGGTTTCAACATCACAAATGGAGTAAGTAGTCATGAAAATGACAGGGAGACACCAGGCAGCACCAAATGGATATAAAGCATGATGGTTAGGTACAGGATATGGAGCAATGCCAAAAACTTGCTCAGCCACCTACAAGCAGACTGATTCCAATCCAACACAAAGGAAAAACAAAGCTGGAATTAAAAGGCACAAGATGAAAAAGTAAAAAGGGTAAATAATAAGTACAGGATGAAGAAATGGAACAAGGTACCTTCGAATGGGACAATGAGAAGGTAATGATGGGAGCAAGAGGACATTAGCATAATACGAGAACAACTAACAAAAGATGGGAAAACATAAAAACAGGAATAATAATAGTGGCAGAGAAGTTAGATCGAGGGAAATGAGAGAGATCAAGAAGCTATGGATCATAGAAGACATGGTAGAAAAAACAGAGGAAAGTTCATAAGAGTCAACAATGTGCCAGGAAGGTGGAGTAATATGGAATTAAATAATACATTTTGGTGAGAACCAGAAAGGCTACGAGTTTTTGGAGGAGAAGAAAATGTGTGGAAACGAAAATACTACTGTGAGAGGGGCAAATTAGTGCAAAAAATACAAAGGTCAAAGTATTATTGGGGAGTAATAGAGGGCAAACATGACCAAAAATGAAGTAAATGATGTGGAAGAATTATGTGACAGAAATACATAGGCCATTGAAATTAGATTTATACAAGGCTTTAACATAAATGCAGGCAATAAGGGCTGTAGGAGTACATTCATAATATCCCTACTGAATTACAAAATAATTTAGAAAATGATGGAAGGTAACCGAATGCAAATATTAAATGAAGATACTGAAATGAACCTGGAGAATAATCAAGATATTTATGGAGTCTTTTCAAATTCCAAAATGAATTTGAAACAGTGTGACAGAAAAAACTATTGAAGATAGTAATAAATAAAGGTGTTAGGAGAGAAAAAAAATCCATACTTGAATATTTTACATGGCCCAGATGGCACAAAAGAGATGGCTGACGGAAAATAAGAGCAGGCAGCTGTAGCTGAGGAGATGAGAAACAGTTGCCCATTGTAATAATGGCTTTTTAACATTTACACCAAATAAATGGAAAGAGAGGCACAGGACGAGCTAGATTTAGGAATTAAAGGAGAAGGATAACTGATAAAGACAGATTCAATGATAATTAGGATTTAGTTAGTCATTCATCCACAGGTTTGCAGACATCAGAGGATTTTTAGAAAAACAGCACTGGAGAGATGGAATGAAGATCTACCTCAAAAAACAAAAGTATTTAGTTCATCTTGGTCAAATAAAGTGAGGCTGATCATTGAAACAGGAGAGTACAAACTGGAGCAGGTAAAGCATATCAATTATTTGGGTAGTAGACCAGAAGAAAATTGGTACTGTAGTAAAGACATTGGAAGGAGAACACTGCTAGCAAAGGAGGCATTTGCAAATAGGAGAGAACTAATTATGGGTCTTAGGGTAGGAATATAAATAAAAAGCTGACAAAGAGCCTAATACAGTAAGTCTCATCCTTATGTTTTATTGAGGCTATTACAACATTTCCTGGAGGTCAAAAGCAATTTTGTATACTTAAAATGTAATGTAATAATACTCTTTCCACTTTCAAAATTTGACATATTTTGCAATTTATGACAAGTGATAAGGAGCAAGATGGTGGCCAGGGCCATTATTGCATATCAGCAGACGACCTTTTTCAGTGCAAAAATTATGCAATCCTGAGTTTGAAGCCAAATATAAAGAGAATACCTGGGCCTATTGTAGAGAAACAAATGTCAACAAGTAGCCTGTTTTATTTTTTGCTAAACAGTTGTGATTAACTTTTTTTTTCATTGTTGTCCAAATTTCTAGCATAGAAGTGAGAAAAAAGCCCATTTTTCAAGCCTCTAGCGGAAATTCCGAAAATTGCCGGATAACTGAATAGTTACCTACTTTTGGTTCGATTGCCATCAGAATTTAATACAAAATTTCCTCCCCTGTGTTTGTGATTCGTTAAAGTTTCCATTTTATCATTTAGCTAATTTCGTGGAACAACTTAATTCCCCTTTGTCAGGGTCATAGGGACATGATTGTGACACAATTGCCTTTGTCTTGAATTCAGTATTACCATTCCAGTATTTCTGAACACAGAGGCCAGTATAATAGTTTAAAAGGATTTTTATTTATATCACATTTTAGCAAGAATTTTGTGCACATTTCACAAAGGGCACTCTGTGAGTCAGCAGTATACTGATTAGTTAAGTTTTTTCAAAAAGCACTTCATGCAGCAGCAGGATTAGTTGATAGCATCAATACATCACCTGACTGTATAGACTTTCAAAATTCAATGTAATACTGTCTAAAACAGCATCTGTGGTGAATCTGAAATTGTAGATCCTGACACAGTTGTTCACTGGAAGTGCCAAACTTTGTATTACCATATTGATGGCTAAATGCTCATAAACACAATTTTACAATGTGCAAGACAGGTCTTATTTGTGATGTACTACCACACAAGATCTAAGGCTTCTAAGGGAATCCTTGACATGGGGACAAACAGCAAAGTTTGCAGCACTGTTTTGCTAGGAGCCAAAACAGATGGCAATTGAATTGAATTTATTGAGTTTAACGTTCACCCAACATATAAATATAATTATAGGGTGAACAATGAGAGGCTGAAGCCCTTTGTTTAAGAAAAAATCTAGAAATATACATTTTTAAAAATTAGGACACTGCCAACAGCCAATGCAGCATACACTAAGGTATGAATGACATCTAGTATTTTGGAAGGAAAAATGCAAGCCCTTGATACAAAGACTTAGGGTTAGAACAGAAAAATCATTTTATTATATCAGGGTGGCTACTGATATCCAATTATCAAATTCCCTGACCTTTCCCTGACTTTTCCCTGATGGATTAACCAATTTCCCTGACCGATCGCCAAAAGGTCACCTATTATTCGAATGTTTTTTTCTGCTGAATTTAATTCTCTATGGCAGCTTTGAATTTTCTAATCATCATCTCATATTTTTAGAACTGCAAGCATGTGTTCCTATAAGCTAGTGTGCTCCAGCTACTTCTTGACCTGAGTTTTGGAAGTTAAATAAAACGTGAGGTAAAATTTTCCGAACAACATAGCCTCGGATTCCTTGTGATGAGCGTAATACATTGTGATCATGATTTGCAACACAACTAGGCAAATATCGCTATAAGGATATACAAAAGGGATACATTGTACGTCTGATTAACAACTAAGTAACTATGATTCACAACTAATAAGATTCACAATTGAATACTCCATGAATTGATTGGATTGGATATTTGGGGAGGCGACTGATGGCTAAGGTAATTTGTGCCATAGGGGATAGGTAAAGGAGGAAGGGTGGATAGAAACCCAGCGTCAGCATTAGCCTACTCTTAACGAAAGGCGCCAAGGGGACCACGGCTTAATGTCTCATCCAACAGTAGGAGTACTCTACTTGAAGTGCCCTCCACAAGACACTCAAGTAGGGATCGGGTTCCTCTGAAAAACATCCACCTCTGCAGGGATTTGAACCCTGGCCACCCGTGTGGTAGGCGAGTACTCTAGCCACCACACCAACCTGACCCCCTCCATGAACTGATGGTGCTTATTCCATGCACATCAGCAACGGACATTAGTTTTAGTTGGTGGAATAAAGGGTGGGAAAGACTGGCCGATAAACGTAATGATAGAAAAATAACGAGGATTTTAATGATGATGATGTTTAACAGAGAGAACAGAGGCTTACCTTCTGTATTTTAGTCCTCTAAGGACGCATCATAAGAAATCAGTGCCGAAATATTTCCTCTATTTCCTCACACTTTCTTCGAAAAGCCATTGAGGCAGTTCTATTTCTGGATAACATGGCACACTATCGTCTATTTTCTTTTTTCCCCTAAATTCCCTTCCCCTCAACTCTTCTCTTTTATAAACAATTATGGTCACCATCACTTTTTGGACCCCCAGGTCACTTTATAGACCCCCAGGTCACTTTTCACCCACTGCTCCCATTTTAAAAAGGAGATTAAATTGAAATTGCAGTTAATTAAATTGAAATTAAAACTTGGACAAAATATAATGTCTCATAACTGTACCTCCTCTTGAATAGTTTTGTTCAAGTGAGACAGAGAATGGACATGCAGTTCGCACTCATGATTCCAGGCTCAATCAGGGCTCATCTCAGGGAATCATTGTGAGGCAGGTAACTCACAGTGAGTGTGTTGCCTACCTTCAGCTATTGCACGACCCCCCCTTCTACCAAGATCGTGCCCAGGCATGTACATCCGCCACATTGGATGTGCATATACAGAGGTCATCGTCCAAGTGCATGTGGACAGAATCTTCATAAAAGACCTTTAGCAAAACAATAGACAAACAGAATGAGTGGGGAAGGGAATTTAACACTTTCGCTGCTAATCCCGTCATTTGACGTGTTTCCTTAGCTGCTGAGAAACATATTCCAACCAACTTACAATTAAGAAAGGTGGAAGAATCAAGCTTTAAAGCAATATAAACAGTATTTTTCTAAGTAATACATTTATTTTTCTGTGATAGCATGAATAAAGCTTAAAATACGCAGCATTCTACTGTAGAAATATATTTAGATGCCCAGCAGTGAGAGTGTTAAGGGTTTAATTGTTGCATGAGAGCTCAGCCTGGAATCAACTGGCACCCTTGTCCTCCTCCTTGGGCTCTGCATATCGGACTAACAATTTGCAAGTGGTCAAGATCTCTTCTTTCTCCCCCGCTTCAAAAGAAAAAACCTCTGTCTCTCAAAAACATTCATTCCCATTGTGCCAATGAACTTTATGTATCTGGGCCATGATCACTTTTCTCCTTCTCAGGTGGCTGCAGAGACGTTTGTTTTTTTAATCCTCCCACCACTCACACTTGAAAACCTTTCCAATTAGGTATGTAACCTGTACCCCCCATTCATTTCATCTGTAGGGGAAAATCTCTTAGGTTCTAAGTTTATTACCCAGCAAAACTGACCCACCAAACCCAAGCTGGAGAATTCCAGTTTGAGGGAGGAGAGGAAAGTTAGGAGGAAGAATTAGGTGAAGGGAAGAGTTGACACTCAAGGTGGCACCACTTCAATAAACAATTCTGGAATAAAGGCTGAAAATATTATTCAGAATACCAACACTAAAGAAAAAACCTAACACTGCACATGAATTGCCAGATAAGGTTGTTAGAACCAGCTTTGGTCACGATTTCATTCTTCTCCTCCTCATTTGTATTACTGCATTGGTGCTGTGAAGTTTGTGGAGATATTGCTCGACCTAATCTTTGGCCGCCACGTGGTGTGTCATTCGGCTAAAATAACTATAGTGCAGTTGCTACTACAAAATTTTTAAATTCCATCATTACCGTATACGAAATACCACTAGTATTTTTACATTTGATAAACATCCAGAATATATTGATAATAGCACTACACAACTACCAATAAAAAAAGAACTGTGAACAAGTGAAAAGGAACAGGTCCCATAAAGGATCGGTCCAGAGTGAATGAGTTCCCAAAAAGAAACGGGATTGTCCATCCCCAGTGTCTCTTACAGCCTGGAGATAAGAACTTTTCTGATAACATCAAAATCGATGAAGGTATATCAATGCATGGTCTTATTACTGACCATGATATCACTGATTCCACATTGTATTAATGAAACACTGCTAAAAGTGGTGAAGAAAACAGTAGCAACACGTGTGATGAAGTCACAGAACCAAGCATTACCATAAGGGAGGCTATGGATGTTCTTAGGATTGCCTCTCTACTTAAAAAAGCATAAAATACGAAGATGAATGAGACACTAGACCGATCTATTTTCACATGAAAATAACCTTCAAAACAGAACTTTCAGCATCGAGAAACAAATGATCATCACAAGCTAATTTAAAGTATAAACAGTTAAATTGTTGGCATGATTTTTAAATGTATCCCCTTCTTTTTTTGGTAATGTCAAAAGACATAAATCCTCATATTTTCGTGTAATATACACTCTTAGGAAATATATTGCTGACAAAAGTTTATTGCAGTAGACATTGCGAACTATGTTCTTCTGTTACAGCAGAGTTCCTCACAACCCCCCAGGCAAACCATTATATCCAAGGTTGACTCTAACTTTGAATGCCCAGTAAACCAGGATCTTCACATTCCCATTATTTGGATAAATTTAATTATTCTTTTAATACCTGATTTCATATTCCCAATACAATTTTATAAAAATGTGTTGACAACTTTGGCAAAAATTATTTCATATTTTTTTAAAATGAGGCTCATGGGTCTCCAGAGACCCAGGATCTGTACTCCATAATGTTAAGTGGGCTCATTTATTATTTGCAATCATATCATGAGATAAAATGTATGACACACTCTGCATTATCCCACTTGTATCTATGTTCTATACATTTCCTATCTATTTTGGTAGGAGGAGGTGAAACATGTTTCCATGGAATCATCCATTTACATAAAACCAGATGACTAGTACTTGATATTTAGATCACCGATCATGGTAAAGGTAGTATTTCAATAATTAGAAGTCATATTTAGCTGCTGAGTTTAAACATATTACATGATTACATATAAATGGATGAAGGGTTGGCAAACCTTTAGCCATTCATTGTCACTACTCAGGGGAAAATATACCAAGAGTAATGCTTGCTGGAATAGCACAGCCACAAAAATACCTGTATACCAAAAGGATATCATTATCACATTCCACCCAAATATTTAACAGTTTAGTAGTAAAAGAAGACAGCCAGACATTTCAAAATATATTTTCTTATACTTCTCAGAGGTGCTCACAACTGAATCTTATTCTCTAAATAGCTTCATAAGAGTGACACAGGGCTTATAGGGCATATATGATCAAGGACCAGATATGTAAGGGGGTCAATATAAAATGTTGACTAGAGCCTTGAACAAAAATAGCTCACCTACACACTACACCAACATGCTCAGAACATCCAATGTCTGTTTTCTCATGGATTACATTTCATCTACATCTACAAAATACCCTGCGAGCAGCTGCATGGGCATGTGGCAGGGGGTGTTAGGACATCATCTGTTTAAAGATGTAAGGGATAAGGTTTTGGGAGGTGAAATGGTGATATGTATTATGGGAGTTTATTTAGTGGAGCTCAATTTTTATTGTGGTTGCTTATTGTGCGCAGAAAGAACCAGTTTTTTTACCTGTCTGTTCAGCAGAGTATATCTCTCATTTTATCGCTTGTCAGACCTAGAGATGTAGTGAGGTGTCATGATTATATTATCTGTGTTGCTCTGAAGAACATCAGTTCTGAATTTCTCCAGCAACCTAAGCCTAGCATGTAGCCTCCAAGTCTCTAGGGGCTCCCACCTTAATCCATCTAAAAGTAGTGAGACACTATATGTATGCTCGTAGCAGTTTTTAATGAAGAGTGCTGCTTTTCTTTGCATTTTATAAATTTTTTGGTTAAATGTTTATGACCAGGGTCCCAAATGCTCATGGCGTATTTGAGGTGTGAAGTAGCAACTCCCTTTTACTTTTCATTCAGAGGACCTTCCTATTATACGCTTGACAAAACTTAGTTTCTTAAATGCTGTGCCGTCTATGTTTTACATGTGTGTTCCCCACGATACATCAGAAATTAAGGCAATTCCAAGATATTTAACTCTACCTGAAGATTTTATGTTTACTCCACTCACAGTATAGGTATGGCATTTGTGTGATGACTTTCGCAGGAAGTGAACTATGGTGCATTTAATAATATTTAATTCTAACCCCCCACTCCTGGCACTATGAATGAACGTTGTTAAGGTCCAATGACAGACCTTCTAAGTCAGCATCTTTGACTATTTCACGGTAGATAACTGTATCCTCTGCAAATTATCTTAATTTACTGCTAACTTGAAGAACTTAGGTCATTAATATAAATGATGAATAAAAGATTCATGCTTCTTTGAGGAACACTGGATGTGACTTTCACCATATCAGAGCTAAAACCATCAATAACCACTTTCTGTTTTCAATCACTGAGGAAGTCACTTATGCAATTCACTATATTTTTTATCTTCATAAGAGTGACATAGGAAAGAAAAAGACAAGAAAGAGGGACATTGAAAAAATGTAGGCAAATATTTAACTTCCAACGGATATCCGAGGGGTTCAAGGCATACGACATGTTTCAATTACACTTTGACTCAAATCTTAACTCATTCTTCTCTGAGGCAAACATCAGATGCACCATATTACTAAAGAAGAGGCTCTGACAACCAAAGAATGACAGCACAACCACAGTAATGCAGGATTCTAGGGAATGACAAACCTCATATCTCCACTGTAAGGTCTGGAAGAGAGCCGCTCCCAAGGCTTAACCCATTGACTTAGCATTTTTTGAAAGATCGCCTTTCCTTGAGTAACTATTTATTTCTTCAAAATTTCGCTTTCAAATTTTATTTTTTATTTCTAAAATTATTTATTCTATGGATTTGAAATTTTTACCCATACAAGATCATTAGCATGAAATAACGAATTTACGTAATGACACACCGTTAATTAATTAGAGGCACCCAAAAATCGTAATGTATGACGACGGCGATTCGCCGTCTCTTTTAACTAGGGTCAGGTTATACCAACCGGCAAATCGCAGTCTCTTTAAGTCAATGGGTTAAACGTGGAAGCCCAGCCATGGTACTTGGAAGGTTGAGGCTAATAACCTTCAGTTTCTTAAAAATTTACTAGCACTGAGAGTTCAGAAAGAATTTACCAGACTGGAAGATTGTTGAAGACTTTCACTTGTGCGAAGGCAAAAAAAGGGTCACAGCAATTGAATGGTAGAATATAAGATCAATGAAGGAAGTGGGAACACTGGAAGTAGTTTTTGGAGAGATAGAGAAGCATACTCAGCTTGGATACTCTCCCACTCAATGACTTCAGATGAGATGACTATTTAAAGTGAAAACAGACAATGAAATGAGTTTGCTGTTCACTCAGAAAATCTGGTATCCAATTTCTGGCCAAAGAATAACTGCATACTTAGAAGGAATTTTCAGCAAGGTCACTGCATGACAGCACATGCCTCCATGGAGGTTGCAGATGATGAGGAAAAGCAATGCTTTCACCCAGAGCAATATTCTAAAAGAAGTAAAACCAAAGGATGTTATAACATATTCTGATGGGGGACATGAAGGCAATGTCAAAGATGGACTGGAGCAGCCTAAAACCAGCCTCGGGTAATCTGAAGCCAACATAACTACTGAGGTTTTCTCTTGATACTAAACTTAGTTAGAAATACCATATTTCTGAGGAAAATAGGAATATTTCTAAAATTCTCTTCGTTTTAAGAAAGCTATGCTAGAGTGCCCCTTCACACTACATGAGATGTATATATTTTGCTATTTTTTACAGCTAATTGGACTATGGCTTGGAATTAAGGGGGAATGCCCCAGTCATAAAATATGTATTTCTGTAGCAAAAAAAGGCCAGTAGGGGATGAGAATATAAGATAATATCCTGATCTTAGGAACACTGTCACCTTCTGTTCATAAAATAGAAAAATTTCAGTTTTTAGTATGTATGGATACTGAGTTTTGATATCTGTAAAGGAAAACTTTGACCTCTTCCCTGTAAGATCTGCAACTTACAATTAAAGCACCAGAAAAATAATATCCTCTCCATTAATCAATACAGGTCAATTAAAACCAGGAATGTTGAACGAAACTAAAGTCATGGTTCTGACACGGTTCAGGGTATGTTCAGACAAAGTTTCAGTTTACAGAACCAAACCAAAAGTAGGAACAAAAGCCCCAGATTGAAAGTGGAATGAAAATATTTAGAACAAAAAAGGAACCCTTCCAATTCCCATTTGGGCTAAGAAAAGTTAAGTTCCCACCTTCCCCCTATGGTTCTGACTTTTGTTCTGAGGAATTTTAAAAGCATACATTGACTTTTCAAAGTGACTAGTCAGCGTGTATGCCACTTGGATAGAGTTTGGCTGCTAGTGAAGGTGTTTCATAATGTTTGGTAACAATGGAAGACAATGGAAAGAAACCAGCATTTTTAATGTAATTAATGGCAAAAATTTTGGATGAAGAAATTATAGGTTAAACTGTATACTGTTCAGGACAATACAATCTCCCAACTGGTATGGAGGGGATGTGCGATGGCTCACTCAGGGGTGATCTCAAGGAATCGTTGACAAATATCCCTTCACGTACCCCCACAGCAACAGCATAAACAATGGGAATCCTTGAGGCATACCTACAGATTAATCTTGAAAACAGCACAAAAATGAAACTCATGGATATCTGAACAGCTAACATGTTATGTGTCTCAGTATATGTCCAGTGGGATAGCAATGCCTACCTTTAGCCACTGCGCTCCCCACTCCCCCTCTCCCCCAACCTCCCCATCCCCCACTGTCAAGATCACCAGGGGAAATACCACAGAGGTTATCATTCCCGCGTACATGTGGATGGTATATTTGTAAAAGTCCTCAAGCAATGCAAAAGACAAAGAGAGAACAAGAGGGAATGGGAATTTTAGTTTTCCCATTACTGCTTGTGAGCCCGGCCTGGAATCTATTGGGCACCCTTGTCCTCCTCCTTGGATGCTGCATATAGGATTAACAATATACAAATGGTCAGGGTTTTTTCCGTCTCTTTCCCTTCTTCCAAAGGGACCTCCATCCCTCTTCACCAGTCGTCACTATTGTATCCTCAAACTCTTTCTATCTGCAACATGACCATTTTTCTCCTGTTTTTTTCAAAACCCTTTCACCATACACCCTCCCAAACCTTTTCAATGAGGTCTGTGACAAGTACTTGCACTCGGCTCATCTGCTAGCAAAAATCCCTCATGCTTTCAGTTTATAACCTAACAAGACTGACTGCCAAACCAATGCAGGGAATCCCAGCCAGTGGGGGGACACAGGTAAGAAGGGGATCCTTCTCTTCCTCCCCGTACCCCTTAACCAGGAAGGGAATGAAGGTGGGGAGGGATTGGCATTCATAAGTCAACAAACTAAAGATGCTACAGTAAAACATATTCTGGGCTTCAATTACTTTTCACTCACAATAAGTGAGAGTTTCTAAGCTAAAGTAATTTTCAAACAGTATTCACTTTTATATGGGAGATTAACAGTACTACTTCAAAGTCTGCCTGATGCAAGTGGGAGAAGAGCACATGTTTTTACATTTGAAGTAGATAATAAACAAATTACGAAGAAGGCTAGAGATATGACAGATGAATATCTTGAAATTGTGCTATTATAAATGGATTTAATAATATTCAATTAAAAGAAATAACTTTAAAATATTCCGTGTTACTCCAATCATGAAGATTCCAAAAAGTTGTAACGTCAAATAATACACTCATTGCCATCTATGAAATTATTGTATTTTACATTGTATTTAGTTATTACATGTTCCTGATGCTAAAGTCGGTAAGTTTTCTGTTGTTGAGGCATGTAACATATTCACTGTTATGATATTCTGACAGCTCCATTGTAGCGCTGTTTCCAAGCCTACTCTGTACATATACCATAAGAATTCCCTTTGTTGACACAGTTGCTGTGCAAGTGTATGAAGGGATAGCCATTGACGATTCCCTAGATGAGTACCAATTGGACCCAGAACCATGAGTGCAAACCGAAAGTCTATCCACCACTTCACTAGAAACTGAAACTATTCATAAGAAAGAACAGTTCCAGAACATTATATTTCGTTCAAACTTCTACTTTCATTCCGTTAAATAAGGAAACTAAAGTCAAGCCTTATCTAAAGTTTCATTCCAAACCGAAGTCAAAAAGAAAGCCTATAGTATCTCTCCAGGATGAAGCTATATCTTTGGTTCCAGTTTCATGTAACCTCATTGACTAAAACCCACTATTTTTTGCCTAGTTCCAGTATCATATTATTTAATCATTTACCCATTTCAGTCAAAATCATTAGCTTGGATAAATTCAAGTGCATGGTTCACTCCTGGCTTGCCTTACATGCATTATATCTCATGGATGAGTATTTTATTTATACCACATGTAGTACTGTAATCTGACAGGTGACCTGGTAAACTGTAATTGTATGTACATTTTTACAATTTTTGTACCTAGTAGCTTTTTTGGACTAAATTTCGTATGTATTTTCTGAATACTTTTTACCAATAAAACTTATTATTATTATTATGGTTATTAACACAAGCTGAATGATATATCCGCTGACCATGTATAGGTAATAAATAGTTTTTATCAAGACCCCACTTATAATTTACTTTACATGTTAGTTATGTAAGAATTTTGGCCTAATCATTTGGCTAAAATTGGAATGATGGCAAAAGCCATTCTCTTATAAATCTCACAGCCATCTAAATTTTTAAGGCCTGAAATATAACATTAAACAGGGTTGTGTCAGACAAGATTATCAAGTCCAATGACTTTTCCAGCAGTTCCAAGCCAAAAGCTTCATTTTTCTGGTAAAATATATATTCTATAAAAGCACATTTCAATAAAGGCACAAGAATTCTAGTACAACACACTAACACTCGCACACCACTTAGAGATAACATTTGAAATTACATTGAAATACATGAAAATATGTGATGCAAGATACATCAACTTTATCTGGGCGCACGGGCGGTAGTGTACCACCTCATTCATAAAATCATGCACAACTTCTGCATGATGGTATGCAGGAGGTTGACAGAGACACGTATTCTCCAGTTACACACAATGACACTAGATGCCAGAATAGTCCTAGCTTGACACAGCCTGTCTTTCATCTCAATCATTATCAAACGTTGTCCAATGCTAACATTTTCACATTAAGTTTAATAAGTAACTAAGTTTATAAAATAACTAAGCTTATTCATCAAGTTGATCCTAACAATAACGATTTATGATGAAGAATTGAACAAAAAAAAAGGAAATACAAAAGGCAGTAAATTACTGCTGCGTACCCACCTGCACTATGAAAGGGGGTGTGCCGGGATGATGGTTAAGCACTTGACTGCATTTCAAAGGCTGTAAGACCTAGGTCCGACCTAGGTCAAATTGTATCGGCTGCTGTATAACTGGTGCAAGCCAGGGTTTAGATTGAAAAGGAGGATTTTTCATTTTCAATTTTTTGTTTAAATTGATTTATGTATTTTACTTCAGGTAGCTCTATTTTTGAAGTCTGTTCATCATACTTATGTCTACTTCTGCATGGCGCTCAATACTTTTCTGAACCACATGGTAGAAAGAAGTAATCATTTCATTATGCCAGCTATACATATTTCTCTACTGCATGGATGGTAGCTGTTTTATTAGTATGTTAAATTAAAGAGTAACAAAAAATATTTACAGAAAATTATCTAATTGCCAATTGGACACTAAAAATTTTTAAGTTAACTTCATGTGTACAAAACCTTCCACAGTGAGGAAAATGCATCTTCATTACAGAAAATACAATTAAAATCATTTTCCAGGGTTTAAATCAGGCCCTGTTTCCACTACTGACATTGTACCATGGTCACCAGTCATGAGGGAAAGAATTAGTAATGAGAATGCCCAGTGGGCACCAAGCATGGCAAACTTACCATACCTATTGATCTACAAGGGACAGTTGGTCATGTTGTCAAATTACTTTCCGAACAATATTTTCCGGTGTATTAAGAATTGACTTGACATTCATATGTAAATGGATACCTTGGAAACCATTTGTTTGGGACATGGTAAACTTACCATAGCTATTGATCTACAAGGGACAGTTGGTCATGCTGTCAAATTACTTTCCGAACAATATATTCCGGTGTATTAAGAATTGACTTGACATTCATATGTAAATGGATACCTTGGAAACCATTTGTTTGGGACATCATGTTTCACCAGCCCATAGTTGTTTCCTGCCATGCGAATACACAATAACAAAAATGGTCAGGTTGACAATCGTCATCATGCTTAGGTGACTGGTAGACAATGGGAAACAAATAAGGGGCACATTAAATAAGCTAATCAAAAATAACTAAAACGCACCTCCCCGTAGTAGGGGATGGGCAACGCTTCATGCAGCTAACGTGGCCTTGGAGACCGAATAAACACTGGTATAAGTGTTTGCCCTCTACCAAGTGCCAATGGCCTCCTTGGAGGGCGGGTGAGTGGGTAGAGGTACAGGGCACCCCTTTGCCCTTGGTGGGGGAAACCCCTCCTAAAAGCGGATGAGCCAGTATTAGCCAACGATATGGAGATGGAGAAAGCCTGAGAAACTACTCCATTGAAGACCAGTATGGGTATCTTACGATCATCTGCCACTGGGTATCAATGGCCTGATCCTTCAAGTTGGGGGTTGGGCGTGAGGCTAACAACCTCACCCCAGAAAAAACCAATTGTTCAGAAACGCCAACACCAAGCCTCAGAACAGGACCGAACCTTTAGAAAAAGACCCCAGCTCAGACCCATGGACTTCCCATTTGGAACATGGAATGTTAGAACCTTGGATGTGCCAGGGAAAACTGATATTCTAAGCGAAGAACTAGAAGCACACAACATTGACTTGATAGCTTTACAAGAAACCAAATGGCCCTTTTGTGGCAAACTAAACTCAAATAGTTACCAATTACTGTATAGTGGCTGTGATGATGGGAGACACTACACAGGCATAGGTTTTGCCATAAGAAAACAGTTATTAGGAAATGTTATACATCTTAAAATGAGAGAATCTGTTATATTAGGTTAAAAGGAAAATTTAATAATAAATCAGTAATTTGTTTCTATGTGCCAACAGAGGAGAGTGATGATGAAGAAAAAGATACGTTTTACTCACAAATGGAAGATGTAAATGCCAAAATAGATAGAGAAGATACATGGAACAAAGAAGCCGGAAAAGGAAGCTTGCACTAAGAATCCAATGATAATGGCATAAGGTTACTAAGTTTTGCAAACTCATCGAATTTATATGTTGTAAGTACGAAGTTTCCTAGGAAAAATATACATAAAGAGACTTGGGTTTCGCCAGATGGTCACTCTGTTAACCAAATTGACCATGTTTTAATTGACAAAAGACATGTAGCACAGTGACTCAAGTAAAAAGCCTAAAGGAGCAGAATGCGGAACCAATCACTATTTGATATTGACAAAAATACGTCAAAGGCTAAAAATGGAAAAGAGGAACAGAAATAAAGCTGAAGACTGAATGGTCTTTGAAAGAGACAAGGTGGAGAATATCAAGTTGAACTGAGGAATAGGTTCCTACCTTTGATGGATAAAAATGAAGAAGTAGAAGAAATGTGGGAAAATGTTAGAAGTAACATAAAAGAATCAGAAAAGAAAGTTTTTGTTACAAAGAAAACCCTGAAAAACTCTGGTTTAAGGAGAAGCACATGAAGCCGCTAAAAGAAAGAAAAGGAACCAAAAAGAAGGCAATTGCTGAAAAACACATAAGAAACAAAAGAAAGGTATCAAGTTTTAAACAGGGAAGTGAACAAGGCACTTAGAACAGTGAAAAGGAAATACATCAACTACACACTAATTAGAGTAGGGCAGGACTGTACTCAAAACAACACTAGAGACTTCAACAGAAAAGAGAGATTTTTTTTAGAAAGGTTTCATTCAACTAATATTATAAGTGTGGAGGACTGAAAAGATGCCAAAAGAATGGACTGAAGCAGTTATAATACCACAACATAAGAAAGGAGACAAGCTGGACAGCAAAAATTATAGAGGCATATCCTTAATTAATATAACTTATAAAATATTGTCAAAACTGGAGCTAAACAGACTTAAAGATAAAGCAGAAGATATTATAGAAGATCACCAAGTGGGGCTCATGAAGGAGAGATCAACAATAGACCAAGTATTTATCTTAAAACAGCTGACCTCAAAATACTGGGAGTACAACAAAGATCTCTTTGTCATATTTATTGATTTTAACATAGCCTATGACTCAATAAATATAAACAAATTATGGACAGCCATGGAAAAGAATGGCATCTCTTAGAAAATAATTCAACTGACAAAGATGTGTGCAAATGGATCTAAGGGGAAAGTTAAAGTAGGAAAAGAGTACACAGACACATTTGAAATGAATACTGGTGTGAGACAAGGAGATGGCCTATCACCACTCCTTTTCAACATTGTGCTTGAAGAGGCGCTTAAGAAGACAAGAAGAGCGCAATGTGGAGCCAGAATTACTGAAAAAATCAATCTACTGGCTTTAGCTGACTGGCTTTTGCTGATTGCAGCTGAAAGTAAAGAGGATCTCAAGAGGCTGACGAAAATACTTTTGAGAGAATCAAAAAAAAGTAAGACTACAAATCAATGAAAATAAAACAGGAAGAGAAGCAGACACAAAGATGAAGAGAACCACTTAGCAGTAGACAGTTATGAACTCAAAAAAACAAATCAGTTTAAATACTTAGGAGTTACAGCGACTATCAATAACAAAGAAGAGGCTGAAATACAAAGTAGACTTACAGCAGCAGAGAGATCATATTGGAGCCTAATAAACTCTTCAAAAACAAACTTCTATCAAAAAAACACTAAAGTAAGGATTTATAAAACAATAGTCCAACCTGTGATAATATATGGTTCTGAGACATGGTCTTTTACAAAAAAGTCACAAAAAAAACTTATTACTTTTGAAAATAAAGTATTAAGAAGAATTTTTTGACCAGTCAAAGAAGGAGACACATGGAGAGTAAGAAAAAACAGAGAATTAAGAGATCTATACAAAGAACCAGACATTGTTGGTGTAGGCAAGAGCAGGAGATTGAGGTGGCTGGGTCATGTCCAACGAAGGAGCGAAAATACCATGATAAAACAAATAGTAAAAGGAAAACTAGAAGGTAAAAGACCTGTGGGAAGACCAAGAATGCACTGGACTAATGAAGTTAAGAAGAACCTAGAGAAGATGGGAGCAGAGATTGAGCTGGCAGAAGACTGAAAAGCATGGAGGCACTTGGTTGGTGAGGCCAAAGACCACTTAGGTTTTCAATGGCCACAGGAGTAAGTAAGAGTAATATAAAATATTGGCTGTACCATGATATAAAAAGGCAGGTATGAATGAGGGTAGAAATTATTATAACTTTGTGCAATGTCAGATGTTAGTTATGCAAATGGTGAATTAACATAAGTTTTTACTTTTCACAATAATGACAACTTCAATTTTGTACACAATATCCACATCACAGGATTGCATTTCCAGGAGGATGATGGCACACTCTGAGTTTCGATTAGCTAACAAGGGTATCTACCCAGAAGTTTACAATCAGTATCCAGGTGATCCAGGCAAAAAAAAACCATCTACACTCATCACACAATGAGACACAAACAAGAAGGAAAAAAATGGTAGCAGCACTCCCTGACATGAGCGGAGCTGGAAGCTACAGTGGTCGGTAGAACAACTCTCACTTCACTTCTGGAGCAGTAATAATCACAGAGAAGTTAAAGTAAATGTTGCCTAACCAGTAATTTTGTTGGCTTGCAATTTGGATGAAAGGAGAATCCACATCATAATCCCTAGGAGCTGTCTATCCCTGACACTTATTCTTTTAAATTTTCAACCAAGCAAAGAGCTTATGGATCCCCATTCCCCAAAGAGTTTAATGCTCAAAAAGGAAAATAGTTTCCCAATTGGATAACCAGGCAGGAACATCCAAGGGAGCACATAAAATCAAATGTGATGGTCAATCTCAGAATGGAACATGGAGCGTAACATCACTTCACATTAGCAGTTGACTGAAAATTCTAAAAATATTAAAGCGGAGGATGGGCCATGATGAGTTCAGAAATGGCCTGAAGAAGAAGACTTTTGGAGAGGAAACAAAATGATCATACACATACAGGAATAGGAATAATGCTTAAGAAGGACTCCATAATCCATGAACGAAGCTTCCTTCAGTCAAACAAAATGACATATTGCCATTGATAAGATAGCAACTAAGTTGAGAAATACAATACTGGCACAAGTCTACATGCCTATGATGGATTTCAAAGAAATAGAAGTCTAAAGGAAAATCTTGGGATAAAAAAATGAAAAGAACAAGAAAACTTAATGATGATTAATAACAAAAATTGAAAGAACAAGAAAAATTTATGATGATTGAACACTACAGGGCCATTGTCATACGAGACCAAGACAGATGAACTTAAGGTAAATATGGAATAACTGAGGAGAACCACTTAGGGGGTTTCCAATAGTGGCTAGTAAGCAGCATAAAAATTCACTTCAATAAATAAGCACAAGCAAGACCTTTGAATACAGAAGAAGACATGGAAATATCTTATTCATGGGAAGTAGAGATTCAGGAGCAAGAAAGATTACAATAGGTACCTGCATACATCTGCAGGGAACATTACTCAACGATGATGACACACCATCTGAAGTTCAAACAACTGAAGAAAACTCTGAGCTTGCATAGGAAACATAATTACTGATGGAAACTCAGCCTCATACAACTTTACTGAAAATTTTTGGAAGAAAATCTGAACATGTATGCTGCATTCCAATAAAAAATGGACTGACAGAGGCCGTAAAAGTACCTCCTGACAGAAGAAAACCAAACATGAGGAAGCTGTGAGTCATTAGGGAAATTCTTGAGCTAACTGGCTGAAGGAAGGCAGGCCAAGAACACAATAACTAATGACAATGTGCACTATAGTATAATAACAAGGAATGATATCAACCAGAAGACAAGAAAAAATTGGAAAAGATAACTGAAAATTATATCTGTAGAAAAGCAGGTCAATTGGTTCGTAGAAAGATGGAAGCTCACAATAGGAGAGTAAAAACCACTTCAAGGAACATAGGGCAAGATGCAATGCCATTTAGTATGAGAAAGGGTACTCATGGAATAAATAATTAGCTATGAGGTAGATTTATAGGATAACTTAATGCTGGGAGAGTTCTAACCAACAAAATTTATCCTAAGTGAAATTCTGTCAAAAAGGGGAAGAAGCAAGACTCGTGTCTGAGATCAAAAATCACTTCATCAGTTAAAGATATGGGCTACAACAAAGGTCCATGTCTGAACCTAGACTGTCGAGGCCAGCTAAAATGCTGGAGGAAAAATTAAAGGAGTTATAGTTTTTTTCCTGAAATCATGTTCCACAACATCTCGCCAGATACCGTTGAGTAAAATGCTGAAGATAAAACTCTAACCAAGCTTTACAAAAAAATTTGAAATATGCACAGCGGACTTATGTGAACATTCAGATCATGAGTCTAATGGTATGCACATCAAAGATGTTAAAGAGAGTCTTCAACAAAAGGATAGCATGTAAAGCAGAGAAATTCTGGAATGAAGATCAATTTGGTTGAGGGAAGAGTAGTGGTACATGAGAAGCTATTCTGGCCCTAATTCTAGTAGTGGTACATGAGAAGCTATTCTGGCCTTCATTCTCCTCACAGGTAAAAGAAATGGAGAAGGATCAATGTACTCTCATTGCCTTTGTGCAGTCTAGAGAAAGAATTTAACATGAAGGACTTGAATGAAATTCTCTGAATTCTGAAGGACAATGGCAGAGAAGGAATCTACAGCCATCATGAGGACCAGATGGTTATGATAAAATGAAACCTATCATAAGGAAAGCAAGAGCAGGGAAGGCATGAAACAAGGATTAATGCTAATGCCCCTGATACAAAAATATAGATCATGAAAGTGGTACAATAAGAAACAGAAAAAGGTTCAGGCAGAAGTATACACTGATACACAGGCAGAATGGTACATTTTGCGATTGTACAACTGAGGTAGCAGATACGGAAAATCTTACGAAGACTCTTAGTTAGAAATGCTAATGGATACAGAAATACAAGCACAAAATAATAATAATAATAATAAAGATGCCAGATGAGAGCCCTGAGGGACACCAGAGGTTACCTCAATTGGTCTTGAGATAAAATTTTTATATTTAACCAATTGAATTCTATTTGAAAGAAAGCTGCCAATCCATGTGAGGAGTGGATCTGCTATACCATACTCTTTTTACTTAGCAAATAAAATTTTATGGTTCACTCTATCAAAGGCAGTAGAGAAATCTGTGCAGATGGAGTCTACCTGGTGGCCAGCTTCTATGGCATCTAACAGAAATTCGTAACAAATCAAATTGGTACAAGTGGATTTTCCCGGGATAAAACCATGCTGTTCAGGGATGATTATAGGTTTAATTGCAGGAAGTAATTTGTCATACGCCAGAGAATCAAAAATTTTTGAGAAGTTTGAAATAATAGAAATAGGTCTATAATTAGTAACATCAGATTTATCATTATTTTTGTAAATGGGAGTGACATAACTTTTTTTTCAGAACTCAAGGAAATTACCATTATCCAATGATTTAGTAAAAATTATGTGTAAAGGAGCAACAAGCTGGAATAAGCATCTTTTGATAAAATACATGGATATACCATCAGGTCCTGTAGCATGTGAGGATTTCATGCTGTTAATCTTATTAAAAACATTAGCCAATGTAATTTCACAGCAATTCAGTCCAATTGAACTAAGTGCTAAGAACTTAGTGTCAGGAAAAAGATAAAGGTGATACAACTAAGGTGATGGCTGAGGAAGAAGACATGAAGGATAGCGGTATAAACGGAGGCATCAGAAGCTGGAAGTAGGGGATGATTTCTGCTATATTGGAGGTAGAATATGGAAGAACAAAAAAGGAAATTACAGGAGGACAGTACAGCTTAAAAAGGCACTATATCAAAACAAAAATCTGAGTGTCAGGAACCTTATCCTTGAAGTTAGGAAGCATTTTGTCAGAACATATTTCTGGAGTATCCTGCTCAATGGCAGTAAGACATGGGCAATAGAATAACTGCAGTAATTGCAGTAGTAAAGAATTGGATCATTTAAATTACCAATTGGTATGTGGTGTGGCAGAAGGATGATAACATCATGTGGATCGATGGGTCAATTTGCAAAGATGTACACACAAGCTAAATTTCCTTTTTAAAAGTTGTGTTATTTGTTTTTTGATATGTTTAATGTTCGTTTTTCTGTTAGAAAAAGAAATTCAGTTCTTTTTCCACGTTACTAAATGATAATGTTGTATATGTCTATTGTTAGCAATTCATATGACAACTTCCCTTTTTTGTTTCCTGATTGGCTTATTCCCATATTACTTAATTGTCTTGCACACCATTGTATATCATTTCTATGTTCCAAAGGAGTTCACTCCTAGAACAAAAAACGAGTTTATTATTATTATATTTCCAGCCCCATTATCAATTTCCCATATCTTTCCTGGTTTTCCATGTCTGTAGCAACCCTACTACAGAGCATGTGTGCAGGACATACGCTATGACCGATATTTTCTCAGGGGCCACTTCAAGATGTATACCATTACCATTTCAGCGAATAATGAATCAAATTTATAACCATAATATAAATTGCACCATCGTAACGTAATTGCTAGCCATCATGGCATTTATTGTGATCATTATTTCAGTTTTTCTCGTCAATTTTAATTCTAGTCGTAAAATAACAGTGTCTCGGAAGAGATGTCATCACTATTCTCACTGTTTTACTGCAAACGAACAGTGACAGTCGTGAAAAACATGCTCATCTACCACGGCCCTTTCAGTGAATGCTGGCATCCGTGGGGAAATGAGTATTTTCTGGGATAAACATACATGAAACATGGGTAACACAAGTTAGCCGACCACAAGTTAAAGCGGGTCAATGGTAATGTACACACCAAACCAAACAATTGCAGCATTGGCGAACTATACGACTATTATGAAAGTGAATGGGCGATATGTTTGAATTCACTCACCTGTGGAATTTGAAGGCTCGTCATTTTCCCTTCAACCATAGATCAACTTTCAACGTGATTGAGTGGCTTCTAAGATGCTATAAGTTCACAAATCTGCTTTTCTTTCTTGAGCTGACGTTACCTATATAATCACGGACTAGAATAACGTAATATCCCCATTCCCTGCCCGCATGAATGAGGTCGGTGAAAAATGAGTAAACACTTTTCCGGGCTTCCTACGTCACTGTTCGTCATCAAGAACACCTTCTGCATAAACAAATGAGTACCGGAGAGCAATATTCAGCCCGCAAGGTAGGCCAATCATTTTCACATTTGGACGTGTTAGTTGGTGACTGTTGAATGGTATCAAAGGCAAGATTAAGAATAAAACATACAAATAAACCCGCATATTGTTTTCCCCTGTATAGCCAAAAACCCTTTTCCGCAGACTACAACCTTGACGTGGTAGAAGGGCTTGCGCGTTCCTATGACCCCTAGAGCTGTGCTGGCGGGAGCAATTACTGATGCTCCCGGTAGGGCCACCCATCCTAGATAGGACGAAGGGTAGGAGCCAGACGAAAGGTAGTCCCTTGATAGTGTCACGTGGAACAAACTGTTGGGAGGTGGGAGTCCCCTCCCAACTATTATACTACCCTGAAAAATGAATGTTACTCTAAGAGAAATGAATCCTGGCAACTACGAGACGACGCCCTGGTGTCGGGCCTGGCATCAGGGGAGGCAATGCCCCCGAGGTCGTCATCTCACGAAATCCTTGCGCAGCTGAGCCAGCACAGGATACAAGGACCAAGGAAGATATGAAGAAACAGAAGAGGAGGAGGAGGGTACCAGTAAAAATAGGGACTTGGAACATTGGGACAATGATGAGGGCAATAAAGCTGGAAAATATTGAACGGGAAATGGAGAGAGGGAACATAGAGGCCTTGGGGATGTGAGATGAAAGGACAGCAGGGACCGCTGAAGTGACAGTCACAGGGTAATCTATAGTGGTGGGGTTGAGAGTCAACGTGGAGTAGCTATAGTATTAGGTAAATACAAAATTGGGGATGAGGGTAGTAAATATGGAGCAGGTGAGCGACAGGATATTAGTGGTAGAAATAACAGCACGCCCTACAAATTTCATATTGGTCCACGTGTACATGCCTGCAAGTAATCGTAGGGAGGAAGAGGTGGATGGGGTGCAAGAACAGCTAGAGGAAATAATAAGAGAAGTACCGGGCAAGAAAAACCTATTTGTAACGGGCGACTGAAACGCAGTAATGGGGGAAGGGAGAGATGGGTATGAGGTGGAAGAGTATGGATTAGGAACGAGAAGTGATAGCGGTGAGAAGGCAGTAGAATTTTGTTGGAGAAATAAATTAGTAACAACAAACACTTGGTTTAAGGAGGAGGAGGTACGCATGGAAAATGCCGGGAGATACCAAATTGACTAAATCATGGTTATGCAAAGATTTAGGAACAGTGTGAAAAACTCGCGGAGCTATGACTCGGATCATAATTTAGTAATGATGAATTTTGAGGTTAGATTCAAAAAGCTTAACAAGAGTAGGAAGATGAAGAGGTGGAACCTCGAAGTGATGAAAGGGGAAAAAAGGAGAGAATACCAAGATATAGAGGAAAGGTACATAGTCGAAGCCAAAAAATAGGAACAATCGAGGAAAACTGGGAGAATATTAAAATAGGCATTGTTAGAGCGGCCGAGAAAACCAGAGGAGCAGCGGAAATAAGGAGGGTAAAGAAGCAGTGGGTTAGAGAAGAAATGATTAGGAAAATGGAGGCGAGAAGGAATTGGAAATATGTCAACACCGACATAGGTAAGGTGAAATACAAGGAGCTAAATAATTTACTACGGCGAATAACCAATCAGGCAAAGGAAAATTGGTGGAAAAGACTGCGAGGAAATGGAGAAACTGAAAAAAGAGGGGGATGTGGGTGCATTATACGCTAGGGTAAAATTGCGATCGGGAGGTAAGCGAGGGCAAACGGTACCAATGATTAAGGATAAGAGACGTAGAATATTAATCGAGCCGAAAGATATTCAAGAAAGATAGCAAGAATATGTGGAGGAGCTAAATGACGGAGATAGTAGACCAACTAACTTAGATAATGAGGATGAGGGAACAGTACAGGAGGATAATCACGGGCCAATGATACTCGACAGTGAAGTACAGAATGCACTGAAAGAGATGAAGGCAAGAAAAGCTGTAGGGGTAGATAACATACCTTCGGAGCTGCTAAAAAGTTAAGGAAGTACAGATAGGCAAGCTTTTTCCGATCTTATACGAAGGATCTACGAGGAAAGAATATGGCCAGAGGACTTCGTAAAAATAGTACAGATATCTATCCCGAAAAAGAAAAATGCATCAGAATGCGAGGGCAATAGAACAATCAGTTTGATTTCACACGCAGCCGAAGTTTTACTTCGAATAATCAATAGATTGGAGAGTAAGGCCAAAGACTACTTGGGTGATGAGCAGTTTGGGTTTCGGAAGGGAAGGCTAACTCAGAATGCGATTGCGGTGATGAGAACACTTAAAGAAAAAACATAGAACATAACCAAGATGTTTTCGAAGGCTGGATTAATTTTGAAAAAAATTTGACAGAGTAAATTGGAATAAACTAACGGAAATACTGGGGAAAATGGGAATAAATTGGCGAGATAGGAGACTAATCCGAAACTTATATATGACCCAGAGGGCGCAAGTGAGATGGTGAATCAGGATGGGCAACTATAGGTCGTGAGGTAAGGCAAGGGTGCCCGTTGTCGCCGTTGCTTTTCAACATTTATCCAGAGGAAATGGTAAGACAGGCATGGGAAGAACTTGAGGTTTAAACTTGAGGATAAAATCGGTTAGATTCGCGGACGATCAGGCGTTGGTTAGTGGATCGTCGAAGGGACTGCAGGCTGTGGTAGATGCTTTAGAAATGCAGCGCAAGATATTCGGAATGAAGATATTCCATAAAAAACAAAAGTAATGAGATTTTCTAGGACAAAGATAGAAACAAAGAAAGCGAGGCTTGTGATAAAAGTTTGAGGACACAAACTCGAGCAAGTAAAACAGTTAAATTACTATGGTAGCACGCTATAGGAAAACGGGCATAGTAGCAAAGGCATACGGAAGAGAATAGCGCTAGCTAAGGAGGCGTTTAGCAGTAGAAGGGAGCTGATGACGGGGAGATTGGGTTAGGATGTCAAGAAGAGGCTGGTGAATAGCTTGATAGGAGTGTAGCATTGTATGGGGCAGAAGCATGGACCCTCAGAAAGGAGGATGAGAATAGGCTGCAGTCCTTTGAGATGTGGGTATGGAGAAGGATGGAGAGGGGTGGTGTACGGAAAGGAAGACTAACGAGGAAGTGCTTGAGATGGTGGGCGAGGATAGGGAATTTCTGAATGAAATCCGGGATAGGCAGGGTAGATGGCTGAAGGATGTAATAAAGGATGATGGGTTGCTGAAGATTGTGATAGAGGGAAGGATGTTGGGCAAGCGAGGAAGGGGAAGAAAGAGAATAGGTTTCATGGACGGGATGAAGAAAGGTGGATCGTATGTAGAGACGACAAAAGATATACTCGAGGAAGTTAGGACCCTGAATATGTAGAAACTTTTAAGGCACTTTTACTCCTTCCTCAGCATTTCACAACTATGAATAACCGTGCTATGTCATTTCCACTCACGTTATTAACACTTTCAACAAGGGTGACACCCCATCCCTGCCCATCCATGGGTAACACACACGCAGTGGGCTGAAATCGAAAAATGCTGGCCAAAAATGATTTTTTCCCTTTTTATTTTAAATAAGGCACTTGCAGCTTATGATAGTACAATATTTAAACTAAAATATCCTAAGATAATATCAGCTCAAAGTGTTTTTTAACATCAGCAGGGATCTTTAAAGTTTAGAAATAATTGTCAAAATTTCCATCTCCCTTTTTTGCGTGAGAACTGTGAAATGTTTTTTGCTCTTGACGAGTTGTATGACCTTGTATGAATTTTTCTAACATATTATATAAAAGTGTGTAATTTAAATAAGAGGTTGAGACAACATTTTTATCGCATATAGTTTTTACAACTTTTTATTAATTAATAAAAATACACTGTTTTTCGCGTGTTTTTGGCAGAAAATGAAGGAAAACCTTATGCTCAAAGTAAGACGAAATAAGAACATTAACCACAAATTAAAGAAGAAGTCTCTAGCACAGTTTGAGAAAAAAACTCCTG
This sequence comes from Ceriagrion tenellum, assembly GCA_963169105.1. Taxonomy (NCBI): domain Eukaryota; kingdom Metazoa; phylum Arthropoda; class Insecta; order Odonata; family Coenagrionidae; genus Ceriagrion; species Ceriagrion tenellum. The sequence goes on along the minus strand of OY720638.1, from coordinate 115,465,534 downwards.
CCCCAACTTGCCCCCTTCACAAAAGTCTATTTATGTACGATGAGGACCGGCCACCATCCGATGCGGGGTTGAAGTACTTAACCTCCTCGGACTCAAGGGAAGAAGAACTTTGCACCCTTTGTACATCTTTGCCATTGGACTTCAGGACGTGAAAGACGCCACTAGCTGGCTCAAAGCCAGTTTCCAGCACTGCCTGATATCTAGCGGACGCTCTACATACAATGTCAGCCTTGTAGCTTGAAGCACACAGGGGGTCTGAATGAGAATTTTAATGGCTGTTTAGTGTGTCCTATAGGACACGCGGGGTCCGAGGAGGGTAAATTTCAGATTTTACTGTAGCCAGCGTAAACTGTATAAAATCTTTTAAAAATCAGTGGTTTTTTACTCAATCTGTCTCAGTAGAGTATATTTAAAACCCCTCCTTAAAAGTTTCCTGATAATAATCTACTTAACATTACCTGGAACGATTTAAAAAGCAAGGCTCATCGCGCCCAGCGTCGCACATCGCGTCGCACAGTGGAGTTTTCGAACTCAAATGCTGGACAAAAGTCAAATCAAAATAGCTGGAAATTTTTGAAAAGGTATTTTCAGTTAACTATGAAGAAAATGCATCCTATGAATACTATTTCAACCACCTCGGTCACTTCCAAGAGAGCCGGAAGTCAGTCGAAGCTCTGCTATGTAATGATAGACTAGTAAAATGTTCACAATTGCAAGGTATGTTTCGTTAATTTTTGTATCCAATAAAAAACACTGAAAAAATGCTATGTTAGGTGTTTCAAATAAAATGTGGGTGTTCTTCTATCGCATTCGTTTAAATGAAATTATGCCGTATGACAAAGATTTGTGTATGAAGATTTGAAAAAAAATAAAAATTCTAAAAATAATTATATAGCACTACTTTAAAATGTGTCGAACCTCGTCGGGTAAAGAGAAATCTTGTTTTATGTTAAGCAACAGTTACCTTACACGATGAAACAAAAAATTCTAGCCCCTTTTTGCCCTTGTTCGAAAAAATCAATTTTACGTTGGTGACGACCGTCGAGCAGGACACGTTTTGGACTACCATGTTCGACCTTTTCTGTACTTGTTTAATCAAAGCTCAAAATGAAATCATTTCATATATATGTTTCCGAGGATGCTCTTTTTGATGGTGTCGATAACAATCAATTATTAAACATTTACATCAAAATTTTTTAATTTAAATGATTCTGCTTTTTTAATTTAATTTTTTCGAGTTGAACTTGTGGAAGTAGCTTTATTATACTCAACCTGATGCTGCAATAATAACCGATTTAAATTCTACACGATATGTCTTAACAATAAGTAGCAACGGTTACGTTGTCGATTTAGCTGAAGGATGGGCATAAAAGGTGGCCAGTATGCATCAGTTTCATGCATGACATTTTACCTGGGTTTCAAATAAAACACCCTGAATTCTCCGCTTACTGCTCCAGCACCGCCTCGCATTACGTCAAGTTGTACGCGTGGTATTATATGCCACCAACTGCGCACAAAGTGCTGCTTCACGGAGCATCGATTGCAAAGGCGGCAGTGCTTCCGATAGGCCAGCTATCAGAGGAAGCTCTGGAATCGAGGCATAAGGATATAAGGATACCGGGTGCATCATACGCAAAAAGTTCGCGAAAAGCTGAATTTGAGGATATTTTTAGAAGGCTACTTCTTACTTCAGATCCGTTGATATCAGCGTATGATACTTCGAAAAATATAGGCAAAAATATGCCAAAAGACGCTCGGGGTCTCCTCCTAATGGAGTTGCCAACCATCTCTGACGAAGATATTGAGATAATTAAATTAGATGAAGGCTGTTAATAATTTATTTTACTGGTGTTGTTTATATTAAATCAATTGATGCATATAATCTGTTATATAATCTATTTAAGAAATTAAATATGTAAGTAATGGTAGTGGGCGTGACTTCGTGGAAATCCTTCATAGTAGGAGCGTCTGAAGAAATTACAACTTGGCTGTTTCCACATAAGGTCCTTATGTCCACATAAGGTCCCCACCTTATGTGGAAACAGCCAAGTTGTAATTTCTTCAGACGCTCCTACAAATTAAATATGGTTTGAAAAACACATATTGCTATTAAATCACTACCTCTAGTGTAAATTTAGTAATTAATACTGTAACGGTGCAGCAAATCCATTTGTGAAATAAACCAATCCGCTATTTTGTTTCAAAAATTATCCCGTATCCATCTGCTGACTCAAATTTTGGATAATATATTTCGGAGACCTAAAATATTTAACTGCGAAGAAATCATCGTCCTAAAATACAAAATAGGGGAGATATAATTTTGGCCAGCTTTTTCAATTTCAGCCCACTGTTCACATCACAATCATTTTGTGATGTTATCACATCAGCAAATGACATACCAAAAATTATTGTAATGAACGTGTCATAAAAAGCTCGAGTTCGCCTCTTGATAGAGATATAAACCATTTCAGATAAAGATAGAATTAGAAGCGATTTTGATTTATACTGTCAGTTGTACAATACATTCGTATTAATTATGATTGACTATTTTATGTATTTTATTTTAGTTACTCTATTTATAGTTAAAAAGTAATTGGAAACAACTACACTTACAATTAAACTACTACTCTCAAAGAAATATTAGTTTTCGATACTGATAGGGTGCTCGGTATGGATTTTTGGATTTTTACCCTTTCCGCCATTTTGTTAATAAAAGGCCTAGGATCAAAATTTCGGCAAAATAACACTAAATTTATGCTTGAGAGCCTACAAATAAATAACTGAGGAGATTTCGTCGTATTAATTTTAAAACTATGGAAGATATAATTTTGGGCCACTTTTTTTTTATTTCAGCCCACTGTGCGCCATCTCTTTCAGGATACTGCAGATTTGACTCCGCTGACACGAAAGTCTGTATCGCATTCATTTGCAAAAAAAATTTCAGCCTTCACAGATCAAGGCGATCACACACCTTGGAGCTCAGAAGAGAAATGGCGCGACCTACCTCCCCTCCCACATCGTATGTTCCACAAGTTGGGATATTAATATTAACTATTTCTTTTTGTGCAAAATAATGTCATTGGACTAATGGTAAATTTTCAGGGCGTAGTATCTTGTCACTTATTAATAAATAATTACCAAAGTTTAAAGGAAAATTCGGATTTCTCCAAGAATGAAAACGTGCACTTATTGGCTGAAGCTATCGTCACGTCACATGTCTGCTGCCGGAAAACATCTCCATCTCTCTGCTTGATGAAGCGTATTTTTAAAGCGTTTTATCTCCCATTATTGAATATGAATTGTTAAGGCGTATCTTCATGAGAACTATTAAAATAATATCCCGATGTCCCACACCGCAGAGGATATACTAGGAATATCCTATTTGGATTCTCAATATGCCTATTTGGTTCCAGGGACGTTGGGATCATTATATAATGTTCGTAGAATGTTCTCTAAGGATTCGCATTTGAATATCCTGCGAAAATTCCTGGGATATTCCTGGAATATTCTACCATACCTTTCGTCATTATATACCCTTGCGAACCATTGTGGGATGTCCCTGGAATATTCTTTAAAGTCGGCGTAGGAGTTTTGAGAACCAAACGAATGTACGACCCAGTACGCCAGCTCGTGCCATCTCATTTCCCGTTTTGGACTATTCATTTGGTTTACCGTAGTTCCTCCGACTAACTTTCGATCCTGCCTTCTTAGACTTGTGAATCTGGAACATAGTTTTGCCTGTCTAGAAATAACATATACTACATTTTTCGCCACATAAGACAGTTGCAGTGCAGTTGGTTATAGCGTCGTGCTAGTAATGCAAAGGTTGCAGGTTTGATTTCCCCGAGGGACATTTTTTTCCCTTTTCTGATGAACTGTTATGAGTTAATGTCCTTACTGTTCAACACGAAAAGAAAGTATGAAAATTTGCTTGATAAAAATGTTACCCTAAACATTCCTTATATTTAAATATCCCAGGAATATCCCGCAGGAATATTGCTAGCGTATGCTACATGGCAACGTAATAAAGTGTTCATGGAGCCATCCTGAGACAGCTATTAGTTAAACGCCGAAACCCATACTTGTTATATATGTCGCTTTTCCTTTCACTTTCCGAAATATATATAGAAAATATTTCCCTTCAAGTAAGTGATTTCTATTCGATTTCTGAGTACTATCAAGAAGACTAAAGGATATTTCTTATAATGTGCTACCTGGGGTGGTTGACAGTTGATGATGTGAGGAACTACATTTTCCTTCATCAGAATGCGGCCACCCATCATCTTAAATCTCATAAAATTCTCCATCTCTTCTTCCAACCGTTATTATATACATGAAATTGTTTTCACTGTGTTGTTGCACTATCTAAGAAATAGGCAATTGAAAATTCAAGCTTTATGTATATATTATAATCGCTAATCCTGGTCATATTTTTCAACCTTTTTCTTCACCTTTGGAACGGATACGAAAACTTTATCTGGTGAATTTGTAGAAGTGTTTGTACATAAAGGTACAATTCACCACTTGCGGCTTCCAGGTTGTCTGGTCATATTTGCTTTTTTAGCTGTAAATTCGCCTGATTCTGTATTCCCGAGTTGTTTCCAGCCTCCGACGTACTACGAAGCAGGCATGTGACGTCATTGACTATTGCAAATGGCGCTAGTGTGTTTTAACGCACCGGAACGGCGCGAAAGTTACTAAGTTAACTTGATATGAATAGCAGGAAATTTATGAGAAAGTAACTACACGGCGCAGATTAGTGGAGGCTGATTGTCAAAATAAACGCATACATGAAAAATTGGAATATAGCCTAATAGGCTATAGGTCCATTCATTGTCCTCCCAGGCATTCTAATTGGAGGAATTGATGTGCCTTTCATGCTAACAAAATAAATGCATACAACCATGAACAATTCCTCCCTCAGGCTACCTTATTTTACCGTATATACGTACTACATTGTTGCTATTGTTTAGCGTTCTTCCAAATTATAGCAAATGCGTGAAACATTAAAATTAATTTCTGTAATTTATTTAACTACGCTACCAAGGTGAACATTATCACAGCAGTATTGCCAACCTCTACGTCCTTTTTCTTGGTATTGGGGGTTTGCTATCCTTTAATTTTTATGGTCTAATATCGCCGGTGATATAAGTAATGTTTCCATGAGTAAAAAAATCATTTCTTCATCTCCTAACTCACCAGTTTTCTAGGTTATGCATCTATCACGGGAAAAAGTTGTTGCCGTGAACATACATCTGCGATTTATTTTTTAATAAAAAGGAATCCCTTCACAAATATAGGTGATTGGGAGAGTAAAGACTTTATCCAGCGGACATGTTGACCGGTTTAGTTTTTTAGATAAAAATAGCCCTCGAGTTAGTTGATGTCTACAATCGTAAATGTTGTGGCCGCTTTTCTACATTCGTACACCTTTCTACATGGTCCCCGGTACAACGTTCCCGCTTGTTATCACCAACTTATTCGAGGGATATTTTTTCTAAAAAATATACGTTCCTACATTGCCAGCGGCACAACATTTATGCTTGCAATAGCCAACTTACTCGAGAGATATTTTACTGAAAAAACATGAATTTCTAAATTAGTTCACTCAGAAATGGCCAAATCTTCGCAGAAAATTTCCTAAAAATCACGAAATAGGCTCTCACCCCAAGCACCCGTTTCACAGCACAGGCCCGCAACTTTGTCGCCTGGGGAAAATGAGAGCATCTTTTAGGTGTGTATTCGTACCACTTACTCGTAAATATATGAATTTAAAACTTCATGCACACTTGAAAATGCCTTTTTCCTCCCTAATAACTTTACAAAATTCACGAAAACAGTTTCACCAATTCTTAGAAATGCCATTTTCACTATTAAGATTGGTCATTTAGAGCCCGCGTACCGTCCCACCCCAGCAGCCGTTCTACTCGACAGGCTTGTAACCTTGTCGGCTGTAAAATAAGTCTGGCCGGGGAAATGAAGGGCATATTGTGCCTAAAAGCTTCGACCCTCAGTATTGTGTCAGCAGTGATTGTGGCTATAGTTAGTGATCTCTAGAGTACATCTATCTGTGTTTTAGCATTATCATTGTGTGTGTGAATCCGAATAACCAGCGATCCAGTCTGTCCTCCTAGCTTCTGGTGTGCCGCCCCTAAGAAGTGAACCGGATAAGTAGACGCTCCTAGCATTTTCTTTCCTTTCATTCTTAAGGTAGTCCGAGCGAGATAGTTCCCTAGTCATAATGGGGACCAAATTCGAATTATACGTTTTTATTTCACCAGCGGTAAGGCACATGTATTAAACATTGCATTATTTATGGTGCAATAATGTAGTTTTATATGACAAAATGGTAAGTAATTAAATGAAAATATCTAAATGAGTCTTTAAATTGACTCATTTTTTTCACGCGGTGCGTTTGAAACTCCTTTAAAACATAAGGTTTTTTGTGTTACCCAGGAACCTACTGCAGTGACAATATGATTAATTTTCAAAAATAGATGAGAAAACATACAGACTACACGCTGTTAGTTTTATTTACGGCATCTAATTGTTAGAAATACCTCATTTTGTAAATAATGTCTCTCTGGAGTGCATACACGTACCATTTCCCATGTAAAAGGGCTGGTAATTTTTGGCAAAAATCTCCGAAAGTAATGTGGTAAGGGGTTGAAGTTTTGGTGTCATTAGAAGGATGAGATATTTTTATTTAAATTGAGACCAAATTCATTGATTTCTAAGTAAAATGATATTTCGCTCAAACTACCTTAAGTTATTCTATTTTTCAATTGTGGTCATCTGTTTACCTTCCGCTGTCTTTCTTTGGAAGTGCTTAATATAGTTTACTACCTTATTAATTTGTTTTCTATTGCTTAACTTTACTAGTGTATTAGCGGTGAATTTATAACCTCTCGTCATTAATAATATACGTCCAACATTTCCTACATGCTACATTCTATTTTTCCTTTCATCTTTTCCTCCACTCACTACCTCGAGAATTCACCTGCTCACTCAACCGTTTCCATTGACGTCACAACCACATAGCGCAGCTTCGTTTAGTTTTCCGTGTAGGGTATCTGCGCCATTTGACTACTCTTAAGAAACTCTTCCAGACAAAAAATATCGTAGTATTTTAAAGTCAATAGAAAAGTATGGCTAACTGCGGGACTGCAGCTAACCTCAACTACAAGGCGAAGAGCGACCTCCTGGAGGCCCGTGTCGGCGAGCTGGAGAGGATGGTTGCAGAGATCCACTCTCATATTACGGATTGTGCGGGCGTCGGGGACCGTAGCGCTTCCTCCGGGACCCTTCACAGCACCAAGGTGGTGCCCCGGGCGCGCTTGCGTGTGAATGCAGGCGGTTGAGGGGGTTGAGTTGCGACTCCTGAGCCTGAGGACGATGCCCATCCGGAAGCCGGAGTGGATAGTGGTGCCCCAAGGTCGAGAGGCAGCGACGCGGCCGAAACGAGGAAAGGCGGAAGCGGAGGCTGCCCCTATCCCCGTACGCAACAGTTTCACGGTGCTGTCTGAGGATGGCCCCGAGACGCCTGTTGGTGAGGACGTGAGCACACCTCCTGACTCAAGGGATGCTGCTCCCGAGGTTAGCCGGGCAGGGAGGGCGGAAATTTTATTGATAGGGAGTTCGAACGTCCGGCGGATTGTGCCCTCATTGCGGAAGAGAGCAAGAAGAGACGGAGCGGACCAACGGGTCACCTCCTGGTGTCTACCAGGAGGGTTGGTACCCAACACCACGGCTGCGATACGAACAGCGGTGGGAGATACGGGCTGCTCTAGGCTGCGGGTGGTGGCCCATGTCCGTACCAATAATGCGTCCGAGCGTGGAGCCGATGAGATTTTGAAGTCCTTCAGGGATTTAAACTTAGAAATGGAACGCGCCCGGAGGGCATCGGGTGCCGATTTGCGGCTGTCCATTTGTAGTGTTTTTCCGCGGACCGACCGCGGTCACCATGTTTGGAGCAGGATTGACTGCCTGAACAGGAGGCTGTGGGAATTCCGTGTAGGCATAGGAGTTGAATTCGCAGATCATCGCCGGTACTCGGATCGAGCCGGGCTCCCCTCAACCGTTCTGGGGTGCATTACTCAGCACAGGCGTCAGAACGAGTGGATCGTTGGATTTTCGAGCATAGTTGGTATTTTTTTAGGCTAGAATGTAGGTCATTCAGTGGGATTCGAAAGTATGCATCCGACAAGAGCCTCCGAGTAAATCCGAGTAACGCTAACCTTCATTGCCGAAAAAACTTAAGAGAAGCACAAATTAATAAATGCTATTTCCATAGTGAAAATAAATCCAACACGCGCTCTCTAGATAACTGCGAAGCTTCAAAGAAAAACTCGCATCTCAGTGGTTTCGGAGAACATCACAAAGATAATACACAGAAGCACAGAAACAGCGAACCAACATTCATCAAGCTAAATGTGACATACATTTAGTAATAGTAAATTTCCGTCGCGTTAAGAACAAACGTGCCGAAGTCGAGCATATATTTGAAAAGGCTGATATAGCAATTGGAACAGAAAGCTGGCTTTCAGAGGATATTAGGGATAGCGAAGTTTTTCCGACAAGATATAAAATCTTTAGACGCGATAGACCAGATAGGACTGGCGGCGGAGTATTTTTAGCAGTTAAATCGCATTTGAATAGTTCCGAACACAAATTAGACGAAAGTGAAATAGAGAGCGTATGATGTAGTATTAAGCAACAAAACAATAGAAATATACATATATGTTCATTTTACAGACCACCAGATTCCAAAATAGACGTTTTGTACAAATTAGAAACTCAGTTATCATCATTTATCTCTAGAGATAACAAAAGCGTAATAATTATCGGTGGAGATTTCCTCATCCCGGCTATAAATTGGAAAACCAATAGATTTGAAACAAGTTCAAAGAAGCGTGATATAAGTGAGGCCTTAATAAACTTTCAAACCACTCTCTTACTCAGGTTGTAAACGAACCTACGAGAGGTAATAAAACATTAGATATTTTAGCTGTTAGTCACCCTACAATTATTAAACACGTAGATCTCATTGATGGCATAAGCTGTCATAAAGTAATTTTTACAACTTTGACCACAACAGTTGAGTCCACTGTAAAATCTTAACGGAAAGTCTACTTATTTGAAAAATGCGATTACATAAAATTTGAGGAGATGTTAGAAGCCTCATTCGCGGAATTCGTAGCCACAATGAAGGACGAGAACACCGAAGTATCATGGAGATGTTTTTTGGAAATACTATGTAAAGGAATCGATAACAAATTCAAACGATAGAGTACAGAACCTCGTTGGTATAACCACGAAGTAAGGCGAGAGCTCAGGAGACAAAAGCAATTACACAACATATATAAAAATTCTATAAAGTCAGGTAACAAAACATTGGAACTTGCGGCGAGAGAAACTTACGTTGCCCAACGCTCAAAAACGAAGAAAACCATGCGCACTAGTTTACGAAACATCAAGAAAAATATCCTAGCTGAATCACTACACGAAAACCCCAAGTCATTCTGGTCTTACGCTAGAGAGCTCCAGGGTGAATCTTCGACAGTAGCGTCTTCATTGGATACTAACGGCAAAATGGTCACCAACAGCATCGATAAAGCCAACTTATTAAACCACTACTTCGAAAGTGTATTCATTAAGGATGACACAATACACAATATAGATATTCCGGACGTTAACGAGCCGATGGAGGACATAACAATTCACCGTGATGGAATAATTGAACAACTGCGTTCGATTAAAAGTAACAAGTCCCCAGGTCCAGAAGGAATACATGCACGCGTGCTCAAGGAGTTAGCGCCACAGATTGCACCATTCTTAGAAATTATATTTTGTAAATCATTATCCTAAGGCAAGGTGCCCCAAGACTGGAAAATAGCCAACGTTACTCCGATATTTAAAAAAGGAAATAGAAGTGAGAAAATGGAAATTACCGGCCTATATCGTTAACATCACTTTTATGCAAGATCCTCGAACACATTGTCGTTAGCAATATCATGGCATTCCTGGATAATCGTAACCTATTACACAGCAGTCAGCATGGTTTCCGTCAGGGCAGGTCCTGCGAAACACAGCATGCGCTCTCCTACATTATATCCTTCAATCAGGTGAATCGAATAAGCAAACTGATGCGATATTCCTTTATTATAAGAAGGCATTCGACAAGGTTCCTCACAAAAACTCATTTATAAATTGCATTCATGCGGAGTTAATAAAAAAGTAGTGAACTTGATAAGGGATTTTCTCAGTGATCGAAAACAAAAAGTAGTTATTGACGGTTTTAGCTCTGATCTGGTGGAAGTCACTACCGGTGTTCCTCAAGGAAGCGTGATTGGCCCTCTTTTATTCATTATTTAAATTAATGACCTAAGTTCTCGAATTAGCAGTAAATTAAGATTACTTGCAGACGATACAGTTATCTACCGTGAAATAATAGAAGACGCGGACTTTGAAGCCCTGTCATTGGACTTAAACAACGTTCATTCGTGGTGCTAGGAGTGGGGTTAAGAACTAAATATTATTAAATACACCACAGTTCACAGTTCACAGTGAAAGTCATCACACAAAAGCCATACCTACACCGTGGGTGGAGCAAACATAAAATCTTCAAATACAGTAATATATCTTGGAATTACCTTAACTTCAGATATATCGTGGGGAACACACATACAAAACATATGCGGCAAAGGATTAAAGAAACTAGGTTTCGTTATGCGTATAATAGGAAGGTCCTCGGATGAAAAAGTCAGAGAGAGACACTACTTCGCTCTGGTTAGGCCACACCTCGAATACGCCGCGAGCATTTGGGACCGTGGTCATAAAGATTTAGCCAAAAAAATTGACAAAATACAAAGAAAAGCAGCACGCTTCGTTAAAAACTGCTGCGAACAAACATATAGTGTTAAACAACTGTTAGATGGATTAAGGTGGTAGCCCCTAGAGACTCGGAGGCTGCACGCTAGGTTTAGGCTGCCTGAGATATTCAGAACTGGTGTGTTCAGAGCGACACAGAGAATATTACATGACGCCTCACTACATATAGGTCTGACAGATGCGATAAAATAAGGGAGATACTCTGCCGAACAGATAGGTACAAAAACTCGTTCTTTCCGCGCACAATAATCGACCACAATAAAAACTGAGCTCTTTTAAATACACTCCCACAGTACATGTCACCATTTCACCTCCAAAAATTTTACATTTTTACACGGCTGGTGACCTACCACCCCCTGCCACACGCCCATGCGGCGGCTCGCGGGGTAGTATGTAGATGTAGATGTATTGTAGAGGTGAAATTAGTGAGCATCGGCCAGAGCCTCGGTGAAGCTCGAAAAATAGAATCGAAAAAAATCACGAACTTGGTCATTTTTGAACAGAAATATCTAAAATACTACACATGTGAAGGGTTAAATTTTAAAATTTTCTGAATGCGCATTCATTACACTTCCTAGTTATGTAGCTTTCATTTTCGTGAAGTGCGGGAATTTCTCACAAAAAAATTTTCGCTGGTGTGCACAAAGCCGCACGTTTCCGTATATCATTAGATATTTTATAATAATCGATCTTTTAATTTATTATCTATTATTAGTAAAATACCAATCAATGAAACACTAGGAACTTGTACTAAAATGATGAATGAGTAAAAACATCGGCTATTATCTCTCGTCCCGGCAAGATGAGACAATATGGCAAAATATGCCTCCCTTTGCCATTGTAAAATATTTGCAATCAGCTCTTTAAGCAGCATTTTCGTCCTCATTTGCCTCCACTTTTACATTTTTTAACTGTCGCCTAACCTTGTGCTTTGGTGTCAAGTTTCTATTAGCTACCATCTCTAGTGCCTTGTACACATCAGCTCCGCGGAAGGATGGCCGGTCAGGTACGAGTTTAAAAATCAAGAATAACTTCTTTTCCAAGATCGATTATTATTTTGTGATAAATACAGAATTAATAAACAGATGTATGTAAGTTCACGTTTTTTTATTTGCGACAGTGGTGCCCTGAAGGTATCAGGTGAAACTTGCACTTCCATTTTCCTCGACCTCATCTCAGCGCTCGCGAAGACTCTTTCTGGAAAAAATTCTTCCACAATAACGGCATCGACGATGGGAGGATTTTAAGTATACTTAGACAAATCCTCTATCCGTCTCGCTGTTAGGTACATCGGTATTAGCAATAGATTTTTCCACTAACAAAGATGATCGATACGTCCCCACTGGTCAGTCGCTCAAATTGGTCCCGTAACAGAACAGTGAAGTCATGATCACGTCCACCAATCAGCGAACGTTTTCATTTCCTGAAGGAATTGAAATTTTTGGACGAACTTTGGCATAAAATATCTCTGTTCTGTCTACGCCAGCGATACCTGGTAAATCAGATTTTCTCATGCTTTCCGTGATACACAATTATTGAAATTGAAATCGGAGCTGGAGGAAATGACCCCATTATCTGCTGGACACACCCTTAAAAACGATATTTTTTGTGGAGATGTTTTCTCACGAATAATCGACCAAAACATTTATTTTGCCGGATTCAATTTGTTTCGTTGATTACGTAATAGTTGACATTTTTCTACAGATAAAAAAGAGGTGTGTAGGGCCATTAGAAGCGGAATTAAACTTTTTCTTTAAGAAATTACTTTACCTTTTCTTAAGAATATTGAGAGACCGAGCAGTGAGTGTTTTAAAGATAAAGGTTAAGAATATAACGTGATAATTTACAAATCTCTTTAATGACAGACGATGATAAGACACAGATGGAAAGTCCAGCCTCGAATTACGACATGCTCGTGGTGTAGTGGGGGCAGCGAGCCGCGCGCCACAAAAACTAATTGGGCAACTTTAAATCGACTGAGTCTTGCCGAAACTTCATTATCTCAGTGAGTACTGTATGGATTTTGATGTTACTCTATTAATTAGGGATAGATTGTCGAGACACTGACGAATATTTAATTATGTATATTAAAAAAATATGAAAATCCTTCAATTTTATACTGTATGCTGATACACATTGAACTATGTTATAGAAAAACACTCAATTTTCATTGTCATTTTTCAGGGTGTCCACGACAGGCATATCGCAATTCGTAGCCTCGTAGACGAAGTTTAAATCCTGTTAAATTTAATATGAGACTTTATTAAACGAACGAAACACAAGTAAAACCATGCACCACTGTGTAGAAAAACGGACTGAAAAAAAACTGTCTTCAAAATTAGAAGCGTGACTCCTAGAGCATAGGCCAAAAACCAAACTAAAAAAACTAGCTTGCAATACTACCACCGGTATCAAATATCACTATTGTACAGATAACACAAAATTCTTTCTTTACTTGTGCTTCAACTCCATAATGTACTTCAATAGCCTCTTATCCAATAGACGACTTCAGGTGGAAGTATTATCGTTGCTATTGGGTCACTATGTGTAGACATTTTTATGATTATAAACAGGGTAGCAGGTGGCTAGTCAGAATTTGGATTGAAGCTACCGAAATGTCTTAGTGGTGAAATAAAGGAGGAGGTGTCTCACAGGTCTCTCACGGACGCATCTTGTCAGATCTTACGATAGGTAAAACCATCTCGACCAATGACCACCGCTGTAGAACGCAGATATCTCAAAGAACTGCGCAGCAAGGATCCTTATCTTACCGGAGGTTTTGAGGAACGCTACACTACTGTCATGAAGAAAGAGAACTTTGAGATTAAAATTGCGGCGTTATTGAACAAATGCAACGATACGGATTTGGACCGTGATACCACCGCCATGACACGAGAATGAAATGAGACAACTATCCATTTCGGTGAAAACCAAAATCCAAACCACCGAATCTCTACGGACCGCCTATAATTGGTACGACACAGAGTTAGCAACATCGATGCACCGACAAGCAGGCACACAGGCACAATGCCCAGTCTCTCAATCCTTACACCTGACTGGCTCGTGAAATAATCTCCGGATTTCATCCAAATCATCCAACATAAAAAATCTGAAGAAGCGTATATACTTAAGAAACTAGCATTAAAGAAACTAGGCAGCCTTAAAGAAACTAGGTTTGGTTAAACGTGTAATATGAAGGTCATCGGATGAAAAAGTCAAAGAGAGATACTACTTCGCTCTGGTTAGGCCACATCTCGAATACGCCGCGAGCATTTGGGACCCTGGTCATAAACATTTAATCAAAAAATAATAAGAAAATACAATGGAAAGCAGCGCGCTTCGTTAAAAACTGCTACGAGCGTACATATAGTATCTCACAACTATTAGAGGGATTGAGGTGGGAGCCCCTAGAGACTCGGAGGCTGCACGCAAGGCTTACTGTTCGAATATGCTTAGACATGTATTATAGAAATGTATTTATTGAAGCTCAACTTTTATTGTGGTCGCTTATTGTTCGCGGAAAGAACGAGTTCTTGTAACTATCTGTTCGGCAGTGTATCTCTCTTATTTTATCGCATCTGTCAGACCTAGGGATGTAGTGAGGAGTCATGATAATATTCTCTATGTCGCTCTGAAAAATATGAGTTCTGAATTTCTCAAGCAACCTAAGCCTAGCGTGCAGCCTCCGAGTCTCTAGGGGCTCCGACCTTAATCCCTCTAACAGTTGTGTAACACTATACGTTCGTTCGTAGCAGTTTTTAATGAAGCGTGATGCTTTTCTTTGTATTTTGTCAATTTTTTTGGTTAAATCTTTATGACCACGGTCCCAAATGCTCGCGGCGTATTCGAGGTGTGGCCTACCCAGAGCGAAGTAGTGTCTCTCTTTGACTTTTTCATCCGAGGACCTTACTATTATACGCATAATAAAACCTAGTTTCTTTAATGCTGTGCCGCATATGTTTTGTGTGTTCCCCACTATATAACAGAAGTTAAGGTAATTCCAAGATAATAGAATGGGTCATTCCATATCAATTGATCTAGGGCTATCCCTTAGACCATCTAGGATTATTTCCAAGTTTTTTATGTTGAGTTTCACAGGTTCAAACGACACTATATATATTTTTATCATTCAGCGATGAAATATAGCCGTTTGTGAGCCAATGCCAAGGCCTCGCCCAAGGTGACAGAAATATTGGCACCCTGAAGCGTAATTCCTCTTAAGATTTAATTTCAAAACAAATTATTCATAGCTATCTTGTACAAAAAATGTAGCTCAAATAATTTAAAATAATGATTTATACTCGATTATTGCCAACAGTAGATTAGTTTCAGCGTAATCGGCCCAAAAATTAGTTCCCCGAAAACTTTTCCAATCCAACTTGCTATCAAAAATTGTCAATCAATCAGTCAATAATTCAATAATCAATCAATGTCATCAATAATTGTCCCCGTTAAATTAAAAGCCATCTTAAAAGGCCAAGGCAAATAAATAATTCACGGAATAATATATTGTCAACAATATTATAGTATACGTGACTTTTTATTGCACAATTTGAAACACCCAGCATTGTCCGTTGGCCGGCTAATCACATCTGAAGGTGGCTACTATTGTAAACAATGTGAAAAATAGGGTAAACTCAGTTCGTTTTTGTGAAAAATTTAATAGCTAGAATAACCTACTAACCCACCTCATTAAAAAGAGCATTTTTAAAGTATCTAAAAAGCAATGGGTCGCTAAGTAACGTGGGCATATCATGGCGGTGCATGGACGTTTGTGGGAGAGGTACAGCATTTCCCAAAAGTTATAGGAAAAAATAAAAAGACTACATCCTCTTCTCAAGGAAATCGAGTTTCACTGACTGAATTATTGCTCTCGGTTACGCATCGCAACCTATTTTTATAAATATGCCTTCACGGTTGTTTGTTTAGCACTGATTGTTCATTATGTTTTTGTTTCTCGTTGGATAAACTATTTCCGAGTAAGTAATTATAATTAATAAATCTCGATTGATGATGTTATTTAGTATTTTACGCAATATTTTCCGTTAAAGGAACAGAAAGAACAATCTGTGTTTAATAATAAATTTTGGCGTTTCAATTAATCAATATGTCAAAAACTGCCATTGTTATTAGAGTTGATTAAAATTTAATTTGGAAACCAGTCTGCAGCGCATAGCCTGGATTAACTGAGGTTGCTGGAAATTGAGCTTCGTACACAAAGGCTTCGTACTATTTATGCATACAATTTGATAGCGTTGAAGACACGCTCTGGATTGCATAGTGATTGCGCTGTATCTTGTATAACTGAGCTTATATTAAGATGACGGTCATGGCTTATCGCCAAAAAAATACCGTCAGTAGTTGGTGAAAGTGCTTTATTTTAGTCCCAGTTATATTACCAAGGTGCATGTAATGTAATTTGGTGGTGGTTCTTAGGTATGCTACGGATGCGCACAGGCATTTGTTCTAATCCTTTCGCTGCTGGTCTACATTTTTAAGTAGTGTTGATCAACTTTTTCACAAACTATACTAATTCTTTGAAAGTACTTATTAAACCCTGAGAATGTTTAAATGTTTGTTAATCTTGTGTTTGATTTGACGGGCAATTTCTAATTAAGCAGGTTATAGACGTAATTACTACACGTGTCGTTATTTTTTTTATTTTTCGTGTTATATTGATAATGGTATGCAATATGATCCTTTGCGTGAGCCGTTCTTCATTTAGAAATAGATCTGCGTAAAAGGCATTATTTTTTTTGCTGCTTTTAGATCGTTTGGGCATCAGCCATCTTTCTTTGTTCGTGTATATTTGAAGAAGATATTACGTTATTTTTGTATCTAAATCCTGAAAAAAATTATCATTGCATTTGGTCTGTCTCTCATTAAACCACTTCCACAGTCATACTTTAGGGTGTACTCATTTTACTAATCAAATGATCTTTGATATATTGCTGTCTTACGATTTGCGGTAGTTATTCCTCGACTATTTTCGAAGTATTATTTTTCATTAGACCTACCGATACTTTCTATACGAGTACAAATTGCATCCCCGAGGAGTACAGGCATTGAACTGTTTGGATTCTTTCGAGTTATCTTTGTCAATGGTGATGTGGAGGTTTACCAACTTTTACAGACTTCGCATATCTAGACGTCTATATCTTAAATCGGGTTTCGTTTTGCAGTTGTTTCCCTCGGTAACTTTCACTCCATTGCTATAATCATCTGAATGATCCATCGTCACAGTTTTACCGATAGCTGTTGAAAAGCGAGAGAAGCAACCTGTTGATCAGGATGCATTAGATGCGCTACTTAGTACTCCTAAATCTGTTCTTAATATCTGTAAAATGCCTAATATCTGTAAGTACAAAACGTGTGTATAGGATATTAGAAAAAATTCTCATTCATTTGAAGAACAATGAAAGCCCTTTATGATATAGGTCAAAAATCTAAAGCCTGTGGATGGCATTTAAAGACTTTTACCATACTATGGTAGAAAGTGAGCCTTACGAGTTAGGATGCGGATATGTAATTCGGAAATGATAAAGAAGTAAGGACGAGATCATAATGGCGGAGGGAATGTCAAAAAAATGGGACGCGTGCAGACATAGATGGGATATAGTGAGGAATTTTGAAGTGCGAGTCGGCGAGTGAAACCTTCATCAAAAGGGAAGAGTGAGGAAAATACTGATCAAAAGGATGAGAATGAGATCAGCTGACCGAGTCTTGGGCCGTGGAGCCAGTTTTCTATCTTACGCCGATAAAAAACTCTTTTGACTTCGTCAACCTCAAAAGAAAAGGGGTGTGCTGGTATGTATATATGTAACACTGGTATCGCTCATTAAATGGGTACTACCAAAATTAAGCAAATAAGTTTTTTGGGCATATTTTTATGTTTCTTGCCATGTATTATGTCCTGGGGAAACGTAGCGGTTATATTTAGATAATTTTGGCAACCAGGCTGGTAATGGTTTTAAATTGCATCGACGCATCATTTCAAGTTGGTACTTGAGCGTTGTGACGCTTTAATAGCATTATCCGCCATAGTCTTCAGGGATGTGTTCTGAAGCCCAGGCATTACCTTTACCCGGCTGGAAACCCTTGAAATCCTCATTTCATTCATTTCATTCACCTGGAGTTTTTCGGTAGCATCATAGTATAATTAGCATTTCATTAAATAGCATATGTTCTAATTCACTACACTACATTATATTTAAAATTATCAGTTGATATGCTCATAATTGGAGCGCAAAGATTTTGAAAATATATACGCAAACTATCAAAGCAATTGAAATAGTATTCAATTCCATTTCAGTATTGATGAAACTTTGGCAGAAAGCAGAAATTTTACCTTTAAATGTCTCGAAATTAATCCACTCACACTGTAATTGGATTTAATTTCTAAACTCATCAATCGCCCTTAGTTGATTAGTTGAATACATTCATTTGACTCTAATTGAAGATAAGGCTGGGAGCTAGAAACTCTGGGGTAGCACGATAGATTAGGATCACTTTATGAATTCCAAAGAACGCTATGCAAAACTATTTAACTTTTTCAACTACCCATCGTCACATTAACTATCAAATTTATGGCAGGGACGACATCAATACGGTTTTCCATTAAAATCAATTTCAGATAAAACTTCGACAAAAGAAAAATTCTATTCTGTTTTCTGTAAAACAGAAAGGTCATATATTAAATGATAATAGGAAAGAGGAAGTAAAAAAGGGGACACATTTTTAGGAATAAAATTATTTAAAACCGAATGGCTACACATTTTAAAAGCTGAAACAATATCATAAATTTCTAAAAAAATCTAGCTAAAGACCTTTTTCACGAAAATATAAAATTGAAGGATTAAAACTAGAGGAGAGATCTGACTCCAGCAGATGACTAAGAAATACAGAATTACTGCCACAATTGATAAAGCTAATTGATTATTCTGCCATTCTCATCATGAGTTTTAAGCCAGTTCGGCCTTAGTAGAAACCATTGCATCCGGAAAAAAATCATGTTTCAGTGAGTACACCTCGCTTCTTTCCAGGTTGTCATAAGCATATTTTGAATTATATATTGGTTTTACAATGGTCGTAGAGTTATCGAAACAAATTAGAAAGTAGTCCTTAAGCAACACGCGACTTAGTTTATAACTAAACTGCTTAACGAAGGGTGACTCGCACCATCTCATCGGGTTGTCCGGGGAAATGGGAGCGAGGTGAATGGAATTCATTGTGCCTCTCACAACTCGCGGCATTCCATTCACGAATCTACTTCACCTCACGAATGCTCCCTTAAGTGACCGTGACTTCAGCACAGAACTTAAGATCATCAAACATATCGCCTCACGCAATGGCTCAAAGGAGGATTTAATAGACAAGCTGTTGTTTTGACATCTACCTCAGAACGAGACCTGATGGTGATTTAAGGCTAAAGAATATGGTCTGAAAAGGACAACAACAATTCATTTTTTTCGAAAAAGGTGCAGTATGTCAAAACACGTCCAAAAAAGCCTCCAAAAAAGTAATTAAAATCCTCTATCTATCAAAATAGGTCATGATTTTTCTAAACCATAAAAGTCTCATTTCTAAAATCAAGTCGAAAGATATTTTTTCAACGCTCATGTCATGACCCTCCCGAAATGTCAGACTGTATCCTCCCCTTCTATTTGAATCCGATACATTGATGACACATCGATCGTGAGGCCTTATGGATATGAAGAATTTGGAATGTTCCTAACTTATGCCTCAAAGTAACAGCTGCTCTACATAAAGCGGCCCTAAAACGCGAGTGTTATGTGACGCGAGTGAGATGTTTAAGTGTGGGTGTAATTTACTCATTTGTCGGCTGAGTGAACTATATAATTTATGCTTACAGGCTTCTGTTGTTCCAGTGGATTGGAAGAATGCAATCATCGTTATATCATCATTATAAAAAGGGAAGGGAGGAAAGACCGAATATAATAATTATCGGGCCATTAGTTTATTGAGCATTCCGGGAAAAGTGTTCAGCAAACTTTTAATCTAAAGAATGAGGGATGCTACTTCCGACAGAATATGGGGTGTGCAGAGTGGGTTTATGCCTGGGAGAGGATGTAGTGACCAGCTTTTCGCACTTAAGCCAGTGATAGATAAATGTATGGGCGTTCGAAATGCAGTGTGTTGTGCGTTTGTTGATTTAGAGAAAGTATATGACAGTGTAAATAGAAAGAAGTTGTGGAAGGTTTTGAAGGACTATGGAGTGAATGGGCAGTTCTTGAATGTTATGATGGCGATGTATGATAATAGTAATGCAAGTGTGAGAGTTACCGGGGTTCTGATTGGGCTGCAATAAAACAGGGCGTAAAGCAAGGATGCGTAATGTCACCATGGCTGTTTAACGTATTTATGGATAGATGTGTTAGAGATGCATGTAGTGAAAACGATGGTGTGTTGATTGGAAATGTAAACGTGCGAGTTCTTCATTATGCGGATGATGCTGTTTTGATCTCAGAGAGCCAACAGGGATTACAGAAGCTCCTAGATAAGTTTTGTGAATCAACAGAGAGAAAGGAATTGAGGATAAAAGCGTGCACGACTAAAGTAGTAGTTATGGATCAGGAGAATGGGAAGAATAACTGTGCGATGAGGGTGAATGGTGAAGTAATTGAATAAGTGGATGATTTTGTGTACTTAGGTTAGATGTTTGTGAAAGATGGACGGATAGAAGAGGAGATAAAGAGACGTGCGAATGCTGGAAGGAAAGTGGTAGGTAGCATGTGGAGCATATCAAGGAATGAGTGCCTGCCTCAGGAAACGAAAATCGCAGTGTACAAAAGTGTACTTCTCCCGACTTTGTTGTATGGTAGTGAAACATGGGTATGTCAAGATAGACTTAAGAGTAGACTAAACGCCGTGGGTATGAGTTATCTGAGGGGTGTATGATTTAACACTTTCCCGGCGATTAACATTTGTGTAAATTTCTCGTATGAGTTATCTGAGGAGTGTTTGCGGCAAGAGTAGGATGGATAGGGTCAGGAATGAGTGGGTCATGAATGAATGTGGGTTAAATGCTCCAGTAATGGACGTGTATAAAAGGAGTGTGCTTCGTTGGTTTGGCCATGTTGAGAGATTGGGTGTGAGAGTCGAATAACGAAACAGATATATAAGAGTGAAATGAATGGTGCGAGAGGTTTCATGTTGAGAGAATGGATGAGAGTCGAATAACGAAACAGATATATAAGAGTGAAATGAATGGTGCGAGAGGTAGGCCGAGAAAGTGTGGTTGAATGTGGTGGAGGAAATTCTTAGGAGGAGGAATATTAGGAGTCTTAAAAACAGGAGAGCGTGTATGAAGCAGTGTATGGGGTAAATGAAGCAAAAGAGGTTTGCAAGGATAGGTCAGTATGGAGGCAATTATTGAAGCAGAGTTAGGTGTACAACCGAAACTCTGTGACTATGCCTACCCCGGAAGGGAACGGCGTGATTGGTATTAATGTATGTTATAGATACATGACCTCTTTTCCTTGGAGAAGGAAAATGGGCATGAGAAACTGTTGCCGAAAAAATTACCATATTAAATAAAACTTTTCCCTCGTGCATACTTTATGGCGAGTTATTGACTATGTTTAGCGTTCACAAGAGAATGTCTTCTTTTTCTTATGAGATGCTTTTGCAAACCTCAAAAATAGGCATTTCAAACTCGCTTTTCCGATCGTAAACGAAGAGCAACTGCGGCCAAGAAACTGAATGTAGCTTAAAAGGAAAAAGCGATGCAAATGACACCCATGCCGATTTTTGACATTCGCAGCCGATTTTTGGAAGCTCATTTAAGTCGTCCTGAATAGGTTCAGTAGTGACGAGAATTGCGCACTCCCGTCGCTCCCGTGAAGCTCAGAGAACCTGACGCCGATCTCGCACGCGCCATTCGTTATGCAGTCGAATGCATGGAATGCGTGGGCTCCAGTGGCAAAGCGGGTAGGGATTCGAGCGGAAGTGAATCGGTATTTGCAAGCCTCTACTTCACTACCGCGCACTGAGGAATTTCGAAAGAGCCACATAAAAGTCGGAGTGGTCTTGGAGGCCATTTGACCTCTTTGATCTAATATATACTCGATTATTGAACGCTAGGGAATGAAAGTCAAACCCCAAGATTTTCCCGCACTCTTGAGGTAAGTCGCAGGCCATAAGCCAAGAGCAGATGCTCATTCGCTTTGTCACCAGGAAACTAAGCGGACACTCGGGCAGTCCGGGGTGTTTAATCTCAAGAAACAGTTCAGGGATATTAAAATAGCATCGGCCAGGTGTATAGTTATGATTTTTTTCGAGTACAACGGTGTTAATATCGTAATAGAGTCGCAGGCTTATTTGATTTAGGTTTCTCTGTTCCGCCGTATTCACCCAGGTATTGGAGTCTTCGCCGAGGCACTCTAGTATTTAGCAATCGTCGTGCTAATCACTCTCGATTACACCCAAGAACCGAGCCGAGTTGTCTCATTGGTGAGGCATCGGCGCACCCGCGTGGCAACTTCACTTAAAGATCCCACAAGAGGAAAGAATGTGTGAAACGGCTTTTGATGGGAGAGCTTTGGGAGCCTATGGAGCCTCCATGTTTATACACCAGGCTATCACTATTGAAATACATAATATCACATTAGTTTCACATTGGACAGAAAGGATATTATTTTGCCCCCCTACTAAATCTTTAAAAGAGATAAGAGTAAGGAAATAAGAAAGATAAACCGTCAAAGAGATAGGCAAAGGAATTCCTTCTACCTACACACCACTAAACACAACAAAAGGAACAGTGAGACACTAATCCACCGGAATACAATTAACCTTTCGTACCTTCCCTCTAATATTTCCTTTTTCCTATTCTCCTAATTTTCCCAGCAGCTCGCTAATTGAATAGAAAATATGATTCTAAGAGGCATTTTGAGGGTTTATCTTGATTACTATTTTTACATGGCTAACAATAATAAAGAAATGTAAACAATACACAGCCAGTTAGAGCCAATCAAAAGTAGCAGCCATGCGTACCTTAATATCCTCGATATGCTATGTGCAGCGCGTTCATAATCAATTACTCCGGTGTAGTGCGGCACGAAAGAACTTGAGGCTGTGAACACCACAACCATCACTCCGAGGCTCACACACAGCATAAAAAGAACACGCCAAAACTTAAAGCCACTCTGCGACATGGGCACCAATAAGCACACTTATATAGTATCGAGCATAAATCATCCAATAAATTGACAGGCGGCAATGAGACTTCGACTCCTGAAGAGGGCTTCATTTTCATATATTAAAGAAAACACATTATTCACAAATATCCACCCACTCTTCACCAAGCTATTGCGTCGACTGACTTGCTTCGAGCGGCGAGAGAATAGATTGCTCGAATGCCCTTGTATATGCAGTGGTCTCCAATGCTACCCTCCCGGGCTGAATGGAGGACTGATCCTGGGCTTCTCACGGCATATGGGAATGGCCTTGGTTCCGTATTGTTTCTTGACTCAAAGATATAAATCTCCTGGCTTCGATCTGCGGAAATGGTTCGCGTCACAGAATGAATGGCAACTTGTTTACGTTGCATGATGATTTCAACACATTCATTCCATTTATGGATGCATAATTTAATTTAATTCACTCGGTACCTCAAATTCAGCATATAAAATGTGAGAGCCATCATAGTTTGAAGTCAAAATCCACGCTTTGTCTTATTAACCCTATTTCAAATCACCACTAAACTTGATCAGCACAAATGCATTCCAATAACACTATATCCGTTCGGGATAGGAAATGGCAAATAATTTAGTAATTTATCTTAACCCTAGAAAACTGGCTCCCTTTTAATAATCTCCCCTATGATGCCATATCCTTAGAAACTAATTTTGCTTCTCTTCCACACAAGTATTGCTTCATGTACGCTATTGAGAGCTTATCTTAAGAGTCTATTCTACCACGTTCAGCCGTGACTTTCGCGGACTACCTCTTTCTCACGCATTACTCACTCTACTTTCATATGTCTGTTTCGTCATGTGACTTTTCCGTTCTCTCGACATAAAGAAACCAACACGGCTCACTCATATCATATATTTACATTACGAAAGCATCCAACCCACACCCTTTCATCACTCTCTCTTTCCTGATCCTATCCATCCTAATTTACCGCAAACACATCTCAGGTAATAACCCTGAACCACTTTATATCTATATAACATAACTAAGAAGTTTAGCCTTTTCATATGCTATCCTGACATACCCAGGTTACACTGCCATGTAATAATGTTGGAAGAAGTACACTGCAGTTTTTGCTTCCCGAGACAATCACTTACTTCTATATATGCTTCACATACTAACTACCATTTTCCCACTGGAATTTGTACGCCTCATAATCTCCTCAACTATCCTTCTGTCGTTCGCAAACATTCGGCCAAGATACATGAACCGTCTACTCGTTCGATTACTTCATCACTTACTCCCATTCTCTAATCATTCATATCACTCTTCCCATCAAAAACGGTCATAGACGCATATATCCTGAAATCCATTCTTCTTGCAGCTTCACTCAACTTATCCAGGAGCCTCTGAAATTCCTGTGGGCTCGCTGCAACATAGATGATGCATGTACGCAGATGATACAGATGGCAACGCTGAATCATCTGCGTAAAATAGTCCTCCTACACTTATATCTCCAACCATTACACTCACGTTTTCCTGAAAATCATCTCCCATTCATATCTTAAAAAATATAAAATAGCCATAATGGCATTACGAATCACTTATGCCTTGTGAACCAGCATTATGCCTCGTTTTATTTCAAACCAGTCACTCAAGACCACAAATCTCACACTTGCCTCTCTGTCATCATGCGTTGACTTCACAGCATTCAATGAATTTCACTCCCAAGTCATTCCAAACTTTCCTCAGTTTATTTCAATAAACCCAGTCATATGCGTTCTTATAAACCAAAAATGGACAAAATAATTTCTTTCGGACGTGAACATATTTCTGTAGCTCTTGCTGAAACGTGAGCAAGCTGATCACTTAATCTCATGCATTGACTCAAACTTTGCCCCCCAGATTCTGTCAATAGTACTCTTCCTTAGTCCTGCGATTATTATTTCACAGAAATTTCTTCCAAAAATACAGAAACTTTTAAAAATAAATCATTAAACTCATAGCGACTGATGAGTAATTTACACTCTAGCTTCAGAATTTTGCCGGACATCCTATTTAGTCTAGCAGCTTTCCAATTTTTTTCAATATTCTCACTGTCATTACCTTCTCATTCTCACTTATTTCCTTTTCAATAGTAACATTCTTGCATGCTAATTCGAGGGGCTCATACTTATCTCCAGAACCATTATTGTTTAATTCATCTATCCAACAGTCCGCGACGTTGCTTTCATCCCACACGATCTCGCCTCTTTTGTTCTTTATTGCATCCACCCCCTTGCCCTCAACTTTCTTGTCAATTTTCATCCATTTCCAAAACAACTTGTTCTTGCCTTCAAAATACTCTGCATTTTGCTAACCTCATCCGGAGGCATTACCACCTACTCTGTTTTCTTGCTCTATTTCACAGCGATTTTGTTTTCCATTTCTTATTCTTTCAGTATTCGTCATATGAATTATTTCGTTCTCCCTCAGATTTGGCTGAAACCAACCTCGTATGAGCCTTCATCTTTTCAATCACCGCTATTTTAACTTCTTCATTCCACGATGCATCCCCTTTCATTTTCCCGAGCATTCCATTACCAAACACACTATCTGCACATTCTAAAATTATTCATTTCAAACTCATACACGCAAAATTAAAATTCCCTTTATGAAATATTCGTTCCATGCTCTCCATTTCGAAAATAGAACATGGTCAAACATGCATCCAATCGGTACTCTCATCACGTTGTCTAACAATCCCTCCACTTTTAACCTCTTTTCTTACACGTACTTCTATTTTTCCAAAATCTGCTTTCTACCCAGATCCACTAAATAGACCACCATATATTGATCTTTGCCATATTCGGTACCCCTTATCACCAATGCTGCCCATAGCTAATTATCTCAATCTCGGATTGGATTGGATATTAGAGTAGGCCACCGACAGCTAAGGTCATTTGCGCCATAGGGAACAGGTAAAGGATGGAGGGTGGATAGAAACCCGGCGTCGGCATTAGCCTGCTCTTAACGAAAGGCGCCAAGGGGACCACGGCTTAATGTCTCATCCGACAGACGGAGTACTGCACTTAAGCACCCTCCACAAGACACTCAAATAGGGATCGGGTTCCCTCTGAAAATTATCCTCCTCTGCAGGGATCTCAATCTCTCATTATACACAATTACACAATGATGTCAATAATTCTCTTAAAATAGCCTCTTTGTCATGTAAATACATAGATTTTCTTATGTTTAAACCAAGTATTCGAAACCAACAATCCTTTTTCCAAGCATACGCTCATCACGTCCCTCGATCCACGTACGTCGCTAAATCTTAGATGAGATACACAGGGCAGCGATAGCAACCGCTTTTACCTTAATGATGACATTAAACGTCGCAACCGTGGTCGGTAATAAAAGTGTGCGGAAAATAGGAAGAATCAATTAATGACTCTTCTTTGTTCTTTCCAAGCAAAAAGATAGCTTTACTGTTTACATGTCACCTTCTGCAGCAATCGGACTTCTATGATCAGAGCCGTGTTAACAAACACAGCTACGGAAGTCACTCAATTCAACACTCAATCACTCATCACTCAATCTGGGAACGTTAAGATGCAAAGTCGAGGTCAAGGCTGTAATGGAGGAAAGGGGTAATTATCTAATAATGGCAGTCTTTGAAGAATTTTAAACTGAGAATTAAAGTTATACGAAACTACTAAATAATTTCAAGCGGAATTTTGCCAGTAGGCTTCCATTGTCAAATTTTAAAACTCATAAAAATTGCGCTCATTCTATGCAGATGTATTAAAACCGGCTGCTTTGGTCATTGTAGCATGACTGGATAAAATAAATTATTTTTACTTATTTATTGATACATTTTAACCAATATAGACTCAATACGCAGAATGTATAATAGAATCAATAAACAGAAAAAAGGAACAATAACTCGAAAAGCAAAAACATCAGTTTCCAACAATAAGCAATAAGGCAAGAGAAAGGTTGGGGAAAAAAGAATGCTAAATAGGAGTTTCAGCTGGGAGGAAATATGTGGCGTGAGAAGAGTGGACCAAGGGTATAGGGTGAGTGTTAGTGAGGATATTAAATAGGAAAGGATGACGGATGATTAGGAATTGTTGGGAAACGGTGATAGGGAATTCGGGTAAATGTAACAGACTCACACTACGAGTGGTGCGCGCTGGGATGCGGAGTGAAAAACGCGAGGATAGAAGATGAGAGCGGAAGGACCCTTTCATGATGAAGAGTAAGAATTGAAGATCCGAAGTCAGCCAGCGGTGATGGAGGAGTGAGAGTCTAAAGGGTGACAGGATTTCCTCACGTAAGCTTTGTCTATGGGGCACGTGATGACGGATTGTGGCTGAAAAGAAATAATGGGGAGTGGCTGGGAAATTTTACTTTATGGTGCACGCAGCCAACCACGTAGGAGAGCAGTACTCAAGGATGTGTAGTTCACCCTCAAGAAACACAGATGTTAGGGAAAATGGGTCCATCGAGTCGATAAATAATCCCCACTATAGACTTTTTCGAAATAACTCAAATATGTCCATTGAACAAGACCTTCCAGTCAAGGGGATCCTTTGATCACTGTGAGAACTGACAGAAGGTGTAGGGTGCTTGGAAATTTGGAACGAAGAGGAGATTGTTCGGGATTTTAAGGAGAAATACATTGCAGCAGACTTTACTGGACTCATGTGCAGTTTCCATTTGGGGCGCCAGCAATTGATGCCATCGTAAGAGGACTGTATATATTTAGGGAACCAGCCAAACGGTCAATAATTTAGAAAACATTAGTGTTCTGTGTAAAATGGAGTGCTACAAATTGATTGGAAAACATCATTAATAAGGTCTTCTACATAGAGTAAAAAGAGAGGAGGGCTGAGGACGCTGACCTGGGGATGCTAATGGTGACAGTCAAGAACGTCGAAGAGAATTCTTCTAATAAAACCCGCTGATTAAAAACATTCAAAAATTTAGAAATTAAATATAAAAGGGTGGCGTGGATATGGTAACGAGACTGGATTTTGAAAAGAAGGGTGTGGTGGTTGGAATCAAATGCTTTAGAAAAGTCTACATAAAAGACGTCGAGCTGCGACCCGTTTTTGATGACAGAAATGGAGTGATGGTGCCGACTAAGTAGGCTTGTAAGGTAAAAGCCACCGGAAAGGAATCTATGATGAAAGGGTAAGATGTAAGAGAGAGAGAAATGGAGAACACGGTCGTGGAAAATGAGCTCAAAGTTAATAGACACCACCAGTAAGATGAAAAGCGATAGTCTCCAATTTTATCCATTGGACCGGGTTTCATAGTACGCGTTACATTGGAGTTTTCCCAATCCACTGGAGAAATTTTGAATCAAAGAAATCTGTTTAATATGATGGCGATGGGTATATGGAGAGCGTCAGTCGTACGATAAAGGAACGTTTAGGAAGCACTTAGTCACTTGGACCAATTGCTTTGCAAGTTGATAAAACTTTCAACCAACGACCCTATTTAAAAAAATACTACTCCAATTTCATGCGCTCAATTTTTAAGTCACGACGGGGCGTGATGCTACTTTTTCTTGAAGAGATGACTTCATCATATATATTATTTCTCAAAGGTGTTTTTTTGTCACAATACCATAAATTCCATAATTCTTAACCAAACATAATGATTCAAACATCGTTTTTAAGCTTATATTCCCCGCTATTGACGAAAAATAGACAAATGGTTAAAAATTAAAGTTTTTGTTAAAAAATGATCCAAAATTAACAGGACCATCTGTTGACAATACAATCAACCAATATGTTGGCTATGGTTACGTGCTTAAAAGACTGTAGGAGGGGCCATCTATTAACACATCGTTTAGTTAGATTGTTTACTTTCTACATGCAATCAGTGTGACCGTTTACGTCATGTATCTTTAATACAAGCATAAATAACATATAATCGTCCATGAGAAGAAACAGGCAGAAGAACAGGAAGAAAGAAGAAAGTAACGGGAAGAAGCTGCATACTGTGCGAAATATTCGACAGGTAGAAGAACAGGAAGAAAGAAGGAAGAAACAGGAAGAAGCCGCATACTGAGCGAAATATTCGCACGGGTCAGCTAGTACATCATAAATGTTCCAAAAGCGTTATATTGTTAACCGGGGTGAAGCCGGTACAGTTTTAGAGGTTTTTTAGGGTTCCTGTACTAATTTTTCTAATATTTTCAATAATATTTTCACTGAGGAAACTTAATCTATTGACTAATCGTATCACTTTTCCATCTTAGCCATACAGCTGCTATAAATTTTGAAAAAAGAGTTAAATTTGAACCACTTTCACAATGCAAATTGGGGCGAAGTGGTGCACAAGCGTTTCATGCTGAAAACTCGTAAAAATTGGCTTCTACTTCAACTTCAGTCAATAAGTTTCATGCTCGGGCACCTACAAATTTTGTACCCTAGGGCAACGGCGTACCAACCCTCTGTGCATATTAAATTTTCCTTAGCAAAGCGTAGGACGGACGTATGTACATTACCTAACAGACTCGAAAGCGCGCTGGCCAACTCAACTTTGCGATGTCCGCTCAGGTCCGACTTCGAAGAAGATGATTACGATACTTCAGCGGTAGCCGAGCGTGAAAAATTTACTCTTGCAAATAATCCTTTGCCAGCCAGTCAGCCCGACAGCATCAGCTGGCAACTTTAAGTCTGGTTGATTTCGCTCGATGCCTAACTCAGGTGCACCCCACCCAAAGGGCTAGAGATTTTTAGAGGGCCATGAAACTTACATTTTTTTCCTTTTGACGCAAACAAGACGTGCACAAAATTTGGGGTGAATCAACCCCCGGCAACCCGTGCCGCAGGGGTGCCTAATTTGCCATTTTGAAAGGTGAGAAATTGTTTTTTCTATATACTCAGGTTGGAATCGTAGTTATTGATATATTTTCCCTATTAAAGCATATACCTCCGTCGTGTGCATTTTATGAGGTTGAACCATTGGCTGATTTCAGTAATGGTTAATGGTAGTAAAAAATATTGCAGACCCCTACTGGCTACCCAACACGCACGGCATGGTTTCGGGTTCGTTGTTTGCAGCTATGTACAGGGTGGGGCAGCATAATTTGCTGATTTAAATTTGGCGCCAGGAAGCGAGGTTCATATACGATCCTGTGATGAAACAAGTTTGTCCTACATATTCACAATGACATGCACGACCCTTTAATGTTTGAAGTGCATGTTGTGGAATATGGCGAAAAAATAATTACGAGACCTATAACATCATTTGTTTTATTGACTCTTCAAATCAGCAAATTATGCAGTCACACCCTGTATATCCTAACTTGCTCACTATCTTGTGGGTTTTACATCCCGTAATGAACATGATTCCCGCGATAGTATGCTGATTTCAGAGGGAACTTCTCTGAGAATACTGAGGACAGTTTATTCAGATACTAGGGACCTAAAACTGGCAAAAATACAATTGATTTAGAAACTACATAGGGCACAAGGATCACAAGAGAAGGTAGCGGATGGGGATTCCTAGTTCACAATTACAGGCCACGGAGTGTGGCTCCATCGCCTATTACCGCCACTGCTTACGAGAGCATATGCGGAGGAAAAGTTACGAAAACTGAGAAAGAAACTTGACGGAAGGAGTGAAATGCGAGTATAAATGGAAAATGCTGATGGGCTTTCGGGTGGTCAGGCTACACCAATCAGTCGTGGATTTGACATTATTCTTCGACGAATTACAAAACAAGTGGAAGATGCACTGAAAAAAGAACACGAAGAAACTAATATTATAAGATTTCCGAGAGCAAAAGTAATTATACACTGCATCGTAGGTGAGGTAACCCAAAGGTATGAACAAAGGGCTTTTGTCCGGATGTTCCGGATTCAAATCCCGATGAGGCTTCCGAGTCCGTCCACCAATAGCGAAGCTATTATAGGTCGGCCAATCAATTAGTTTCACCTGAATCCACTCCCCGGGCCCCACAATCCATGGCCCACCCAGTGGGGTACTGCGCTGCCCAAAACTAACGGACTCATTTAAAATGTCAATAAAATTGGTAGCTCTGCTAAAGAAGTGACAGCTGAAAATATTATTTATGAAACGGAGTTACAAGGGGAACTTTTATCAGGAATGTCATTTGAAATTTGTATTTCACACTTCAGTTGGTAAGATTTTTGTAATTTCACAATTTTCCATGCACTAAACCTTTTTGTTAGCTTTGATACTCAGTGCTTATATTTGGTGTAATTTTTAGAGTTTTGATGCGATTAAAAGTTAAAAAAAAAAAATGTTCTCTGTTATATTTCCAAACCTGCGACCTTATCACAAATCCGCGGTCTCTTAAGGCCTTAGTCACGCTGAAAAAATTTACATTTGTCATAATGTGGTAATTAAACATCGATAAATTTATCATAGGATCTTCTGAATGATATGCATTGATTTATTTTCGTTTCTGTTTTTCAGTTGTCTCTAATATCACAGTATGTATAATAAATGTGGATCTTGCACTTCTCTCAGGTTTTACTCAATAACATCTCTCCCAACTCTTGGCAAGACAGCTTCATCGATGATTCTCTCCGTCCTTTCAATCTTTCATCAATCTATGTTACCAATCATCAACTTATGATTAAATGATGATGTTATCATCAATATATGATGCGATGTTACAATGTACTCAAAATTATTTATTCTGCGCTGCGGTTCTCGCCCTAGCTTCCGGTAACATAAGATATTTCTCCGTACATTTAAACCTGATGATAATATCTCTTTTAATTTCCAAGCCTCTTTAGATTAATATAAGCTATTAACAGAAACAAAAAATTAAGCAAAAATGATAGTTTTCTTTACTGTCTATTTCAATGGAGAGTAAGAAGAAGACATCAAAAGCTGGCTTACTATAGACAGCAAGATAAATGAATGAATGCCCTGGATTTGCGTTGAATTAATTGAAGGGGCCACGGTGGCCCAAGGGGGCTTTCAAGGGCAGATCTCGACTTAAATACTATAAACGCATTATTAATCGTCATATTGCTTCATTTCGCTGTGTCTCCATGGCCTACACGGCCGGCCCTGAGCGGCATTTGCCCTCGGCACACCCCTCATTGCTTCCATCGCCATCCCCCTCCCCCAGCTTCGACTACCGCTCCATTTAATCAGATTATGAACTGGCCGTCGCCACCTCAGAACTTCTACAGCCTAATGCTCCATCCAGAGTTCTAGATTCTTTCGCATGTAATCCATGGCGTTCGTAATGTTTAGCAATGGGGGCGCAGTCCGTTGTAAAAATTCTTCCGCCTGTGAAGGAAGTTCCACTGATAACTGCTCCTTCTTTAAATTCTGGTTTCTTCTATATAAAAAGGTAAATAAAATCTTTAACTCCTTGATTCCACATATCAAACTTGAAATTGCAAATTAACAGAGGCAAAATAGTTTAAAAAAAAGAAAAAGAGCGTTATACTTCAGTTGAATGTCATTTTGTGGAAAACTTACCAAAGATAGATGGTTTTTCCCACAAATTCAAATTCCGCACGTGCAATTAAACGTAAGAAACGATCCATCCCAATTTCGAGGAAATAATTGCTACTTCAATTGTATACATAAAGCAAAATGCGTTCTTTCCACATAAATGGCGCCGCGGTTGGTTCCTCGGGCAGGAACATGCAATTGTTTCATAATCTAATGGTCAAATATCCGCGTTTATGGTTCCAGGCGTTTTGTAGGCATTTATATGTAGTTGACATATATTTTGACAAGACATGCCACCGCTACGACCAACATTTCATTGAACCAGATTATGCCATTTTCGGCAGCTTTTTATCTGAATGTATGACCACTTTTAATAACATATATAGTATTTTCATAAGGGACCTGATAAGGGATGAAATGGTCAGCTGAAATGTGAATGAGGAGTAGAGCGGTCGTAGGAAATTCATTTCCGAATTATTGAGTGAACAAAATGAAAGGTGATATTTCTTCTTTCCTTGTCTCACGCAGTTCCAAGGAAACCCACCGCCGTTAGGCGTTGTAACTGGGTTAGGGCTGCACATCTAGTGTCGGGAGAAAAAAGAGCAAAGTGTTAAGGAATACTTCCTCCCTCTTGATTCTTTGAGAAAACTGTGAAGAAAAGGACGACAATATGAGTGGGAGAATGCGTTCGGATTTCTTGAGATACTAAGTATAAAACATAGGAATGACAAATAGCGCATCATTTATGGAGTAGGGGAACTCGGGAGATGTAATTTTTGTTGGCCAAGTTGTGCACAAGTCCAATTCTTAAATAAGCATCAGTGGAGAGGGGACGTTATATTGTGATCAACAGTGTATCGCATTGCATTGGATATTTGGGGAGGCGACCGACAGCTGAGGTCATTTGCGCCATAGGGTAAGGGAGGAAGGGTGGAGAGAAACGCAGCCAAAGGCCCCAAGGGGAGCCCGGTTTAACGTCTCATCCGACAGACGGAGTACTGCTTAAGTACGGAGTACTTAAGCAGTACTCCGTACTACCTGTACGTTCGCTTAAGTAGTAGTACTCCGTACGTGCGCTTAAGTACTCCGTACGGAGTACTTAAGCGCAGAGTACTTACAAGTAGGGTTTCCTCTGAAAAACATCCTCCTCTGCAGGAATTTGAACCCTAGCCGTCCTTATGGTTAGCCAGTACTCTAGCCACCACAGCAACTCGATCCCCAACAGTGTATCTGGACAGGAGAAACATAAATGTGTAGCCTATAAAGAGGAGATGTAATACTCAAGATCTTGCACACCAGCAGCCGCAGAGCATGAGATGGTTAGTTGATACGTCGTAATTAAAGCCTGGAGTGAGGACGAAGGGCTAAAAGGGGGTTCAAGGTCGCAGTTCCCAGTCCCTCAGGAACCCTTCGTCCAAACAGTGTGACCCGCAGTGGTATCTCAGGTTTTTCAAATGATGAAGAAGCGAAAATAGATTTATAGCACAAGAGATGCTGCTTTAACTTTAACACACGGTGAATAAGAATAATGATAAACCGTGCTGAATCAAACCCCATCCATGGAATCAAAACGGGAGAAATGGCTGGTGCGTTACAATGATCTCTAGAACTGGAATGGCAGGCACAACGGTACTTGCTCTTGTTACTGTCAAGCCTGCTACGAACGTCTAAGAGCTAGACGAAAGGTAGAGTGGGCAGCGTCCGTACCTCACTGAGGTGTCGGCGAAATAGTTCTGGCACCAGAGGGACGGCCTTGTAATTGATGGTGCCTCGGCGACTCTAGAGGAAGGCAAAGAAGACACCTTAAAAAAAAGTGTCATTTCTGAGAAACTATTGACAGGCCAGATGCGTTGATGTAATTTGTGTCATGAAGGTAACTTGGCAGATTAAGATTACGTACATTTGATGAAGGAATGCAGAGTGGTCACCAGCATTTATTGCGGTGGTGAGGAGATAAAGGTATTGCAGATCTTGGTGGGCCCCCACCAGTAGAGAAATGAATGACGGGAAGGGAGAAACACGCGAGGAAGAACGCGCAGAGGATGCGAAGGTGATCCTCTGAAAAGACCTTGATCCCTTTGCCCCCATTCCTTAAGCTGTCCTCTCCCTGTTCTCAAGATCTACCCTCAAGCTCTTGTACGACACAGCTATACGATAATTATTGTAAGTCCTGCGTGAGTCCCTCAAATAAAGTACTTAATTTTACTCTGGTGTTGAAGACGATTGCTAAAGTGGCCGTGAGGTGAACACTCAGTGAGTACGTTTGACAACAGAGTAATCCGCAAGTCTCTTAATGTGAACGACATGAGGAACAATCTGTACATGGACTCCAATCATTCCTCCCTCAACTTCCTCAGAGAGTCTCGTCTTCCATGAGGTAGTCATTACTCGCCCGTCGACGGAATCTCGATGATGTTAGCACTACACCGTCGGCTGTTTTTCCACGGGGCGGTGGGCCGTCCCTTCCTTCTTCCCCAACCCTTTTCGTCCCCCCTCCGCCGCCCCCACCGGGACGGGGGGGGACAAACTTTGCTGCCCCCCTCTCCCCTCCCTTTGATGGGATTGGACTCGCAGCCGCTTTTGTCGAAGGGCGAGACGGTTCCGTCTCTCGGGGGGAAGAGTGGTCCATTGCCGTGTGATCCCCAAAAGCGAAGGAGGACTTAGGGGAGGCCACATCACAGGAGCAGCCCCCACCCATCTACGGCCCACTTCCCGCCACCCTCCATCCCGCGCCCCACTGCCCCCCTCAGGGCTCCACGTTTAATCTGCAGTCGACGAAATTCTCCTTGCCCCCTGGAGGCGGTCGGATCTCTTTCGTCCGGGACGCCAAGGAAGGGAATGTTCAGTTGTGGTGATTTACTGCTGTAATTCCAGCAGCGCTCAGAGTTCACTTCCGTGGCACTTTTGTGAATTTGTAAGTCAAAGAGCGGACAAACGAGATACTTAATGCGATTAAAATGGACGACCTGAGGTGGGTGACATGTTTTGAAATGGCTTACGGTATTATTCGGAGGATTGGGTCCATAGGCACTTTTAAAATAGTCCTCGCATATCTTTTCCCTCGTTGCGAATGGGAATGCGACCGTTTCGCAGGCTTTTATCTGGTGACCACGTTGTTGTTTTCAAGAGGACTGCCGGACAGTGTAATGCTCAAAATTCCTTGGTTAATTCGTACCTCCCCTCTTGAAGTATCCAGGCTGTCTGCCCGGCTGGATTGTTTCGCTGTTGGAGCTTAAAAATTGTTCTTCGCTATTGAGTACAAGCTTTCAGTTAAACATCCACAAGGGGTACGTTATGTATTCCCACCAAAATGGCTTTCTAAGATCTCTGTAACGCACGCCGGAGTACACGAAATCTGGTTGGGAAAGCATATCAGCAAATTTTAACAGAAGTTTTTTTCATCGTAATCTCATGCACTTCTTGCTATTAATGAACGTCTCACATAATTTTTCAATCTAGACTAAGCGTTACGTGATCACAGATAACTTCATGAAGGAGGGAGAGAAAGTTTTCTCACTTCTTTAGGATATTCCATCGTTACTCTGGGAAGTCTCCTATAATATTAGTTGGTATCTCTTATAGGTTATTTACCAAGCAAGGCTTTTCATAGTGACTCAAATAATTTAATTTTTTAAAGGGATTTTTCCTCATTTCAAGAAAAATGCTGGAAGAGTTTTCGTAAAGAATAATCGGATATCCTACGACTACCCCATTGTCATTAGATTTGGCTGAATCAAAAAATAACGGCATATCAAGATTTCATCGCTTGATGAGAAAAACATGAGGTCGAAGTTCTTTGGCTCTTCCTTTGCAAACATTGTTTCTTACTTATGTCGGTGTTCGAAATGTTAATTAAAAGATTGTAATGGCCTATAAACAAACAATAATACTCAAACGTGTTCAGCTGGTCAACAGAAATGCTATACGTGCTAACTTAGAAGTCAATTAGAGTGAATTTCTGACGTTCGTGATGAAAAATTATTTCTCTGTACTACTCTCACACCTATTTTATATGCCGCCCAAGGTTTTAACACAGGATAATTGTCTTATTTATGACACCAGTGTGTTGCAACCTTGGTCGGCAAAGAGGACAAGTATGAAAGTGGTGCAGAGTTAAAAATTTTCATGAACAGAAAAGCTACCGTTGTATGTCGAGCTCAGTTGTTCCAGCGAAAAGCGATCTATTCGACAGGAAAATGGCATCATTAAGAAATGCTACTCTGCTAACGTGAGTTTATGCAATTTACTTTAAATTTACTCCACGCAGTGCAAATAATGTTATTAGCTCTTAATGCCAAGTATTATAATCTCTCGCATAGTTCAGCAGCAAGTTTTAGTTACTAACCACTAAACAAGGTTCCACTAAATTTGACGATGAGCATTAAATTTTTAATCATATCTTGCATGCATCTCCTCAGATTTCACGTAAAGATTCCGAATGAGATATCTGTCCTTCCAGCCTACCCCCAGTATTTTTAGCATCTCGATTTATTAAAAAAATTACTCAGCCAAACGTATTCTCAAAATCCACAAAGCTAGCGAAATACATTGGCCATTTTCTAGGTCCTTTCTACGGCCACACTCATCGCTCCCAGGGCGTCCCGAGTTCCCGTCCCACCCCGGGACCCAAAGTGGTCGTCACACAAGTATTCGTTTACCCTCCTGAGACCCAAACGAGTTTAAGCCATTGAAATTTAAGAGTTACTCGACATATTTTCCAAGTATAGAAAACAGTTGAAAGTCATATTTTGGTTATGAAGTTGGTTTCAGGTCCCGCAGATGACAGCAAAAGTCTGTCCACTAGGATGGACTTCGAGTCATTTTACTTTAAAAAAGGTATCTACGAGATACTTGGCAAAACAGCTGGTGTCCAATATAATGGACACGGGGTCTCAGGAGGTTACTCAACTCTTTGACTTCATGTGTGCAAAATATCAAAGAACTACCTACGCCGCGAGCGAAATTAAACTTATTTTCCCATAGTATCGGTATGTTTATCCCTTGTTCTTCTTTCATGAAGCCTCTTTATTGCATTCATGAAGTCCCCAGGCGAAGACTCATCTTCATAAATCCCTCGAGTGAGAGAAAAAATGATTTCCCCTTACGTTCTTGCCGATAAAGTTTAGAAACACTGAGAGTGTGTTTTCCATTCCTATCACATTTTTTCTTCTCATTTCCCTTATTCTTCCTTCGAGTGAACAACCAAGGATACCTGGTTAGATGTTATTTCTGGTGTCACCCTCCCAAACTATCGTCAGTCAATAATACATTTAAAACAGACTTTTTAAGAAAAAATACTTCATTGTTTGATAAAAAGCTCTTAAAAGTTTAAAATAAAGTTTTCAGCAAACACCCAGATCTGCGTGCGACTACAAATGAAACCTATGGGCGTACATTCAGTCTATATTTTATTTTCAATATGTGCATATAAATATAAATACAAAGGTCTAATGAATATGTTACTGTAAGTATAGCTATGACCATAAGGTTTGACAAACACATTGTGCCAATATTAGCCTTTACTTTCCTATAGAAAGATTCTTTCTTTGCATCTTTTTAATATTTCCCCAAATATAGGACAGGAAGATTCAACAAGTTACATTAATAAAATACAAATGAAGGCTATAAGCTTCATTAAAAACTAACGCATTCAAACCGAGAGTTTAACTTAGGAGATGGAAGGCCTTGGTTGAGAGCCACGAGGGCCTAAATCGCTTGAAAATATCAGATTAGGAATGTTTCAGTAAGTCACGGAGGATATTATTTTGACCGCGCACTACAGCTCTAAAACTAAGAGAAGCGATAAAATAAGAGAGACAAGCCGTTGAAATTATAAGTAAAAACATTCCTTCTTTCCACGCAATATTAGAGACTAAAATAAACAAGGCGAGTCGTTAAGACACTCCAATATCACGCAATTCGCCATTTTCCTCTCCCTCCTCCCGTATCTTTTTCCACTACCCTCCATTTTTCGTGGATTGTATTCTAACATCCCCTGCTATACGCCTCGCAAAGTAGAGCGTACATATGGAAATGGTCGACTAATTCCCCCACCATGACACCATTGCTTCCTTTGTTCCCCCGGTACATTCACCCGCTTAGCTCTGCGTTCTCGTACTTCCATTTCCTCCTCGCTCGCATCTCCCTCCTCACCTCCCAAATTATCCACAGTTTTATACGTTATATTAACGCTCACAGAGCCAAACGCTGCTCCTCTACTCACTCAATTCTTTTTCTGGACGTTCATATTCTATGGACTTCACTCCATGATCCTCACCGAGGATTTTATTAGCTCGCTCTTGATATTTCTACTAAGTCCAAGTTAGCACTTCCGTGTTTCAACTTTGTACCCTACAGACCATTCTTATGTTTGAATATACCGAGCCGTTTCATGACAATAGGTAGTTGCCTAAGTCTTTATCTACCCGTGTGGTTTCCGCTCTATTACTGAAATAGTGATTAACGATCATGTATTCTATTCGTAACACACGTTTTTCTTCCGGCTTCATCCAAGTGTACCAGTATCCGAACCATAACTTAGAATTAACAAGGATATTATTCCTTCAAAACTCCTCAGTTTTCTCGCTGCGACCATTTTACCCATCTTGCATAGATCTTTCTACCTCTGGTCCATCGTTTTCTTCATCCGCCAATACGATCCAATCCCCCATCAATACAAAGTGCTTATTCTGAGGTATGCAAACTTCATATTCCTTCCTTGAACTGATCGTACACGCCGCCGACATCTTCCTTCCCATGGTTAGAGGTGAGCATATGCACTTGGATTTTTACCAAATTCGTTGAATATGCCCTCATTCCAACGAGTATCACCCAATCCCTCACTTGCTCTACATTGGCAACTATTCTAAAGAGGTTTCTGTTCATTGCAAATTCAAACCCGCGCTGACTTTCATTCCCTCCGCCATATATACCTACCTACCTCTCATCAGCCATCGCTCGCGCACAGACCTCACATATTCTTCATTCCTTATTCTAAATATTCTAATTTCCCGCTCTTAGCATACTCCTCACCATTCCCGTCACTCAATACATGGCCAATGTAATAAATAACTGATATATAGAAACTTTAATTCAAAAGTTAATATATATTTTTAGGACAAACGCACTTAAAGAAATTGCAAACACATTGAGTATCATCCAAATAAATTGAATAAATACGTTTTTCTGCGGCAATACGTCACATATATAATTTTTAATAGAATATTTTGTGCGAAATATTCCATTTTAACAAAAGTTCCTCGTGATGAAAATTATAAACACTTTTCAATAGTAGTTCTGATCAAGACGAATGATTTTTCCTCCGTGGAATTCTGGCACATATAAGCATTTATGATT
The DNA here is from genome assembly GCA_963169105.1 of Ceriagrion tenellum. Taxonomy (NCBI): domain Eukaryota; kingdom Metazoa; phylum Arthropoda; class Insecta; order Odonata; family Coenagrionidae; genus Ceriagrion; species Ceriagrion tenellum. The sequence continues at coordinate 115,425,688 of OY720638.1, read as the reverse complement.
CCGTAATGGGAATACCATGATGGTTCCGGTATCCAAAAATTTTTAAAGGTAAAACATGAGGTAATAAAGGGGTCACAATTTAGATTAGAGAGCTAATATCTTCATTATTTAAAAATAGGCGTGATATAGATAGTATCAAATTTCTCGTGGGTACTTGTAAATTGTGCCGTCAATCGCCAATAACAAGGTCAGCAGCAGCAAAAAAGTATTCAGCAAAATAAATTCAATAATTTAAAAACTTTGAAACTTAAATGTAATTGAAATACATTTTTCCTTAGCCTGTATACCACCTGCCATGAAAGCCTTGGCACTAATTCTGAATCATGCTTCGATGGAATTTTATTGAAATGTAACTTAAACACCTAACATATTTGAGTAGGGAAAAGTGTGGCCGTCATATTTCCAGTGCCGGGTAGAATATATCAACAATCTGTCGTTAAATCTAGACGCGTAAACACCGAATGTCAGTATTAGTTGACGTAAGTGGACGGAGAGCACAAGTTTTGTCCCTGAAAATTCTCCTTTACATAACCTTATGGAAATTTGTTGTCACTGGGCTGTTTGGCTATCACAGAGCAATGGTGAATCGTTTCCTCCACGAGAAACGAAAGCAGCAGATCAACAACCAGCTGCTCACATGAATGAGACATTCATACTTTTCATTTAATGTGATCCGTGTTATTGTCCTTAACTTCATAAACATCTTCATATTCAATTAATAGCTTTACATGAATGAGCAGGCTCAAGGAAAATACGCTTCTTGTTTTTAACTCAGGAGCCCTATTACTGCGGATGATTAGAACAAAATCTTCATTACCTCGATCAGCGCTTATTATGAAAAAATAGCGATTTGTGTTGATTAAGATCACTTGAACAGTACTTTCATCAGGGTGAATAAACAATTTTAGTAGCTCTCTTTAAAAGCGTAGAATGAGTGTAAGAAATTGAATATGCCCTATAATAAGTACAGATGAAACAGTACAATATCTTGTGATAGAGATTGATGTCGGTGAGTACGGTCATGGCAAAAAAAAACAAATAATCAAACAATGTACAAATCATCATCAAGAGCCACTTTACATTCCCCTTCTTCTTAGATCCTATAAATTATTACCTTCCTATTACTCTAAAGGTACCTGTAAATAGCCAGATTCAGAGTCTCTAAATTCTCACTAATTTGATTTGGAGACACATAATTCAATCACTTTATCTTATTCAATATAAAATTTTTTATTTTTTAATTTCAAATTAGATAGTGTTTTACTGACATAGTGCTTATACCTAGATTACATCGCAATAAAACGATCAATTGCTGCTCTTTTCCGTATTAACTTCCACAAACGTGATTTATGAAGAATATGAGAGTTTGGGTGAGGTTTTATTTCCCTGAACGATGAGCATTAAAGCAAATTTCTTAGGTTTTATGCTTAAAACCTAGATTTTCCCTCACGCAAAGACTAACATTCTTCAGTCTTGACAACATTCCATTATATACGATCAGAACACAACATATTATTTAACACAGTGATTGGGAAAACAACAGATGCGTCACATACAGCTTTGCGAGAGATGATGGAGGTATTTGGATGTTTGCTCCCTCAAAGATAACACTCAACCCACTTGTTGAGCCTCCTCTTCAACCCCAATCGGATTTTCATTCTCGGTTGCACCCCATTTCACCTAAGTTGGAAGATACCGACGATGATATATAATATATAATCAAGTGTTGCCATTTCTCACGGCTAATCGATTGTAGAGAATTGTAAATCTTAATTTGATCGTTCTATTTCAACAAATTTTCCGCAGGCTCTGGATAATCTATAACGAAAAAAAGAGAAGAAAAAATCCCCAGGGGATATAATTTTTTCTGATCGAATTCATTTCAATATTCGCCTGCTATAAAGCCATTTTATTCTAAGGTCTCTTTCTCGAACCCGTTAATCTTTTCCATTTACAAGCCGACGTCTATTTCAATTTCCATAATCACCCAAGTGGTCCTTACACTTGTTTTTTTCAGTCTTTGAAACTCATCTCGATTTATATAATAACTTTTGGAACATTTTCAAATTTCCTGGAATTAAATACAACTTGATGGATGAGATTTAACTGTCCTATCCTATTAAAAGATTATTTATTTATTTATTTTATTTGAACTCATATTACATTTGTGTTCCGTCTGACCGTATGGTCTGTCGATGGGACATGCATAAAAATCTCGGTTCAAATTGCAATTTTCTACAATCGATTAGCCGTGAGAAATGGCAACACTTAAATGAATCATAATGTTGAAATTCCGCATATCATCGTCGGTATCTTCCGACTTAGGTGATTTGGGGTGCAAACGAGAATGAAATTTCAACAATATTATAAAATGAGCATTTTCACATGGTAGCTAATTCCAATATAACCTCAGCTTTACTATCGAGTTTCTGTCCGCAATTTCTTCGAAAGCTTACCATTCAACAGTTATTTGTGTATATTCTGGTCAATCTCTGAGCAACAATACATTCCCGGTGTGCAGGAAATGCTGAAAATACGTATAGTCTCACCTTCAACACCGTGAAAGACATGCCTGGGGAATGCGGGGGCGGGGAAACCGATTACTCGCTGCTCGAACGTGGGCGATCGGTGAGTGTGGCCGCGAACGCTGTCCGCAGCCACACACACCGATCCAACACGACCGATGTCGGGAGGACGAGGCGAAATGGGAGGCAGTCGAGGCTGAGCACGCAGGAGGAGTGCGAAGGCGCGATGAACAGGAAGAGGGACGAACGAAGAAGTTCCCGGCTTGGGGTGGAGAGGAGGTTGCTTCAGGAAACAAAGAGAAGGTAAGTTAGAGGCCGTATTAGAAGATAGATTGTTGGACAAGTGGGAGGAGAAAGATACAAATTTTGAATACGATGAAGAGAGGTAAGATGCATGCCGGAAAAGATAAAAGTCGCGAGTGAAAGTTCTGAGAACCTAGCAAGGGAGAGAGAAGCCATTATCCCGTTAAAATCTCCTTTAACCAGTTAATCACATAATCACTCCACCTCATTTTAGAATACTATGGAGGACTAGACAAAGTAGACTTTCACAAAATCCCGAGAGTCGTGATGGTGGCTGTGGAAAAAGACTTGATTTTTCCAGTAAGGTTTTTCATGGCACAGAACATATTATAATCAGTATTAGCATTACATAATAAGTTTTATCATTAAATAATAAGTATATCTAACAATCGTGCATCATAGCGATGTAAACAAAAGAGGCCGGTAGTCTTCTGGATTTGTTGGATTCTTTATATTAAAGTCTTTTTTTAAAGGTTTTATTGTGTTTTGCCTGCTTGTCTGGGTCAAATCTTGTATTGAAATTTAACCTGCTTCCTGATTTCAAAGAGCTCTGACATTCTGTGCATACACCCACTTCCGGTGGCAATACGATAATTAAATAATGGATCGCTCTAAATAATTAATAACGCGTTTACTAAAAGGTTTTCTTGAGAATGAGCTGTTTACATGCGTGAAATCTGGTAACCAAAATTTAACCAGTTTCACTTAGAGATCTGAAACTTTGTAAATTGAGCTACTTCCCGCGACAATACATAAATCGATTAATTTCGTCCCTAATTAACTACGCCTTTATACTCGAGAGATGGACCGTAAATTACGGTTTCCCTCTTCTCCACGAAGGAGTCGTTCTCCCCGATTGTTGATCTCGTTCACGTACTGATACGATTCGTCCCTAATTAATTAACTACGTCTTTATATTCGAGAGATGGACCGTAAATTACCGTTTCTCTCTTCTCCACGAAGGAGTCATTCTCCCCGATTGTTGATCTCGTTCACGTACTGCTACGATACAAGAGCCGCTCAGTAAGAAGCGTTGTGTTACCATTATTTCCGAAAGCAAATGAACAATTTACAAGCGATATGTTTGGATTTGTTACAAAAATCCAGGATGTAATTTATCAAGTTAAAATACAAGTAGTTTTTTCGTTTCTAAGCATTAATTTATCTATTAACTACATACATATTATGCAACTACATATCTATTTCGGCCCCGCTAAGTCCCAAGGACTTGTCCGTGGGCTTTTTCCATACTGCCTTCTATACACAAGGTTTTTGAAAGATACATTGCCAACTTAGTGCATAAATTCATGGATAAAAATGGCATTATTTCAATGCATCAATTTCAAGAATCTAAAGGTACTAAATTTGCACAGGAGAAACTTTCAGAAGCTGTAAGAAATGGTTAGGAAAAAGAGCGTGTGTAATTTTATTACTTATTGATCTTCAAAAAGCATTTGATACAGTTGATCATGAAATACTGCTGCATAAATTATAAAATATGGGTACAAGTGGCACAATGTTTGAGTGGTTCGCAAGCTACTTAAAGGACAGAAGAATCAGGATAAAAATTAAAGATGATTATATAAGTGAACCTGCTTTCACAAGTACAGGTGTTCCTCAAGGCTCTATCCTGGGTCCATTTTTATTTCTAATAGACGTAAATGACGTTGTTAAGATTATTAACCATTGTACTTTACTATTATTGCAGATGATGCGTTACTCATTTCTACTCATGCTAATTTTAGAGATGCAAAAGTGACGCTCGAAAAAAAATTTTAAAATTGTTTATGCTGGACACATGACAAAAACTTAGCTGTAAATAAAAAGAAATCAAAATTTATGCATAATGTAACCAAGAGCTCAAGAAAAAATATTTAAAATTTACAAACGAGTAATTGAAAACTAAAAAATTAAAAATAATACAGCAAAACCAGACTTTTTAAGGAAAAAGGTTTCATTCTATGGTAAAATGCTCTTTTAAAAAAAATTTTTTTAGTAAATACACGGTTCTGCGTGCAACTGCAAATAAAGCTTTTGGGCGCTAGATTAGAATCCCACTAAATAGCTGATGAAACGAAAAATAGATGTCAGAAAGAATGAAGATTTGATATTAATAATCTGTATTGCTATAAGTGGTGAGAGCATAAAATATATATTCATTGTAGTTGTTAACACGACAGTTGAGCATAAAGGTTTGCCGCCTAATATACTCAGGAAATTCATCAACCATCGGATATACATTTACATGTGTACAAACATATAAAATTCTAACTAAAATTATATGTTACTCCTTGTGTGACTACGCAACACTGATTAAGTATCATTATACATTTAATGTATTTCTTATAATACATTAAATCGCATGGTAAATTTATCAATAAACTTTATAGTATGCATGTAAGAGATGTCTAGCACTACACATAAATGAATGCTAATATTGGCACAATGTGTTTGTCAAACCTTATGGTCATAGCTATACTTACAGTAACATAATCATTAGACCTTTGTCTTTATCTTTATATGATTGCACATATTGAAAATAAAATATAAATTAAATGTACGCCCAAAGGTTTCATTTGTAGTCGCACGCAGATCTGGGTGTTTGCTGAAAACTTTATTTTAAACTTTTAAGAGCATTTTATCAAACAATGAAGTATTTTTTCTTAAAAAGTCTGTTTTAAATGTATTATTAATTAATGGAGAGACAGGGACTATTTTCCAGCCTTGTGGCAATTTACATTCGCAAAATACTAGCTAAATATGATTATTAGAAATAGTGCGATTTATGGGGGACTCCACGAGCATGCGTGCATCTTTTCTATGCGTAAGAAACTTAATGCGTTTAATTGAGCGTATCTTTTGTAATCCAATCGCGCTCTTTAACATTAATCCATCGGCTCATATATGATAGGGATTTCTGCATCACGTATGATGTCGCTCTTTGTGTATACATTCCCAACAGAATTAGTTAAATGAGTTGGTTCTGTCGAGTATGGTATCAAAATATTAGAATCATGGAAACAGAAGCGATGACCACTTCCTGTTTGTGCCAATTTGGCGTATCAAATGTTCTACAGCAGAAATTTTACCGTAAAGTTCTCTCGCGTCAAGTTAATATGAGGGTTGTCATCTAAAACTTCATCAAGCACTTTTTCCAGATGATTTGTAGAGCATAACGCCTTATATTATTTGTTTTTGAGCGTTGTGTTACATAGTTTAATTAAGACTTTAGTTCAATCGTTCTGTAACCATAGTTGGTTGTGTTTTACACATTATTAAGTAAAGTCCTCTGCCTTCTGAGTTACCGTCTTTCTTCATTGTTTTACGAGGGACGATATCTGCTCTAGTAATTAATTTTAATTGAAATAAATTCAACGATTTCGTTGCGTTGAATTTCAAAAAAATTCGATATGCTACATTGTATTTTCGTCTTTAATACTAGCCCCTGATTCAGATAATGGAACTGTCATTGTCTCTCCGAGTTTTAAGAAACCCATAGTTTGTAATAAGTTAAGTTTTCACTCTGGCCTTACTATGGGAACTAATGATGTTTTTAAGTCACAGAAATTCCCTTAGGCTTACTTGTGCCTTCGAGGATATCGAATTATTTTACCATTACGACCAACAGCAAAGAAGTCTAATATATAAAATGGGAAGATTTTGATCATAATTTCATCTTTTTTGTTCTGTAAAGATCGTTAGTTACTTTTTTGTAATAAAAAATGCACTTGATACGACTAGAAACTAAAAACAAGTCAACACGGTACAAGTTTTCCAGCAGTAGAAAGTATGCCACAATTAAAAAAAATAAGTGGTGATCAAAGTCGTCCCTCATGCGGGGTGACTTTGATCGCTCGATGATTTTTGCATTACAAACCTTAGAAAAGGTATGCAGTGATCGATTTCAGCTCACAAAAATTTATATGCCGCTGTTCTAAAGCAATTAAAGGAGATTCAATCATAGATTTTGATACAGCTGTATGATTTTGTTGAATAAATTGAATATAATAAAAAATAGGTTCGAGTGTTTTGAAGCTACATGATGAATCTGAAACCGGGCGGCTTGGATATTTGAATACCAAACCCTCAAAAACAGTTGGTGTAATATATTTAAACCTTGAGCAAACTCTAGTATAGAGCATAGGCGTAACTCGGGGGTGCAAGGAGTGGCAGTTGCCCCACAAAGCCTTGAAGGAAAACCATTTCCATAACTTTACCAACTCGGAAATATAAAGTTAATGGGCACGTTCTTCATTACTCTGTTTAATTTGTCTCAATGGAACTATTAAAATTTAAGTCATTAACATGGAATAAGAAAGAGAAAATAAATAATATTAGCAAAAATTTATTGGCCGCAAATTCCTCTCCAAAGGCTTTCAAATCTACCTATCAACCATGACTTCCGGGTAATTTTTGCCCCCAATCTAAGTGCTCAAATAACGCCCACAGACCTGAGTAAAAATCTCTTTCGGAATTCAGTTTGAGTGAAACCTTGGTGATGAACAACTTTGTGTTTATATTTTTATATATTATATTAAATAATTGCTGTTTTCATATTTACCTGAAGAACTAATGTGAGACCCTATGATAATTATGGCAACTTACCACTTAAGTGTAATGGAGTACTAAAAGCTGATGATACTCATTGATTTTAAATATATGAAATGAATAGTATTAATGGCTGAAAATACTAGTGCATAGGTAAAATTTTGGCAATGGAAGGTAGCATCTTTTACGTTAAATTTGGCTTCAAACGCTTGCTATACTACCATGCAGGGGTGATGCTCTTGGGAAAATTTACTTCGGAAGACCCAGTATTGCTCTGTTTCTAATAGTACTTAATGGTTAGAATGTAAAATTCTCTGGGTCAAAGAAAGCCTCTTATAATACGGAATATCACTCCCCTATGTACGTACACTGTGCGAGATGCTTGACGAAATCTCTTTGCAAGTACTTCAGCATTTTTTCCACATCCTCCTTCCTAGCAGAGCCAAAATGCATCGCTCTGAAATGTGCTCTATGGCCAAGTCAAACAGTTATTCGGGTGTTTTGATTTGACACTCGCACGCCAGCAGAAGGTTAGCTCGTGTAGCCAACCTTTTCAAAGTTCCTCCGTCATATAAATCTTCTCTTTGCGAGATGGTGAAAACAAGCCATTTTGCTGGGATGCTTAAATGTTTTACATGAAGAGGAAAGTTCAGGATATCGTTTTTAGTTTCTAATGAACTACAAATTCCTCCCAGTAGAATGTGACATTTTTAGCATTGGAATCTTAGATTTCAAGAAGTGTATAAGGTCTTTAAAGAAATGATATATTGTGGTGGCATTCTTCAGACTACATATACCTATGATACAGCGACGTAGTTCGAAGGGATTTCATCGTCCTCGATGCGTGGGAGGCAATGGAAATTAAAAGGGTGAACTGTTGCATGTTTGTGCTTTCAGTACAAACCTCCAACTCTGTCCCGTAACACATGTCTCGCATTACATGTCTGCTACACGCTAGCTCTAGGGATGAGCCCGCGGAGGCGGGTGTAAGAAAAATGTAAATGTTTAAATAAGTTTTTATAACCGTGTGCATTCTGAAAAAAATTCCATGGAATTTTTTTCAGAAAAAGCTAGTTTGGTGCGAATAAAATTTGAAAATAAAACTTTGACCGATTCTGAGATGGAATATTCGAGAATCAATTGACAATTTTTTAAACACTAAAATTAAACAAAATACAAAATTCAATGAAATTGATAGATAATAAATGATTTTGCTATCTTTGAAAAAGAATAATCTTTAAAATGATTATGTTTCGTTGTTCTGCAGTTAATAGAAGCTGAAATATAAGTAAAAACATGATGTAGGGCACGAATTTTCTCCTCCTCCAATTGCTCCTTATATCACTGTCTTTGAACATGTGTGCAGCGCTTTTTACCGTTAATATAACTGCTATGAAAACTCCACCATCTGTCCTTTTATGTTGATCGCATCCATTGAATTTTGCCTAGGAGAGGAAACTTCAACATCGATTATATCCTCAGCACCACCGCTCTCTATTCATATTACTATATCTGCGCTTCGAAATATAAGTTCAAAGTCGGTTCGTACGTACCAACACCAAGTTAATCACTACTCAATCGATATTTTATTTCGCGTAATGTGAGTCGTTTTGTTTTTTCCTCTGCTTATGTCTGATTGTTTGTAAATGATTGCCAGAATCACAAAAAAATCCCTTTCTTTAATCCTCTCGCGTGAAATTGTTCTCTTGGCTGCATACCCTGAAATGTTCTTATTTATTCTCCTATGCTAATACGTTTCCGCTTCACAAAAGTTTTCTGTGCTTTGGTGATCGACACTATATTACTTTCTCGGAGGCTAAAATTGAAGTTATGCTCTAGAACATCTATCCCATTCACAGAGCTTCGCTCTGGTATAAAAAAATTGTCTCGAGCGGATTGTAACTTTAATATTTACGATAAAAATCGACTCAGGATTGAGTGTCTTAGGTCACACTCCAGAATGTATCTTCGGGCGGCAACGGGCGTTCGTTTCCCGATATTCGATTCTTTTCGCTCCAATACCATTGATTCCAATCATTCACTGATAAATAGCAAGCGGTTTAACTGCTTCTAAATGCATAGCGTTTATAGAGTCAGCCATTAACAGGAAGAGAAGAATGGAGAAGGGGAGGGGCCTGTGAAAGCGCTCGAGGAGGTCGGACATAACGCATTGGAAATATTTTGGAAATATACGAATTGGCGTGAATCAAAGTCGAAGAGCCAATCCGTGATTTTCTCCTCATTCATTAACATGACGGTTCCGGGTCTCAACGTCTCAACAGGTGCAGCCCAACTAATGATGAAACTAAAACATTGAAACGCGACGTTAATGAAAAATTAGAAGAAAATTACGAACAGACTCTTTGACTTCATTTCAATAGGGTTATCTAAAGTTTTATCTATAAGCGAGAAGGGATGCATCATCACTTGCAGGGTTGAATATTTTGCACACCGAAAAGCGCCGGTAGCAGTCATTTTGATCGCTTTTTGTTTTCTTCAATTTTTTATCTCTTGCAATCAATGCATATGAAATAAAAAGTAATCACATAACAATTTCAAGTAGAATAAACACCTAAGATGACATGTTTTTTTATTGGTAACAATTTTTGTTAACTACAAACATATTAAAGCACTAATTTGCCTTCGGTTTTCCGGCGTTCTATCAGATATTGACGTATCATAATAAATGTACCATTTCAGAGAGTTAAAACGTGTGTTAAAAATTTAATTTTACCAATAATAATAAACCAATGCTCAAATAAAATTGAATTCATTATTGTTCTGGAAGTTTTCAGAGTCTCTGAGACAATAATTACGAATGGGACTTCTTCCTTTCCTCGCCGTACTTTCATTTTACATGAGCAAGTTGCTGCACCCTTGAACATTTACCGAATATTATTTCTGCAGCTATGAACTTTCACCTCTGAGTATAATGTACCATGAGTTGAGGTGAACTGTACTGTTTGTGTCAGGTATTTTATTGCCTTTTGACTCTATCTTCCTTTCACGTTTCTCACTTCTTAAAAGTAAATTAGTGCCAACTGATGTTCTATTTTCACCCCTTCGTACTCTCTCCGCAATTTTACTGCGCTAAATATAATAAGCATTGATATAACTAAACTGGCCTCATGCAATACCTATCGCGCGTTGGCGCCTTGTGGCCATTTGGTCAGGTACATGTACTCCGTCTTAAGAGGAATTGATGCACGCGACTGACATTGTTTTCCTTTTATCGTATTGCCTGTTTGGATTCTCTCGATGCTTAGTACAGTCAGTCCCCGCTTATTCAGGTAGCGTCCAACAAAAACTGCGAAGAGGATCAACGAATTCTATATGCATAACATCGAGTTGAAGTATAAAAACTATATACTCTTTTCCATGGCATTGATGACTTTATTATTAAAAATGGGCGATTTCGATTATTAAAAATGGGCGATAACACCTACCTTAAAATGACATGGAGAAAACAAAAAAATAATTTTCTTGTCAAAAATTGACATCAGGTCATAATTATTACCTTAAAACATGATGGGGAACAATTGAAATGGAGAGGCAAAAAAGCGTCTAAGTGGCGAATAAGCGGATCGTGGCGGTGTCGCATATAATCGACGATAACGACGACTGATACGATGAAAAGCTCGCTGACGACAAAGGATGACCGCTTGTACTCGGTATGAACACATTTTTCCCCACATTTATACACCGTCCTGGATGCGACTTCAAAATTCACTATTATGGTGATGTGTGTATGCATAATTTGACATAGAGCATTGAAAATACTTGGTCTGATCTTGAAAATTCCCTCTATGATGCTCATTCATGTTTACTGAAACATTGAGATGAAAAATTATCTGCTTGAAGATGGTGTGGGTCTACGAGGGTAAAATAATTTTTGGAGAGATTTTATGTTATTTCCCCTGATCCGGTTACCCTTTACATAAGTAGGTATTTTAAATTGGCCGTATATAGTCTGGCAAAGAATGGATAGCCGTAAAAATACATGAAAGCCAGAGAATATATGAGCATGAAAATTTAGCATTAACGAGCTGCTCATCTATGATTAAGAAGTCACCAGGCTTATTTCCACAAAATGTACATATTTTTCCAGGTAAAAAAGAAAAATTATATCCTGATATGTTGTAGCGAAAGAAATTCTTGTCTTAGGAATCATATTCGCGTGCTCGCTTTGCATATGTAATAGAGGTAACAGCTTCGGTAACCTCAATAGTTTTTGTCCAATAGTTCTAATTTGTCGAAACGAATTTTATCTCACTGCAATTTTGATTAGCTGGATCATGTTTATTTGCGGACATACACTGTGGCCATGCGTTATAAACATTTTTCTCATGCTGCTTGTAGCTTGAGTTGAAGGATTAGAATTATAATGCAAAAATATTTTGACCTCGCTAATGGGCCGGGTCTCGGCCGCAGGTGAAGAACCACCTTTTTAATTTGGCCTCCAATTTTTATTGAATCCTTCATCCAGCGAGATGAACGGGTAGGACAACTGTAAGAAGACAAATGTGGAGCAAAGTCATCGCGGAAGAGGATTTTTCCCCGACCAGCATCCGCAGAAATCGGGACACGCCAATTCCTCGCCTTTTCTCCATTTTTCCTCCTAGCCGTCTTCACCGTCATCATTTCCTTTCACCTGTGTTCAGTCTCCCTCTTTGCCCAATACCCCGACAAATATATGACAGGATAAATGGCCAATGCCGATGCTGTGATGCAGGCCACGACAAGAGAGAAAAATCATTGTTTTCTCCATTCAAGAGACACGGATTTGCGTGCATGAGCTTCAATTTCGTCTCACTTTCAAACTTCATAATTTTAAATATTTGGAAGAAAAAGGTGATTACAGAAAGGTAGTGAACAATAAAATTCGGGTCATGATGTATGAGTTATGAAAAAGAATATCTGATAAAATTAAGAGCAAGAACCATTCAAATAGAAATTAATGTATTTCCGAAAAGTGTTTCATAAAAAATTATTCTTCTCGATTCAGAACTAAGAAAGTCAATATTTATGATATACCGTAAAACCGACTTTGGTCATGGCTTAATTGTTTGGAAATCTGAATATCACGCTCATATTAGATTCCGATATCGCTGTAATGGTACCAAACATAGGGCATAACTATAGCCATCTTGTTCTCGTGTTTTTGACTGGTGGTTTTCGCGAGTTCTTGAGAACAGAGCCAGCAGAAAATGTTTCGGAAATTCATTGTTTTCAGAACGTCTTACAACCTTAGGTCATAGGATGAATTTTTTAAATGAATTTAGTTATTTCTTTATATCTTGTCAGTGATTGTATCTCAAGAAAACATCAAATTTTATTGAAAAATATTCCGCCGGCGCGTGTGTTTTGTTATTTTTTTCTGATTTTAGAGGCGGTGACTGTGATTACCGCGAAGTTTCACTCAAATTTAATTCCAAGAGAGGTTTTTACTCAGTAACATGGACGTAATTTGAGCACATAGATTGGGGGCAAAGATTACCCGAAATCCATGGTTGATAGGTAGATTTGAAAGCCTTCAGAGAGGAATATGCAGCCAATAAATGTTTGCTAATATTATTAATTTTCCCTTTCTTATTCCATGTTAATCGTTGAAATTTGATAAGTTTACTGACAAAAATTAAGCAGATTAGCAAAAAATGTGTCCGTTAGCTTTGTATTTTCGAGTTGGTTAAATTAAGCAAATGGTTTTCCTTCAAGGCATTTTTGGTCAACTGCCACACCTTGCTACCCTAAAATTACGCCGATGCTCTGTACCAACGTTTATTCAAGGTTGAAATAAATTATTTTGACATTTTTGGACAGTTTGGCATCCAAATAACCAAGTCATCCAGCCTCACATTCCTCTAATTCATTTAAGCATTCTACCATCTAATTGATAGGTTTTTCGACATTACTTCTCCTAATGTCCTTATTTTGGCATATCGTTCCGTTTTCCCTCCAACAAGTGATCCGCCATTAGATCCCTCTTCAATGCCTCACATCATCTCCCTCATTTTATTTTGTCCAGAATTGAAAATTGAAATTTATTGCTCCGTGGAAAAATATACATATTCTTAGGCGCATACAAACAAAATGGAGCTAGGTGTCCCCCACAGCAATCGGCCTGTGAGTGGGGATGCCATCAAAATGAAATAATGCAATACTTTACAGATGACTTACATCTAATACAATATTCAATACCAGTACAATGAATGACTTATTTAAGAAAGAAAGAAACAGTTTACATTTGCTATATCCGATGAATATAGTGAATCACACACTCATAAGTCAGTATTCCATAGCTAGTATAATGAAGAATTTAATTAAGAAAAAGAAACAGACATTTTCCCTATTCAATGGCCATGTTTCTAAACAACTTACGAATCACACACATCTATTTCAGTATTCAATGGCCAGTACGCTCAAGAATTTCATTATGAAAAAAAGAAGCAAACATTTTCTATATACAATGGCCATGTTTCTAGACAACTTAAGAACCACACACATGAATTTCAGTATTCAGTACAATCAAGAACTCAGTTGACAAAAAATGAAACATACATTTTCTATATTTAACAGCCAAGTTTTTAGTCTATTTAAAAATCCACTTAGCATCTTTGCATTCTTGACATGAGAACGTCACATATTGAATGCCTTTGGCCCTATATAAATGAAAGATTGTTTATACAGAGTAAGATAGGGCTTCGGTAAAATATAATGAGAATTATTTCTAAGTGAATAGGAATGTGGTTTCAGAGATATTTTCGGAAAATTGCCACTTCGAATAAAAAATAATTTCAAGACCTTGAATATAAAGAGGTGCCTTAGCGGTCAAAGTCCTAATGTTTTGAAAATGGGGAAAGACGGTTCAAAACGACCTTTTCGGGCTATCACTCGCACAACTACATTTTCCGCTCTTTTTAGAGAATTTTGATAGGCTCTTCCCCAACATATTAATCCAAAGTTCATTTTAGAGTATGCTAGTGCATAACTTGTATAAATTCCTATCTTGTTCCTTCCTATCCCACGCTTCCTCGATGTTCTCCCCTCTGTTTCCATTAGGAACATCATCTTTCTTCTCCAAAGGTCCTCCACTCATCTCTCCTGCCTCCTCCGAATCCCCGCCACCAGCTTCCTCTCCTCTCCACCATTTTACAATACCTCGTCGTTCGTCCTCCTCGCCATCCAGCTCATCCTCTCCATCCTTCTTCACATCAATATCTCAATCGTCTCCAATCTACGCACATTATTCCTTCGAAAAGACCAAGTAAAATTAGTTTTTACCATCTTTTTGTTTACGTCTCTGTTCAGATCCCCCCTCATTTCTTTGAAAATGCTTCCCATGCCATTGTAATTCTACGTCACATGTCCCAACCACTAAACCCATTCTCCTCCAAAATAATACCCAAATACGTTTTCTACTCGATTGGCTCTTTTTGTGCCCATCCGCCCTCATACTCCGTCTACCCTCCGCCCCCCCCCCCCCCCCCGCCGTCTTACATTTAGAAAATCTCATCGCTTTCGTCTTATGGTTTATCCCATACCTCTCGCACTGCACCTCTAACGCAATCATGATTGATGTTAACCCCCTGGATAGCTTAAAGGATAATGCATGATCATCTACAAATCTCACTGAATGCATGACTTTCAATAATGCATTCATTTTCTTGGAAAAAGTGAAGATATGGCTTTTCTCTCTTTCTTTTGAAAGAGTGGAACTACTTTTGATGTAATAATAATTATTTTGTATAATTATTTTGTATTCGCCATTGGCAATATACCATATTTATATGCATAATATTGCTATCGGCAAAACCAAATTATATTTTCATAAATCTTATTTCAATTACTAAATTATTATTCTCAAAAACTAAATGTATTGTCACATATTTTGCATCACATTCGTGCACCAATGCTTTTTGATGGTAGCTCCAAACAGGGAAACCTTTAGAGCTACCCGAAGCTCACATGCAAAATTTATAAAATTTATATATTTTTGTAACTATTTTATCAGTATCAAAGGCATATGAGCGATAAATATCTATCTATCTATTTGTCAGATCCCCTCCGACCGTTATTCCTACCCTTATCTCTCCCCGTGCCCCTCTTACCATTTCTTTTGAATACACGATGAGCAGCGGCAACAGTGGGCACTCCTGCCATACTCCCAATCCCAACACGACCTATCCCGAATATCGATCGGCTACCATAAAATGAGCCCGCTGATTCATTAAAGATAACGGATGATACGTCTATCCCTCCAATCGTCCCCTAATTTCTTCAGCACTTCCCATAATTTCTCCCTGTCCACCCTATTAAACGCCTTCTTAAAAGTCAAGGAACAAGTAAAAACATCCGGCCGATAATCTAGATGTTGTGGAGAACTCATGCAAAACAACTCAACTTGAGGGAAAATATAAAAAAATATTTGAAAATTAAATAAAAAGATATATTTAATGCCACCGCTCCATGGTGATTTACAAAAATATTGATTGGGATTACACATTTCTGAATCTCATTGATGATATTTTGAGAGAACAACCATAGAAGCGATGAAAATGTGATTGAAAATGAAGCAGAAGGGAAAGAAACTCACGAAAGGCGAAAGAAATATCGCACTTACCAAAGATAAAGAGCTACTCGATATAACGATAGCGATCCGAGAATGAGCGCAGAATGGCATGCAGAAAACGTCAAAAGACACAGATGATAGAAATGCAGCAGAGGCGGTGGTTATTCAGAATGATCACAGGAACTTAGCTGGTTTCTGGTGCGTCGATATTTAAGGTCATCGACCACATAAAATAATTATGAAGGGAAAAATGTATCCATTTGGATACCCAAAAAATTCAAAGCGAATATAGGACATAGTTTGAAATCTTTTTAAAAAAATAGTGATAATATAGTCGAGGGAGAATACAAAATGATTATATGAGAAAGGAGATATTTCTAGATTTGGATAGCGATTGGATAGCGATGAAGCGGAAGAGTAGGAAGAGGGAGTTGCCGGAGTTTGGAAGCCGTTAGATGCAGCATTGACGTTGAAACAGCACAAGATTTTTCCTTGTGATCACGCCGAGCGTTAGCAGGTTTCACGGTTGAAGAAAAAAAGTCACGCGTGAGATACATATCTCCATGGAAAGGAGGAGGGCAATTTCCTCCGCTTGACAACCAGTGGCTTTAAACTCTGTTCCGAGTATCAGGAGTTTACCATGCGAGGATTTGAAGTAGCAGTAAGCATCGCAAAGATATGAACTAAGGACTACCCGCAAATGAAAAAGTAACTTTGTTTTCTTCCTCAGATTTATTTTCTTGGTACAACATGTTTCGACACAGCGGTGTCATCATCAGGTACCATATCAGAGTACCTGATGAGGACACCGCTGTGTCGAAACATGTTGTACCAAGAGAATAAATCTGTGGAAGAAAACAAAGTTACTTTTTCATTTGTGAAATTCAACTTCCACATAGTTGAGCCTCAAACTATGGAATGTATAAGGACTACCCTTTATTCTACCCGTTTTTGAAAGTTCTTTCCTCAATTTTTCCTTCTGCTGGGCAACTACGCCCATGAAGATGGCAAAATGTCTAGTAATACTTTACGGGAATAGAGTCATAGACTTTCAACCAAAGAATCTAGTGTACCTGGCTCGCATTGCCCTAGCAACTGAAAGGTTTGCCGTTCGATTCCAGCCCCAAAAAGCGTTTTCTTGCAGGAAATTTTATGCAAAGCCTCATACCGTTCATCGCGGCATAATTCAAATCTCACGCGCCCAGTATTTTTATTAAATTTAGTGGCAAGTTATCTCTCACTCGTAAACACGAATTTTTAGTTCATGGTTCAAAATATTACCTGCCCCATATCGTGAGAATGTAGTTGTTGCCCCATTTTACTTAGGAAAAGGGGTATAAGAGTGATAACTACGGAGGATTTAGCTGGTTGGTGTGACGAATAAGGATTAGTTTGGTGGACTCAGAACGGTACCTATGGACAGAATTAGCTTGGATGGAGATATACATTGCGGGAGTTCAGCGGTGTCAACCACTGGCACACAAACATCAGCTTTAATTGTGGATACATTTGTAAATATGTTTTTCTGCATTTTTAGTATGAAGAATACTGATGAAAATATGCAGGAATATTAAGCATAATATTTTGAGTGACTGAGTCATACATAAAAATTTAATGAATTCTGAATGGCGAGGTGTATTAATAGTTAAGCTAGAATCAAAGTAATGGATTAGAAATTTATGTCTCTCAAGGAGTGTGCAAAATTAAAATATATCTTACCCTCGTTTTTCGTATATTGCATTTTTGGTGTAACAAACTCAGATTTTTTATAGCCCTCCAGCACTAACCATAACAGCCATTTATTGAAGGAGCGAGAAATCTTTTTATGATTAATCTCAATCTACGCGTTTTCATTTATTTGCCATTTATAAAAATCTCTAATTTTTTCCAATTTTGGAACACCCATTTCCTTGCACGCTAATAGAGTAAAGGATCTAAAATATTTTTACAGGATATAGGAATAGAAAATCAGTTTTTAGTCTTAATATGCCCCTGTTGTGATCTGCATTCATACTAAGGTAGTTGTTTATTGTGTCGTAACTTGAGAGGAATTTTATCGATATTAATAAAAATTAAAATCGTCGGATATCAATTGCAAAATGTTCAATTTTATCGTTTTTAATTTGCTCCTCACACGTGAGCCCGTTTAAATAATGCTGTTTTAATATCTAAATTCGCGTAAGATAAATGTTTACCCATATCAGGCTACTTCCACGTATCTGCCCTCTGGGAGTTTTACTCATTAAAAAATTCAATTGAATTGGAAATTAAATCCCAAATTCAATGATGTTTCACCAATATCCTTTTACAATTAAACAATTAGCTATATATCCGAGATATCATGGCCATAACAGACAGAAATTATCTCTCAGTAAATGAAATTGACAAATGGTAAACGAGAAGATTTATGAAGCTAATTAAATGGATTCGTTTATTATTTGATTTGATATCAAAATGAAATAATTATAAGCTGCACCCCAATAAATGGATACACTTTGATGACTTTTAAGTAATCAATCACAAAGTTTGGTATGGGTATGGAAATCTCATCAAACTGAAGAATGACAAACAAAAATATAAGTTTTGAGCGCAGGCCTTCCGGAGATATAAATACCTGTACTGTCGGGTGGTGTACGTGACATTTAATTTGGATTTTATGTGAATAGCATGTGCGTGATGCATGCGTGTGCATACCTGCAAAAGAGTTTACTAATAGGACCAGCGGTGCACCGCGATCAGACGTGACTAACCGTTGACCCCCTGTACACGCTGTACACAAATTTATTTTAAAACCAAGAGAGAGTGGTAGAGTAAACCGCATAGTTGTTTCCTCTTTGATGTTTTGAGCAGCGTAATAAGACCATTGTTGAACTTAATTTTCCATGTGAATGATTCACATGTGATGGTCAGAAATTTCCATGCCGGCTACTTTCTTGAAATGACCACCAGATGGCACATAAATCAGCAAGAAATGACTTCTCCAAGCAGTTACATTAAAAGAGGAGCTTCTTCTCGTTTTCCTCTCATTTCCTTTTTTCCTCATAAACAAAATCACTTTTATAAAATTTTGAGGGATTAGGATACTGCCTAATTAGTTATCTGCGATTGAGGCAACTTGCCCTATCAAGTAGCCCAAACTAACGGGGGCCAGTATCTAATCCTATTTAACCTTATTTTCAGTTATTGGCCAGCATGGCATTAAAATATTAATTGGCCGCCCGGCAAATAACTGTAACTCACATGGCCTATAACCGTGATACTTAACTTTTAATGCCTATTGTTAAGAAACTTTTCAATGAATGTCTCTAGGCTATGGATGCCTCAGTGGAAAAAAATGTCTCGAGTCCAAGATCAAGCATATGGTTTTAATAGAATAATTCAGGGTACAGAAATACTTGCGGCCCATCACCAGCTCTCCCCATGTCATTAACCCATTAGTGTATAAAGTTATTTTTATTAAATATTTATAGAAAAATTGTTTTTTATGGATTTCAGGGTTCATTTAAACTTATGCATGCAATTTTTTAAAATTTTTATTAATCTATAGTTAAAAAATACAGCCCGTCCGATATATCAGACGCTATGCACCGGGGGCAGTTATGTAGGTGATTATTGCGCATTCCTATGGAAAATTTTCAAATTTATTTAATATAAAAAAAGATAATTTTGTCAGTGAATTGCTATTTAAAGACAATAATAAAATAGTATATCAATTTGATTCAAGATTTATTTTCCTATTGTACATGATATTCAAAGAAATATTTTTGGTGAATCCCAACGTTGCATTTGGTGCAAATGAATTTCGCTTTGCCTTTACATAGGGCGCAATGTCTTTCAGTATTATTAAACAGTGGCCAATGGCTCAGGCCATCAAACCTTATAGTGTTAATGGGAGTTGGTTAGATGGTTTACCAAACTTTTTCAGTATTATCAAGGCAAGTGATCGTCGAAATTTTAAAAGTGACTCCGTTTTCTGCTCAGTTATTTTTTGATAAAGAAGCCGCGCATTCACAACTGTAGCATCGAAAAAATAGGCAAAAATTGGCCACCACCTTTTTTTCTGCCTTATTCTGGACCTGTATGAAGCAATAAACTGGTCCATTTGTTCTACTCCCCCAATTCCTCGATAATAAGATGAGAAAGCTGTGGGCTGTGGCACAAAAATCACGCACTTTTTCTCTCTTGACCATCGTTTAGTGGAACCAATGGAGAAGTTTTCATAGTTTGTTGCCACAGTGACAACACTATTATCTTTCCAACTGACAAGTAAAGCATTATCACAACTTTAATAGTCATATGCACCTCTTTGTTCCCTCATCATCATCAACTTTGACTTGAGGGAAAATTTTCTGCTCTTTTTTCCTGTATTTTCCCACTTGCACAAATCTTCAGAAAAGCAAGGTGCCTAATGAGTTTCACCGAAGTGAAGTAATTGTCAAAAAAAACCTTATGTCCTCCTTCTCTTGGAATATTAGCAACATTTATAAGGGGTAAAACAACATCTCCACCAAGTCCAAATTGCCAAGGTTTGTGAGCATCTTTACCGGTGTACACTTGAAATGTGACCATATATCCACCACTGGCACAGAGGGCCCAATTTTTAAAACCAAAACATATAGGCTTTCCCCTAATAAATTGCTTCGCATAATGCTTCCCGTAATATGGTATCATACTTTCATCAATAGATAAGTTTCCATCTAGGCCTCGGTGACATTTCTCGGTAGCATGCTAATGTCAGGCTATGCAAATCCCGAAATAAAAGTTTGTTTTGGTCAAAGGAAAATGATATGCCCCCGCTATTATCGGAAAGCATGCCCTATAACCGATTTTAAATCATATTGGCACATTTACATCTAAATGACAGTTCATTAAACGACGGAAGTGACCGTCTTTTCAAAATGAGGCCATTTTTGACGATGCTTGAAGTTGCCTTCAAATTTCCGCTTGATCGTTCCCGCAAACTTGAACCTCACACACGCTGAGAGGGATTCTTCTCCCAAGGTGGTTGAGGTCTGCAACATGCTCTTCATCGGGTTTGTCGCTGTCCTCATCCGCATCCTCCTCTTCTGCCGGCGGTTCAACATATATATGACTTTCAGCATCCATATCATCCTCTAGAGCTTCCATAATTTCATTCACGCTCAACCTATAACACTAGTATGATAAAAAGCAATGAAAGAATAATATGTCTTGTTATTGGTAATTATCTATAATATACCTGTATTCCATTGTTTAATAGAATTAATGTTATTTTATAATTAAAAATACGATACTAAAATGAAAAAGTAAAGTATAAGTATAAGAGCGGGTATCATTGGATTAGCTACTGGAACTTACCCCCGTGCATGGCATTCTCGGTGGCATGCTAATGTCAGGCTATGCAAATACCGAAATAAAAGTCAGTGGTATGTTTTAAGGTGGCATGTTTTAAGGTGGCAAGTTTAAGGACGGTCAGTTTTAAGTTGTGATAAGAGAAACAAAATAATCCAGAAAAATAAAAAACAATGGTAAAGTAAAAAGTCAATCTTTAGAACAAAAACGTTATAGAAATCATCAATATATTGTACATAATACTAAAATAAAAAAAATTTTACTTACGCTGTGTAGGTCACTGAAAATTCTTTCGATGCCATGCTCCACATATATGCTTGCTGACACGATGAAATCACTAAGGCAACTGAGATAATGCCCCAGCGGTAAAGACATCCATTTGAACGTAATTTAGTATCACAATGATGCACATGTCAACTGGTACTCGGAAAAAAAATTAAATACGTGCGTCCGATATATCGGACGCTACGCACTAATGGGTTAATAAAACACACTGGTTCGGTAAGAATGCTCGAAGGTGTATACAGGTCATTATATTGAATGTAAGACCGTTTAAAAGATACAATGCTGGTTTTTTTAAGAAGGACGAAAGATGTGGCTAGAAACGGTCTCCCCAAGAGCCGAGGCTATAAATTCCAAGGTTCCGGGAGTCTTGGTTACGCGGAACACTTGATCCTAATCAATTTAAGGATTGGAGAGGGGTGAATCAAAGTAGTGATTCAGTGTTTTATTTTGTAACAGGGAATATTCCCGTATAGATATTCACAATGTTCTGCGAAATAATGCCAACTCAGCAACCTGCTGACATAAGAAATGAACATCACATCTTTAAGTAATTACATTTTGGGAATTTCCAGTGCCGAGCAAAATGGGAATCGTATTCCTTTCCCAAAGAAAGCTATATAGGAGGTAGTGCAACACCAGGTTGAACTGAAGCAAAGAATAATTGCTACAATGGAAATTGGGAATCAGGGATTCTGAGGATAGTACTTGCCAAGAAAATGCTACCACTGAAGGGTATCTGAAAAGAGCTATGAGTAGCGGAAACTACTCTGCTTCAAGGGTTGAAGGCGCTTTTTGCATTCGTGAATTTTTAACATGGCCACAAACTAGGAATTGAAAAGGAAAGCGCATTTTCTATTACATATAACAAATATCGGATGATATATGAAAACAAGCGCATGGACGGGAAGAAGGTTATTAAGAGAAAAAAGACAAAAATCGAGAATAAAAGCAAAAGAAGTGAAAAAGGACGAAATTATAAAAAAATCCAGCGGGAATTATCTTTGCCGACAGGGATATGTGTACAATGATGGATAGATCAAGCTATAACATACGCCGCGTGCTTACCGGAGCAGACTCAGGGCTTCAATCTAAATAGTGTCAGAGGCTCTTTCATTTATTACTCGTGGCAAACCATCTCAATAAACATACTCCAACTATTGAAGAAGGTGATATCTTTCTTTCTCATAATTGCGACAAAGCCGTTCCTACAAATTTAAGTGAAGGAGAAAGGTATGAGAAAATAATCTAAAGAAAAGTCGGAGGAGCAAGATAACGAAGAGATAAATGAACTGATTGTGCTTGCAATTAAGATCTGATTCAAAATATACGACGGCTCATTGTTAAATATGTCGTAGTTGCAATTATTTGTGGAAGCAATAATAATTTATCACTTTTAAGAAATCAATTATAACTTGGCCAATAACTATCATTCACCTGGCCAATAGCAGTGTGAGGTAGAAAATAATTATACCAATGTGCAATGTTTGACTCTAGGTTCAAAAAGATTTTATTCTAAACTGTCTACAGTCACATTACGACAGCCACAAAAGAAATGACAGGTTTTCCAAATAAGTTATTTAGTTTTCAATCCTTTTTGAGATATTTTGTTGCTGTTTAAACACAAAGTTCTCCTCAAGCGGCCAATAACTGTATTGCTTACCCTATTAAGTACCATCCAAGGACTGAAATTGGCGAGACCGCACTTTCATGTGGATTCCTAAGAATAGCCTCATCGATTCGTGGCAAACGTAAGAGAAGTTCCGCACTTTGCGAACAAAGACAGGAGGAGGGGGTGGGGTATTTGGGCCCGTCCTGGTTCGAAACCTGAAGGGCCGGGTGCTCGGGTCTTCTTCGGCCCCGGCGCCCGCGACCGCCGCCGACGACGAGTGGGAGCCGGGGTGGGGAGCGCGGCCTTTGGAGGACCGGGATTCAATTAGGCCAGAGGTGAGAGGAGTGCGGGGCAAAGAGGCCACCGCGGGATAAGACCGAGGGTTTTAACTCGATTCCCGAAATATGCCGCCTAGCGTTGGGATGCCGAGAGTGCACGGGGGGGAGGAGGGGGGCGAACTTGAGCTCCTCCATAATGAGGCTCCGCTCGAAAGTCATTCAATTTGGTGTCCTGGATGGCCTTACAAGGCACGGGCGAGGCCGGTAGGGAGAGGACACACGTGCGTTTGGACGAGGAGATGAGCACCCGATCCCTCCGGGGCCACACTCCACCCGTCCCGCAACTCTCCTCTCTCCCCGATGGAGGCGAGCCTCGAGAGGCTGACCGGGATGCTCACACGACACACATAAGCCACGCATCCCGTGAAACGTATTAAGCTATGTTTTCATGGACGCGTCAGACGTGCACGCGCGCGACGAGACGCGTCATTTCTTCGCGTGAACCATTCGCTTGCGAGCGAACCTGCGCGTAGGTGAACTTACGCGTAGGAGGTACCTACGCGCTATCTACAGCAGAGAAGAAATGGTTAAAAAAAACTTCTGGGCTGGGTCTTTTTGTCCCTCACACACTTATCCCGGAGGGCTTTCCACCGAGTCGACACATTTTTTTGCTGTAAAACACAATGATATTACCACCGATACATCAAGACATGTAAGCTTCGAGAATCATCGGAAATAAAAGTTGATCTTATCTTCCACTCCAATGGATACTCCTATCTCCCTCCACGCCTTCTCCCTTAGGTTTCTATCCCTGTATCGATAGTCCTTATAATTGTACAGGCATGTGTACTTCTCTCGAATTTCGGAGATGATCATTTCATCCATGGAACCTACACTTCGCCGGTCAGCCATGTCTGAGATTCTACGCGTTCCACGCGTCGAAAGTTAAAAATATTTCAACTCGGGCGACGCGACTCTATGCGAACATACGCGAACTCACGCGAAGAAATCGGGGCTTCTGATTGGCTGAAGATCTCGCTTTCGCGTCTCTTCGTCTGAAGCGCGATCTTGAAAACGTACTTTTAGATTCCACCCACGTCAATGATGATACCCGGAAGATAAGAAGCACGGGCGAGTTTTATACCGCAATCATAGTTCCCCACGTAGGGAATACTAATGAAGATTTCGACGAGAGCACGTAATGGAGACCAGGAATCCAAAATGAAACGAAAAGTTTTGGAGGAAGCAAAACTCTTTCAAAATTTTGTTTATCCTTGTTTATCCATTTGCATTGTTTGTCTAATAAGACGTGCGATTTTTTTAAGGAACTAAAGATAAGTAATGAAAAATTGTTCACCAAAGTTCTATTTCTTTTATAAACATGTTACTGGAGAGAACAGGTGGAATGGGGATATAACATATTATATGGAAATGGACAAGGGGTATCTCTCTATAATCCATGATGCTGCATATAACTACACATTTCAGAGAATAATAATAATACTGCGCACCTTATCGGTCAGGGTATTTCATTTCACTATAACCATGAGATTGACGGCTTACCTATACATCTCATCCATGAACCCGTGTCCAAAATATATTTTCAGGCCTTTCTCTACATGAAGAAGCTGTGAAGTGTTGACAAACATACTGCATATAAATGAGTCCCCTCAAGTGCTCGGCCACAGTTTGTCATTCAGGTAACTAAGCCTCAACCAACAGTCGAGGCAACTTCATGAATCCCATTATTGCCACCTCAAATGGTCAAGGCCTACATTGCATTACTAATTCCCTGGAAGTCTCTCTATTAAACTTTCAACACTAAAACATCCATCCACATTGCCAGAGTCAATTAGTGTAGCAATGCGATGATCCTATTTAATCACCTGCCCCAGCACTTGGCCGACACATTAAAGATCATTTCAGTTATGCCTTGCTTGCAATACAAGTCAATGGCATCCCAGAACAGAAATATTTGATTTTTCAATTGAGGACGGCACAAAAGAAGCGTTCTGTTAATTATTCTTTCAAGCAAACTAAGTGAAAATGAAATAAAGAGAATGAGATGGAAGTAATAGAGAATCGAACGTTGAACGCTAAATTCTCAAGATGGTTTATCAGGCACGGCTTTGAGGATGATACGAATGGTTCTGTACCGCTATTTTACAATAGCTGCAGGTTTACAATAGCGACAAAACAAAACAGCCAATCCTTAGTGATGAAGCTGAGGGTTCACTAGATTCATCGATGAAGATAAGGAATGGGCTCGAACTGAGCGTAAACGTAGCGACTGAACGGGGGACACGTACACGCTCCTTCTGCACGTAGCTGGAGACGTCACCCCAAAAGTTTTTATCAGGAATCTGGGCATCGCTCAGATTTGAACCTGGGCCTCTCCGATCCGCGGTCTTCCCATTGTGGACTTGATTGGGTCTTCCCACGACCCAATCAAGTCCACAGGCGAGGCAATTCACTCAATCTTCCCATGAATTTGGCAGGTCGTGAAATACCCGTCTAAGAATCAAACTATGAACTTTTGAAACGTCCGGCCAATGTGCTGCATGCGCGTTGACCCAGTAACTCAAAATCTCGCTACACGACTCCCGGTTTAAGATAATTATTCTTTGGGCGGGAGCTCGAACCGTAGGCTTTTGGAAAAACTCGAAATGGACTACAACAGAAGAATATCCAACTATAAAAGGAGCAAGTCGTTGCGGTGCGAATGTGAGACGGTAGGGAAATGGAAGCTAACGTTAACTAAGGAGTTAGACAAGTGTGCAACCTCTCGGTAGCGCTGTTGAACGTGCATTTCGAGGTGGCAATTAGAGAAGCACAGGAAATGGAAGTGAACGGAATTGAGGTTAACGTAGAAGATATATGCTCCACTTGGTGGATAGCATCGCAGTCATAGCAGGAAATCATGATGATCGTCAAAGATCATTGAACACATTGGACCAAGCTCTGCAAGAATATAGCATGAAAATAAATAAGATGCCGAAAATCCTCTTACGCGGTAGAGAGAAGATAAACGCAGAAGTCACACTAAGAGGAGAGCAATCAGGCCAAGTGGATTTCTTCGCCTAACTCGGGAGTAACTTAAGGTGGGACGGAAGAATTTCAATTGTTATCATGCATAGAACTACCCAATTGAAGAAAGCTGATGAACTCGCGACTACGCTGTTCCAAAAAAGGTAGGACTACGGAAGAGGAAAGGTATGTGAAAGCATTCGTTGGCGCTGCATATATCGGAAACATGAAACAATGGAAGTGGAGACTAGAGAAAATAAGAGACATTATAAACCTGGTGTTGGAAGAGAAGGCAGAAGATTAAATGGACGGATAAAATAAGAGATAAAGAAGTATGCAGAAAAGTAGAAGAAAGGACCATAAGGAACAATATACAGACAAGAAGAACCAGATGCATTGGACACACCCTGAGGTACGATGGGTTTGAGAAGAATATATTTAAAAAATAGAGGGGAAAGTTGCAAGAGAAAGGCCAAGGGTTGAATACACAGCACAAATAAAGAGGAAAATACATAAAATGAACTACCAGGAAGGAAGGTAACGAACATTAGATAGGGCAGGATGGAAGGCTCGAGTCTACTATTCTTAGAATTGATTGGCCAATGCTGAATGGCCATTTATTTCTCTACTACACTTCCAAATTAGGTCCTTCGTAAATCAAGATTAAGTATTTAATTTTTTAAAATTCAGTTATATATCCGAATATATTCATTTTTCGTATACTCTACACGAGCGTAAAAACTAAAAAATAATTACGTTCGAAATATTTATATCAATGTTAAGTATACAATAATATTGCAAAAAAAGAATCGGTAGTTAATGAATATGCATGTTTAGTATCCCCGAGCGTCTTCGAGTTTGATTAAAGTTTTGAACAGATGAAGTGCTTTGCACGAAAAGGACGAAAGGTTCTTCAATTAATCTGACAACTACATGCAACTTGTAAGAAGTAATGCAAGGGATGGATCTCAATGACCTTCATGGACCAAAAGCATGTTGCTCCGATCCTAGTACGAGAGTATTAGCCTTGTGCATTGGGGAGGGCGACCGACCAAGGAGGCCGTACGAAATTCATGCATGCGGTATTCGACCGATTATTTTGGGACTGGAGGAAAGGCTGGAGACTGGGCGCAGGCTGCGGCTTGCTTCCCACGGAACGCTCCACGGGGTCTCACAGTTTAATTTCCAATTTCACTGGAGTGGATCGGGATTTTTCTGAGAAAGCTTTATTGCTGTCAGGATTCGAACCAACTCCTTTGTGAGAAGACATTACTCGAGACAACTCACCAACGCGATCCTTCCATGAAAGTCAGTCTATTTTGGAGGGAAAATTCTGAGCTAAGTAAAATATAGAGCCATTACTTTGAGGAAGACGTATTTGTAGTAAATTTATCATAGGGCTATCGTAAACAGATTTAATGAACGAGCTGTGTTTGAAGGAGAGTTCGCTGAGAATGCTCAAGCCCACGTGACTGTAACTTTGACTCTTGAAAATGGGGTTAAATTGACAACGGGATCTACCTATCTCTGTTTTGCATTAGTTTTTGACTTTGCGCCAATCGATATGTTTTGATGTGCCTACTAATGCCCAATCAATAACATTTTTAATGAATAAAATCTGAAAAGAATAGTTATTTGAACCAATTTTGGTTTTTTTCTCAAGACAAAACTTCATTCCTTCAAGAAATCAACTTTTTCCTCATTCAATAGCTTTAAACGATGTAGGAGTATTTTTAAAATCACTGTCTCACTCAAAATATTAAGCTCATAAAAGTTGACGAGCGCTGGATTGAAGGAATTGTAAGCACATGAAGTAGAAAAAATTAGGGTTTGTGCGAAAAGATAATAAAACTGATTTTCAGGAATGTAATTTCTGTGCTCCTACTAGTCAACGAAGAATCACTATAACAACTTATTTCACCGAAACAAATCAGAAATTTATCAGAGAATCAGAACACCTTCTATGAACCTGTGGAAACACATCGATATAAAACTACAAGTTTCTCTGACCACTAATTTTATGATTAAGCAATAGGACATAAATATAACAAATGGTCAGTACAAGTCGTATTTTCTATCGGCATAAGAGGCTGTTTCATCACGTCTTGCCTACTATAACCGATCAAACTTCTGACATATTCACCGAGCGTTATAATTCTAGGCTTAGTGTAGTGCTCCACAGGAATGTAAATGCCTCTTCACAGCTTTCCAATGCTTGATTGCTGATGTCATGCCAGCATGAAAAGCGAAAACAAAATATGAAGCTATCAACCAAACTCATATCCACCATTAGGGAATCTTTTTAAGGACTAAATGGTAAATTATGATGCATTCGATGGTTTCAGGCGGAACAGGGTGGGAGCTCTTTTGCATGGAATGAGAGATTTATGTATTTTTCCGCATAATTTTTAATCTTACAGCTCAATAGTTTAAATGCTACAGCGTCATCATCGGTTACCTAGATACTAATTTCATCTGATATATGATACCAAAGTAGAAAAAACTACGATTCAAAAATACTTGAACTATATAAGACTGAAGTCGTCTTTATTCCAAATGACTCATCTATGTATTTAAAAGCCGACTTAATGTTTCGAGTAAATCTGAATCATACGTCAAAATACATCATTGGACGTAACGTATTTTTAATGGTAGACTAATCAAATGATATCAGTGTCCCTCCAAAACAATGAGAACCAGACACACCTGTTTCTGTAGCTAAACTAGAAAAAAAAACTATCCATTCATGCTTTCGGCATCAAAATATTCTTTTATTAAACGGATAACATTTGATAACAAATCTGAATGCAGATAGTGGCACTCAGTATTTGGAAGTTAACCCCAAGAAAAACTCGCAGAGGCCATAGATACTTACTAACCTGCTAAAAATTTCCTTAGAAGCTGTTCTGTAGAACGTAAGGAATTCTACAGAAATGGACTCTTTTTCTTCAGAACAAGTTCCTTTTCTAAGGATCTGTGCTGAACATGAGAGCCTGACTCAACAGAACATATGTTCTGTAGAGTTATTTTCTGCAGAGCAAAATAACTCCTTACAAGCTGTTCTGTAGAACTTGAGCAACTCTACGGAAATATGTGAGGTTTCCTTGAGCTTGTACGGAGTTCTACAGAGCGTCAAACGGCTTTTGTAGAACGTCCTAAGAAATTCCGCAGAACGTCCTAAGGTATTCTGCAGAACATCTTAAGGTATTCTGCAGAACATCGTAAGGTATTCTGCAGAACGTCGTAGGAAATTCCGTAAAATGGCGTTTCAATAGTTTAAGGAATGTCTACAGAACTTTTAAGAAATTCTGTAGAAGTATTAATAAGGAAACTATACAAAATTTTTTAGCGGGGTAGTCGATAACGTTAAACACTCAATATTTTTTTCAAACCGTGGGATGTAATGGCACCACAGAGTCAAGTGACTTATGAATTAAAGCACCGGAATCACCTTCATTATTCTGCCGGTAGGTGGATAGATCGTTTCCCGAGTGGCGGCACCAATCTAGTGGAGTGCATCGAATCGAACTCGAGTGGGGCCGGCGCCCGGGGCGGACTGGGGCGGGAGGGGCGAAAGGGGGGGAGGCGAAGCTCGCGGACGATAAGGTCGTGGACCCGCTCCCCGTCTTCCTCGCCGTTGCCGCTTGAGTGAGCCGGACGCGGGTGGCGGAGTGAGTTAATGAATAAGTGGGAAGGGAGCGGATGACACTGGCTCCTTGGCGGGCGGGAGTGCGGGCTTCCATTCCCACCCCCCATCTCCCGCCCCCACCGCGCAATGAATGCCGTGTTTCCTGCGAGTAATTACCTCCCCAACCGATTCCCCCTCCCTCACCCCCGCCTCCTTCCGTCCCCATACCTCCGGCGAACGCAAGAACAGCCTCACACCGCGGGCAAGGAGTCGTGGCATCTTATAAACAGATTTCGTGCGGCCGGCCCATCGGCCACCGCTCGACGGCGGGAGTACCGCCGGCGCGGCGGGCCCTCCCGCGGCACCGCCGATCAGTGAGCGGCCCACGCGGGCGATGGCCAGCCCATTTCGCACTTCCTTTCGGGATAACAGCAGATAACCTTCACCCAGAGTCGCTCCATCCGCGTGCATGTGGCGACTGCGATAAAAAGTGCATATCGGAGCCCGCTTCTCAGCTTAAGATACCACACGACGCTTGACAGGCAGGTAAATCGTCTGTTGTGGCTCAGGCACTGCATTTCCACAAGGTTTTCTTATCATCCCTCATTCACTTAGAGTTATCCTCGAAAGGCGTATAACGGACGATAATCGATCACAGGCAATGCGTAAATCCTCTCCGCGTGTGGAGACAATGAACATCGAGTTGAGTTGGTCAGACTGGCGTGTTGTCTTGCGATGGATTTAGGTAATGAAGGGGAAGAAAAGTTTTCACAATCTCGGGGGCATTGGGATGAAAAGAAGGCTGTAGGTAGCTAATTTTAGGATGGAAGTGCTGACGACGAAGATGATGAGGATAATGAACAATTTTTTCACCAAAGGATGGGAGAACTACAATCAACAGGCAGTCGAATGGACTAGATCAAAAAAATATTTTAATGCTGCGAAATCTTTTTGGTTTAATAGCTAGATTGAAATTTTCATTTAATCCATTTGCTGAATCTCTCGATTTTTATTTAGTTGACTAAGAATATACTGCAGTAAGTCTGCGACAACAACATGAAATATTCGCAGCAATGATGTTACTCAAATTTCAAATAACGGTCACAGTTTTAGCCAGCCAAATTGTAGCTTATAATTATCTTTTATATGTTTTGAAAACAAAACAGTTTCTTTCGAGTTGAATAACTTACCTGAGATTAAGCCCTATTTTCTGCAAATATATGAATTAATTTGCAGCCTCCTGCGTCACAGAACTTTCAAAATATAATTAATAGATACCGTAAGCACAAATAATTACCTCGTGTTTTCCTTTCTCTCGGTTTCCAGTCATCATGAAAATTCCATTTATATTCTTTAGATGGAGCTCTTGGCCTCAAACATGTTATCACTAGACAGCTAACTCTAGATTAATTGACACTAGATTTCAATAGATGTCCTTCTATTACTGCAGTTGGGCATTTTGTTCTTAAGATAAGTAATAAGAATATTTTAGCTTATCAGTATCTCATCACACTGAAAGTCTTCATGCCAGAAAATAATAGAACTTGTTCAATTGATCCCTTAGCCTCAGATATCCACTTATTTGGTCGAAAAATTTTCAGGCCAGTGAACATATTACAGCCATTTTTTTCAAAGAATAGTGGAAAAATCTGACCATAAATATACATCATAATTTATTCAGCGATTCATATTTTATTAGTTGCTGGTTACGATTTATTTTCAAAAGTAGAATTTAAAAAAATGGAACTATAACAAAGACAGGTCACCCAACAAAGCTTGATTTCAATCAATGTCTTTCTATCACTTCATGTCTTCACTTAATTATACGTTCAGTCGATAGTGCAAGCTTCAAATACAGGGGTTGGACGGGCCAGCATCAGCATAAAAGAGACTGGGATGCTGTAAATGCAATATCATGATTTCTTCCATCATTTTCCTTCAGCTGAGACCCATTAGAGTGTTATGCTCCCGAATCCTGAGTATCAACATTTACGAAGGACCGTGTAAGACACCTGCAGGGTGTGTGGCGAGGGGTGATTCCACATCCGGCATGCGATACTCGCCCGTATTTCGAGCTGAACCCCACACACTAGGCCGCTAGGCGCCGACCAAGGAGCCACCAGGAGAACAAGACATGGGTTAACCAGAAACTAGGAGAATACTACGATTACGAACACACTAGCATACAGTGAATGGGCTATGATTCTGCCAATCTGCCAATGATTCGTATCAATAAGAGTACTAATTGATGGATGATATTATGTGCTAATTCACGGAACAAATGATACGGGGTGAGGTAAAAATAATCATAGTAAGTTAAAAAACAACACGTCCAGCCTGGCTAGCAGAAGTACAAATTTCATAGTGAAAATCTCTCGAAATCCAGTCTCAAGATCTCTTATTGTCCGTAGAAAACTTGGCATGTTTAAGGTATCAGTTCTGCACTTCAATTCATTTCGCTTACGCTTGTGGTCGTTTTACCGTAATCTACCACAGATTCGCCCTCAAATTAATTTATCAAATTGGTCACACTGCTAGAATTATTGTAACAGCTTTTTACAAATGTATCTTCTCTTAGGTAATCGAAACATGGACCTTTGGTTCGCCGAACCAATGCGTAGATCACTACGCTCTCCAGGCTTCTTAATTCTCGTGATAATTTTGATGATTTGGTAGCTAGATCTTAGATAGGCCCAAGATAGCCATCTCCGGTCTTCTGTGGTTATTACTCGCATTCGATTTTCCTTGTATGAGAGATTGAGGAAGCCATTAGCACTCAAAATGTGCTCAAAAAGTCCGTGTCTTTTACTTTCTTGAACTTGCCTCAGACATCCTTTCTCCTCTTCCGTTCGTCTGACTTCTCCTTTGATGATTCTCTCGCTCTTTGGGATTGGTAATTCGTGTCATTTTGATTTTCTACATCCTATTTGCATCAAATTTCCCTGGATATAATTATATGCGCCTCACCAGTACCCTTGTGAAAGTTTTTCTGACAAAGGAAAGACAAACAAGACCGAGCTCACTTATATATGCATACGCTTAGCTAAAATGCTTCCTTTAAACCAAGCTGGTGTAGATAGCTGCAGTCGATTTTTTGAGCAGATTAAGTGTTTTCTATCACCAGGAATCCAACAAACGGAATCATTAAATGTAAAGCTTCGACGAGAGTTTGACAATAATAAGTCACCCATCTTGATCGTGATTGGAACCAGGTGTCTTCGCTCTCGCGCCAACTTCATCCACTGGTGATATCGAGGGAACTCTTCTAACGTGTGATTCGCGAAGGAATTAACAAAACGCAAGATTCTGACGGTCCTTGGTGCATAAAAAACAAACATGTCCAAGCTTGTACGTGAAAATAAACATGAAATATTGCTGAAACATCGAAGCACTTAAAACTACTCTGAGCAAACCTATACTTGGGGCTGAGCCACCTTTAGAAATGTAATGCGGCCCTATAGCTGCATCATGTTTGAGACATAGCTAAATGACGCTTCAGTGAAATTGATAACATCCCGTCTTTCTACACAGGTGAGGAATAAATGTGTGCTTTTTTTGCTTTCCGACGATTCTTGTAGACCCGTATGTCTCTGGAGTATCAATAGGCTGCTACGCCTGTCATCAGGTTTTCCGGGGACCGAGCCAACAGAACTTGAGATACATCCATGCCCTGGGTGGTGAAAAACCCACCCAGGCGGGACTCGAACCCGCAACCCCAGGAATAGCTTCGAGGACTTTACCCCTCCGCCACCTGGGCCGGTATGAAAGATGACCTTGGAGAGTCTTGCTAAGAGTTGAAGAGAAAAGATCGAATAAAGACCGCGAAAAGGATGGTAACGGTTCATTGGACTTATTTTAAGACATTACAACCTCCAGGATATAATAAACGGAAAAAATGAATGGAACTAAATGTTTAGAGAGAGGAAGAATAGATGTATACAGCAAATGCAAAAGAATTGTCAAATTAAGGTATAATGAAAGCCGATTGACTAAAACGAAAGCGGCAGTAAACCAACATTCAGACAGATGACTGCAGAGAAGGACCCTGTAGCTTTCAGTCAACTCTGCTAAGTATCGGTAGCATACTACTGTTTTCCTTTATATGGAAATAAATAATTAAACAATCCCTCCGCCAGCTGTCAAAAAATGAGCCACGGATCTCAGGTTCGTATCATTTAGAGCAGAAGGAGCCAAAATGAGCAACTAGTATAAGAACACTTATGTCCACGCATGGAAAACACCATATTATTTTATTGCAGAGACACAAAAATGAAGGGGATCGGGTTGGTGTGGCGACTAGAGTACTGGCTAAACATACGGACGGCCGGGGTTCAAATCCCTGCAGAGGAGGATGTTTTTCAGAGGAATCCTGATCCCTACTTGAGTGACTTGTGGAGGGCCCTTCAAGTGAAGTACTCCGTCTGTCGGACGAGACGTTAAACCGTTGTCCCCTTGGCGCCTTTCGTTAAGAGCAGGCTAATGCCGATGCCGGGTTTCTATCCACCCTTCCTCCCTTACCTCTCCCCTATGGCGCAAATGACCTAAGGTCGTCTCCCCAAAAAGCAAATCCAATCCAAGGGAAATGAACAAAATAAACTATGCAGGATGGATTTGGGAGTTTCATGTTGATCAACTTCAATTCCCTCTTTGTAAATATTTTTATAACACGAACTTTCCGAATGAGATACGCCATGGCGGTCGGGCTTGTGCCTGGAAAATCCAAAATATTCATGAAAACTTGAACTTGGCGCTAAAGGGAAACAGGACTGAATTCTTGCTCTGGCACCAAGGTGAAGTCCAGTAGTAGCAGTACCAATCAGTATGACAATTTTGAATTCGAGCAACGTTGGGTATTCGAGTCCAAGAGGAAAAGGTTTTCGTCGACAAATTCCCTGAAGAATGAGCATAAAAGCTAATAATCGGTGACAAAGAGCAAATTCCATCAGGATATTTTTAACTTCAATTATTGACCACAGCATTATAAAAGTTTATTGAGCATTAAGGTTTTGGCCGTCAAAGTAGAAATCGATATTTCATGACGCCGAAGCTTCAAATTATTTTTAATCCTTCTTCAGGTAATTTGAAATCGAATAATTAATTATTTCCATTTGTGAGACATGACGGTTCATTAGCCATGATCTCTCGCAGCATGTAGCACATCAAAGGGCAAACTGTCAAGTTATCAACGTAAAAATATTATAAAATACCTATTTAATTACATGAAACAGTCGAGGCATCAAAAAAAAAACTATTTTCAAAGGTAACATTGCCGAAAAAAACACTTGATATAAATATTGGCAATATATTCAGATAAATATGGGTAACTTTTTTTGATTCGGAGAATCTTTAATTACCCCGCACTCATTTGGTTGACATTGC
The DNA here is from genome assembly GCA_963169105.1 of Ceriagrion tenellum. Classification (NCBI taxonomy): domain Eukaryota; kingdom Metazoa; phylum Arthropoda; class Insecta; order Odonata; family Coenagrionidae; genus Ceriagrion; species Ceriagrion tenellum. Next base: position 115,390,206 of record OY720638.1, on the reverse strand, counting down.
GAATGTTATGGAGAAAAGGCATTTAAAGAAAAACCACATTGATCAAGTTTCAATTGCAAGCAACGCTTCATGAACAGACGGTACATAATGCAATCGGCACTTAACGTGAATTAAATGTATGGTATTCCGCAGACAATCCCTGATCAATTTAATTTAATTCTAATTTTTTTAAGTATACTTTTAATGCTGATTAAAATTTCCTTTGATAATAATATATAACAATTTTTATTATATTTCGTTTTCTTAAGACTCACTTTTAAATATCGATTTACTATTTATGATTTATTTGTTATTCTAATTTATTTACCTTTAAATCATTTATTGATTTGTCTTTATTTTATTTATTTATTTTTTGTTCACTTATTTTATTTATTTATCTTTAATATTCATTTGTTATTTTTAAATATTTTTTGCTTGATTTTACATTCATGCACATATTACCATTTAATAACTGTTATTTTTGCTTTTATGTATTTAATGCATAATTTATTATTGGAGTTACATTAGCTTTATCTGTCCGTAGGTTTTTCACACTCCCCTTCATGTGCGGGTGCTTTCCTGTGTGTTTTTTTCGTTAAGGATATCATCTCCTTATTTTTTTACGTTTGTCCCACAACTGTATGCATATTTCTATACATTTATTTCATGTATTTTCTGGCGAGGGTTTAGATGGAAGAAGGGACTGCCTCAATCTCGACCTCGTCCCAATAACGACGCATCATTACTATTATCATGACTGCAAATGAATGAGTTATAGTGACTTTTTCTATTCTCTTATATCTCAAATGGCAATTGTATTTTGAATATTAACGTGACAGAAGGTAGTCACCGTATATTCCTTCCCATGCATGAAACACGACCGGAACCTGAGATTTACAAGGCGTTTCCTTTTTCCGGTCCCGTGTTGGTGCCCTCCGTCTAATTCCAGGCGAGTTTCCTGTCTGCTACCATCCCTTATCTCGTAGATATCGCGTGGTCCTTACTTTCCCATAGTTGGAAAAACCAGGCAAAGCCGCCGGATTTCGAAAATTCAAACGTCCGTAGAGGCCTTTAAGAAATGCGGTTGAAAGTCGTTCGCGCTTTCAGAGGCGGAGGAAACCTCAAAAATACACGTATTTAAGAGGGTGTATTTTTCGAGGTAATGTTAAAAGATAATTATCAGCCAAAGCATAAGCAATTAAGATAGATGCACCACAAAGCGTAAAGAAAAAAATAGCACTGAGCCACAGAAATAGTAATAGCGTGACATTCTCCGATAGTTAATTTGGCAATCCCATCTGCTCACATTTTAAGCCTTTAATGACCATATTTCAGAACAAATCTTTAAGGATGACCGCCAATTTACGGGGCATTCTCTAATAAATTGAGTTCTGGCTCTGAATATTTGGTCCAGGTATGAATGGACGAATTGCCATTATCATATTTAGAAAAATATTTCCGCCCGTCTCAATAAAGACTCCTGGAATAATGACCGTTGTACTATGTACTATACTATATACTGAAGGCTGCATATCATTGATTTTTAAACAAGAAAGCGTAATAAGGAAAATATCGTCGTATGACTCAAAATGTTCTGTTAGATACGGTCCACTGGATACAGAGAACAAGGAAAACGATTGCGTCACCGGTGGGTCGGGTGATTGGAGGAGGCGGCGCGTGGCATTGTGGGCAATGGAGCTCGCCGCGGGAGACACGAGGCTCATCAGGAAAAAATGCACGAGACGCCGCCTACTGGCCGACAGTTGCCACGCCGCAAGTAGGCAGGAAACAAAACGCCATAAGAAGCCACTTCCTCGAGGATCTTTTCAAGGGTGAACTTAAGCAGCCTTCTCACTCGGGTATCAATTCAGCCCCAGATTTAATGAAATTAATTTCCCATCATCGTGTCCTGCTGCACGTATCCATGCCGGTACATTCAATAAATATGCTTCACGGAAGATGCTCACGAAAAATCGGAGAAGTCTCGGTAGGTAGGCTCTCAGGAACAAATGTCCCCATTTTGAATATACACATTTGGAAACCACGAATACTGTAACTTTTTAGGAAAAGTCGTTATATTTTTCACCGGAAGTTTTGAACTGCAGGAAAGTCCAGAAATTTTCAATTTCTGAAACGATTGAACGATAACAACTTCATAAAAATCTCCCCAGGTCAAACAAAACATGAGCATCGGGACATGTTACTGAATACTGTCACCAAATATTACTGTTACCTGTTACCAAACTGTGTGGACTGTTACCAAATATTCAGAGCCAGAACTCAATTTATTAGAGAATACCCCGTAAATTGGCGGTCATCCTTAAAGATTTGTTCTGAAATATGTCATTAAAGGCTTAAAACATGTTTTTGGGTTGTTGTTGAAAAAATTACAGCAGTATAAATCCATTTATGCACCATAAAAAGTAGTATAAATTGCCATGCTCACTCCAGCGGGTAGAAGACTGGAGGATACTCCCGTAGTATTTCCCTAGTCACAAGAGGCAACCCAAAGGAAGGGGAGGCAAACCCCGAAAAGGTATCGATGGGCGTCGTGCGGACAGTCTGGTAAGTAAACTGACTGATTGTGGCCACACCAGCTGTCCTGCGTACGCGTACTTCAGCCGAGAGAGGACACCTCTTTGGGTGGGACGAAGTAAAAAGGTTAGGGGAGTTCTCCGGCACCCAGGAGAGTGTCTGATGCCCAGTATGGGTCGTGGCTTAACACTCCACTTCGACTCAGGATTCCCTGCTAACGGGAGGTTAAGATTTAGTCAGTACGAATTACTCAGCTTCCAAAAAGGTTTCTATGGGGAGTACCGGGGTGAAGGGAGTCTGAAAATGGTAAAATTAGGTATAAGAGAAGGAAAGGCTAATGCACTGGAGGTCTAAGTTGAAGGATGTTTATCAAACGACAATGCTATACCTCTTGGGTAGCCCTGACGACCACACCGGTTCGTGGTGTGGCTCCGTTGTGGATAGGGAGTCCAGAGGATGAAGTACCTTTCGAAATAAAGAGAAATAACTTTTTTCCTCTTAAAAGATCCCGCCTGGATTCAGGAGAGTAATCGTAAGTGGTGTACGTAAGCGACACTTACTAGAGTGGTAACGAGGTGCGAAAAGTGAGACGTTGGAATATATGTCCGCCATTGTAGTCGGTCGAGTTATTCCCATTTAAATCCCCGGAGATGTTAAGCTGGCGAAAGAATTTTGGGATGGTACTCAGCTCATAGAAACTGCAATCGCAAAGCAAAGTGACATATGATTATAAATGAAGGTAGTCCATAAGATGGCCATCAGTGTGTTAGTACACTACACTCATAAAATCAGTCGGGGAGTAATAAGTCATTATGACTGCTGGCTAGTAGATGTAAACGAAATTAAGAGAAATACGTCTTTACAAGGAGTGGTGGATGCTCGTTATATTGCGGGCTCGTTATAGGAACGGGGTAGTTAAGAATGCAACAGCTGATATACTAACAATCTCATGAGACAAACTCCACTGCAAGATGAGCTTCGATGGTAGAAATGGGTGCCTGTGTGGCCATTCATATGTGCTCCAATGCGTTGCTTCCAGTTCCAAGGGCTGCGGGAAATCTTGAGTTGATACGAGGTGCCCGCGTTGCGGCCTGAACGAGCAAGAGGGTGCTGAATGCGACAAAAAACCCCAGTGAGCCCCTCGTGAGAGTGTGTTTGTCTTTGTCTTAGATAATAATCCTAATATGCTAGAAGAAAGGACAATTAATGAGATAAAGGTCCAAAACTTCCACGCCCAGAAGATATAAATGAGCTCTATGCTTCCACCCTTTCCCGATTCTTTGCTTCGATAACCTCATCTCCAGTAGCAAGAGTAATAATATACACAAACATCGGCACTCTAGGCGCCAGTACCAGTGCAGGAAGCGGACAAGCTGAGTAAGGTCTCCAAACTGTAATCAAAGACTATTGCTTCAAGTGCGTTTTCTTCGAAATAAACCCCACCAAAAACATCACCTGCGTAATGAAAAGTACACGAAAGAAAACACCTTCCATCTGGTATTGCTCAAGCTTCGACAACCGTGATGGTTACAACAAAGTAGGATGAAAGCTAATGCAAGCCATAGGTCATCCTCACCAAGCAGAAGAGAAATAAGCACAAAATCGGACGCTCACACATTAGGGACTGCGCGGTCTTTACAGGTTTTCTCCTGTACAATCTCAGGTGATAGAACTATTGCATGCTGATGACCTGGCGATATTTTGAAAATCATACATGCTCCAAAATATCGTAAGTGTAATTGTATCGTAAAGGACTCAAGGGATATTTCTTGTTGGCCAAAATCAAGGATGTCCTCTCTCCGCCGAGTCTGAGGATTTCATATTACCAGTGCAATGATTAGGGGGCACAAACCTATTGTATGCGGAGCCGGTGAGATTTTTTTACTATCATGTTATCTTACGGAATCGTGTGCAAGTTCTTTACAAGAATTTCCATAAAAACCATAGGTATTAAAAACTTTTAATTAAGTCTCCAGCAGACCGCTCAACTTAACCTTTTTTTACCAAGCGTTGGTGCGCTTCATATTAACTATGGTTTCTTTTAGTTTGCTCATGTTCGGGAGTCTAGGCCATCCTCTTTAACCGCAGTTCATTGAGCTAGATAACTGCTATTCACAGAGGTTTTTCTGACTTGCCCGGTCAAAGCATCTCTTTGGATGCAGAGGAGCTATCCCTTTGCCACTGAAGGAACGCATTAGCGGACAACTATGCTTGCAAATTTCAACCTCGAGAACGCGCCCATGTTTTAGCATGGTTTTCAACACAGTTTTTAGGAGTATTCAATCAAAATACCAGAGCAACCAGGCCCGTTCATTTGTGTTTCTACCATCCGTCAACCGTCCGTTTAATATGAGGTTTTAAGATATATTTCTAAAAGATATACCAACCATCCGCCTTCACTATCACCTACTCCGGATATAAAAATGGTTTTGCTCTCGCCAATAAACATTCACCACTGTCTCGGGCCACCAAAATCATGTTTTCGTAGTTCCTAGGTCACGACAGTGATTGCCCCGAGCGCGTAGTTTACGTTACGCTCACATGTGCGATGATTCGGGTGATGCAGTTATTTCAACCCACCATGGAGTCCTTACAGGAAGTCTTTAACCCCTGTAGGTATAGCCTTAACACGGCGGGACTTTTAACTATTGATATTGAGGCTTCACGTGAGATAGGTAGCAGTAATGCCTCCTACGTGGATAATTGGCACAGATTCTTTTAATGCATTACATCATCGGTTTTTCAGTCGACCGGCTCACATTCTGCCCTATTATACAAAAATTTAGAGGGGAAATCCCATCTGGTCCCTGAGTAAAACTGGTCACATGGGAATAACTAGAAATGAAAGATCAATTCATTTGCGAAAGAAGCTATGAGCGATGTGGAGTTGGTAAGACCACTGTTACCATAAGAAGATTTGAGGGCTACTTTAGGAATCATAGTTGTGGCACTGAGATTGGAGGCACAACACGGAAAAACAAATGACGCAGTGTTACTCCAGTGCCAGTAACGTGGCTCTTCCGTCAGGAAATGTCGACGGAAGGAAATAGCCATCATACGGCTCAGGATAGAGTTTCACTCACTTTTATCTGTCAATGTGAGAGAAAATTCCATCTCGGAGGGAAAAAAATGAAGAATAGGAAACCAGTGATAGAAATGGAACTTTGAATGCTAGGACGAAGATGAGGTCAAGGAGGCTGGTAAATGCTAATCAGAAGATGACAAAAGTTATTGTAGAAGTGCTCGGATTGTGCAAAATGAGATTGAAGAAGACCGGAGATTAGGTGAGAAATGACTGTAGGGAAAAAGAGAGAGAGCAGGTGAAAGAGCCAGCGTGAGTTACACATGGCAACTAATTCAAATTTGGGGAAGAGGTTGGTAAACATAGAACAGGCGAGCGTCCGGATATTAGAGGTTGCAATGAAAGCTATCCCACTAAATTCGTAGTGGTCCAAGTATACATGCTGACGAATAGCCATGAGGAAGAAAGGATGGGTGGCGAGCGGAAACAGCTGGAATATATAATTGTAGCAGTCCCGAATAGAAAAATCTAATAGTTACGTGGGATTAAGCAGGAGAGGGAGGGAAAGGTGGTGTAAACGAATAAGAATGTGGATGAGGGACAAGGAATGGCCGTCGAGAGATGGCTGTTAAATTTTTCAGGAGGAAAAAATTCTTAGTGGCTACCAATTGGTTTAGATATCATTACAGACGGAGGTACTGATGGGAAAAAACCGGAATACGCAAGTAAATATCGAATGACTTATACCAAGGTCAGGTTTCGGAAAATTTAAAATTCGCCCAGCTTTTTGGATGCTCATACGACATTGGATCACAATCTAGCACCAATGAAAGGTGACTACAGGCTTTAAAGGCTTTAAAAAGGTGAGAGATTTGAGACGTGAAGTGCGAGAGCTTTGCACGGGGCGAAGTGGATGGAATTTCAATAGAGCTGGAGGACGGGAACAGAAGAGAAGAAAAGTAAAATTAGAACAGTTAAGGAAAGTATGATATAGAAGCAGAAGCACAAGGAAAGAAAGAAAAATCAGCTGGATCATTCCATATTCATATCCAATTGTAACTTTTACTGCACCACAGAGATAAAACTCAAAAACACGACCCGGGTTTTGGTACATTAGTGTCATCATCAGGTGCAACCAAAGGTCGGGAACTCTCTTATTTATATTGGAGGGAAAAAAGGGGGAGGGGGAGAAAGGAGAAGAGGGGTGGGGGAAGAAGGGAGAAAGATGGCAGGTATCAGTGCCTCAAGGATGGGGGGAAGGGAACAAGCATTATTTAACAATACATACATCAGTATTATGCATTTTTCTCAAAATTTCGAGATGCACAAGGGCATTGAGCTCACGTGGACTGTTGTTCAAATGTAAAATGTTGGTTAAAAATTCACTACCACGTCCATTGCACCAGAGGTGTTTAGCTAAGTCGCTTCTATTCTCACAATTGTTTTTAAAAGTACCTAAATGTTCTTTTGTCCTAATATTAAATTTTCTTTGTGTTTGCCCAATGTACGCACTATTACAGTTGTTACAATTTAGGGCATACACCCCACTTTTTTGGTTGGAGTCTATGCGGTCCTTACACTTAACTAACATGTTGTTAAAATTACATGGGGTCTTATAAGAGATCTAAAATTCGTTCGAAAAATTTTACGATTCAATTAGAGATAGGACCTAAAAACGGCATTAAGAAATACAGTCCTAGAGCAGTGGAAGGAGTCGTGGAGAACCGCCGAAGGTAATAAACTTCGCGGGTTAAAACCGGTAGTGACAGCGTGGCCTTCGTCCATCAGGAAGTCACCGAGAGGAAGTCGTCCTAACACGACTAAGGATGGGGCACAGCCCTCTGACCCACTCCTTCCTCTTCACCGAAGAGAAAATTCCACCTCGATGTGATGACTGCGACTGTCCTCTTAGCATTCGACATATCCTGACGGAGTGTGAGAGATATCGGGCGGTGCGTAACAGGCTGCAGCTAGTGGGAGACCTGGGGTACATTCTAGGCGATGACTCAGATGTTCTCAACCGCGTTTTGGAATTTTTAAATGAAACTGGCCTATTTAATAGTATTTTAAGGATGTAAAATTATTTTTAATTTTGACTCAGCGTTTATATCAAGTACTTTATTAAAATGCCATTCTATGCAGTGTATATTTATTTTTATAATTATGACGTGTAGTGGTGCAAAATGACCATGTCGTCGACGCACCCTATCAACCCCACTACTACTACTACTAGGACCTAAAAATCGGATGGAGCACCAATTTTTCTTCCTTGTATCCCTTCCCTTCAAACGAGTATATTAGTTTCAAGTTGATATTCCTCTGCTTTTTCAGAATCAGTTTGTCAATTAAGGTAGGAATATATCCATTTACACGCTATTTGTTTGGTAACATTGATTTCTTTAATGAAATTTTCGGTTGACTTAGGAACCTTGAGGAAGCGGCATATTAGAGAATTGAATGCAGATATTTAATGTGGATAATGGGGTCTCGAATCAAATGAAATAACGTGGTCGGTATACCTGGGCTTATGGTATATAAAACATGCATTACGGTCTTTTATAAGGGAAATATTAAGGTCGAGAAATATCAAAGAATGGTCTGAATCAAGTTGGCAGGAGAAGGAAATGTCCGGGAGGGTTTGATTTTAAAACTCGTTAAAATTAGCTAATTGACGATCTGTGCCATTATAATATAAGTTTCCATAACACAATTATGCCGTCTGCATATCTAAACCAGTACACAATAGATTTTAATAAATTATTACCGGAACTAAAAAGATCGCTTTCTAGTTTATCTGAAAATATTTCTGTCAGTATTGAGGAAATTGATGAACCCATGGCAAGGCCGTGTGTTTTATGATAAAATTGATTGTCAAACAGAAATAATTTTGTGCTAGAACAACTGTTAGGGTGGAGGATATTTCTTTTATAATATTATCTGCGACTACGAAATTTTTCAGTAGTCTAGTGATTAAATCTGTAGTTACGTTGGGTCGTATGTTAGTGAACAGATCTATATCAAAGGACACCAGCCTTGACCTTGGAGCGACAACTATGTATTTGATTTTTTCTATCAGCTGTCGGGAATTTTTAATGCTATATTTGGGTTAAAATGTTGTATATTGCGAAAGGAGTTTATTTAGAACCAGGGCCAACTTGGGAGCAGGAGCTCCAATACAAGAGACAGGTCGAATAAGCACCTCTGGTTTATGTATTTTAATCAGTTCGAACAAGCGTGGAGGAAAAAGATTTGACTGGCATAAATAAAACGTAATCTTATAGGCGAGCAATTCTTTAGAGGCACGAATGACGTACTTAACAGACAGTTGGACTTTTAGAGTGGGGTCTTTAGGGGGGGGAGTGTCATGTTGGCATTGCTAATGAATTGCTGACACTCCCGAAGGTAGACCTCGTGGTCTAAAATCATCAAGCAGTTACTTTTTTTTAACATTTTGGAGGACAAGATCATGTGATTAAATTTGCTGTCTAATTGAATCGATGTTCTTAGTGATAATGATGCTACTAATATATTGTAATCCGGGTCGGGTTTTTGTGTTTGATCTCTGTGGTGTAGTGAAAGTTAAAATTAAATATGGCCATGGAAATATAACACAAAGTTACCTAAGATATCGCCTTATTTGGATAATTCCAAAGGATAAAGAATTCAGAACCCTAGATATCCGCCAATACGATTTGAAAAGTAGAGAAGAGAAAGAAGTGGAATAAAGTCAAAACCTAACCAGGCAGGAGGATGTCCAAGAAATTCACCAACAACTTTTCTCAAGAAGCTAAAAGGGTCATTCACAGGAAATCAACATAGAAATTGATGGGGAAGAAATGCGACAAAATGAAGGGGTTGAGGGAGATGGGGTAGTGAGACCGATATATGCTAAGGAGAAAATGCTGACAAGAGGTAAGTGGGGGCAAATGTAACCTATAATTAGTGAGATGAAAGGGAAGAAACTGACCGAACGGAGGGAGATTCAGGAAAGGGATTAATGCAAATATGACACCGCGCTTTGTTATAATGTTATATTTAATTGCAATTTATATCAATGCATTTACTTTCCTCAATTGTACCGCAAGCTCGCAAATGGCCAAATCCACGAGTGGCAAATTATTCGTCAAACATTAGCAATTTGAATTCTTCCGCTGAAAGCAATGACTGGTCCATCGATTCCTTATATACTCAGTGAATTCAGGCGTGACTTCATGGAAATTAATCATGATGCAAAGAACACTTGGTATTTTTCCAAAATTTATCTTTAAAGGTACACCTAGTTTATACGCAGAGGCGTCGTACCTGAGGATGACGCCTATTCGTCGACACAAGTTGTAACTTTAAAAATAAATTGTGAAAAAATACCAAGTGTTCTTTGCATCACGATTCTTTATATATTATAACCCTCAATATCAACTCCACCACCAAATCAAAATGGCGCATTAGTTTCCAAGTCACCCTTTTGAAGTACATGCATGAACATTCGCGTTTGCCAATCACCTCATCCGTTTCAATCATTCTAATTACTGGTATTTCACTTTTAATTTAATCAGAGGAATATCAGCGCAGAGAATTACTTCAACTTAATTCTTCAAGTTTTTTTGTTTTCCGTTGTTATCTTAATTGATCCATTTTTCGTCTTATGAAATTAATGTTTCAATGCTAACTTGTTAGTTCTTTCCAAAAACACTGTTCTTTAAGTTATGCAATCGGTAGTTTATGAATTAACTTTTTAAAATCGAGTCATGAAATTAGAGCAGTAACTTTGTGATTTCACAAGAAAATCTGTTTATTACAACATGTAGTCTAATGATGACGTTTTACGACTATGCCCGGGTCGTGCCGTTATAAATACTTTTCCAGTGGAATCACAAAGTTATCGTTTCCATTTCAATTCTTAGAAATTGAATATTTGTAGCCACACAGCCGCAATTTGATAAAAATAATGCCAAAAAATGTTTACATTCACTCACGTTAGAAACCAATTCCCCCTGCCATAAATATCTTAAAAATTCAAAGTTCGGTTGACACAGGGAATTCATGCACGCTCATGATCATCTAGGTAGATGAAGAAAAAAACCAAATTTCGGAACTGAAGCAGTCAGGTGCTCACTAGGTGCTCTTTCATTTCTCATGACGTCCATAACAAGTGCTCCCATCCTTTGGCAACTAAAGCAACGTCGAATTCTTATTCAGAGGAGCACACCGCTAAACTGCCCCATGGACTTCCTTCCTCCTTTCTTGCTCACAACGCTCCTTAAGGTGCATCCCCTTACTGACTCCTGAGTGTATCTGTCGGGCCATTACAATAGATTCTCTCGAACCCTCGCTGGGAAATTTGACATTGTCTTAATTTGTCACTGCATTTGGAGGGCGCTGTTGGTCACCTTGCACCCACGGGGCACTGATCAAGCACCTCGATCCTGAGGCGGGGTGAGGGGTGGGGTATATAAGGATTAAGGCTGCATCATCGAATCCTGAGAGAGGACTTTAACCTAGCTTTAACTTCATATTAACGCGAGTTCATTTTCTTAATCATATTAGACTTTTACATAGGGAAATGCCACCAATCGCGATAAATATAAAATAAATTCCACCAGGCGATGCGGTTATAAGGAGAACACAAAGAAAGAGAAACTCGATGGGGAAAAATTTTTAGTTTTCAACCATCTGTCTGCTCTTTTTCAGTAGGGGAAGTAATACGACGATTTAGCTATTTTAAGGTTATTTAGCTATTATTTGGACCATCCGATCTACTGGACTTGCACCAAGTGATACGGTGAAAAAAAGATAAAAATAAATATCTGAAATAACAATTCATCAGTTGGTAATAGGGCATAATTAAACCTAAATATTATCGAGAAACCCATAGTTTCCATATTAATTGACCAATGCAGAGAAGCGAGAGAGGCTATTTGAAAAAATTGATGTCATAAGAGTTTCCCAAAAGCAAAGAAACGAGGCAAAAAGTTTCAGTTGACAAAATATTGGATTTTAGAATCAAAATTACAATGCCATCCTACTTGAAGAACACCATTAAATTAAATGCAGGCAAGGATAATGAATGTCACGGAAAGAAAGACGTACGATGAGATAATCGATTGAACTCAAGGAAGAAAAGTCACTGGAGGAAATTCGACAGCGTTTAAGAAAATGGGCATCGGTGAATGCTGGAGCAGAAAAAATGTTGGAAAATACTAGATGTATAGTTAAGTGTTCACGGGTTTTCCAACAGGTCAGCCATTGGCTGCCGACGTCTCGATGACAGAGTAAGCATGGCAATGGCGGCAGCCCTACCTTACCTGGGGGAAGACCCGTGAAGACTTTGCTTACATCAGGGAAAACTGAATTTATCATAAAAATTGATACTCGTGCAACAAGAAATGATCTGATATCGGGCTGAGAAGTGCAAGTGAGACACATGCTCAAATTTTCTCAATGATGTTTTCGAGTGAGATTCCGGATTCTGATAAAATACAATTTGAATAAATCGGTTATAAAGTACCAAATCGAATAGAATCCGTCATCCATGTTTTCAACAAAGTAACCAGTCAGAGACCACACCATGTCTGCGCCAAACTGTTCGATAATGTCATTCAAGTCAGCATTCGTCATAATTTCCCATAGCTGCTATAAATAGTGTTACGTCCCTAATTTTAATGCATACGTTTCGCTCAAATGGCGCTTATCACATGAAATTTGTAAAAAAAAGTAAATAAATATGGAAGTCATTTGTGCAAATGGAACTCTGATGGAAGTCATTTGTGCAAAAATATTATTAGCTTACAGTGGCTTCGGTGTCGTTAAAACTGGGCGTCGATTCTAGTTCATTTAAACTGCAATGTATCCTAACTCGTTCGACACCTGCAAATTGGATATATGTTACATACGAATGCGGAATCAACCAGTTCGCCAGCCATCCCGAATAATTGCTCAAGTTTCCTTGAGGGGGCGAGAGACACCCGGTAGGGCCTCTCGCGCGGCGAGGACGCCTCGACCGGAGGCGCGCAGACGTCCGGAGGGTCTCGCGCATGCGCCACTGCCCCCACGGCGGCGAGGTGGGAGGGGGAACGGAGGCGGATGGGGGGGGGGGTGCGAGTTCCCGCCACTCGCCCATTGAAGACTCAGTCGCGTTCCGAGGCTGGCGCAGGGCGTCGGTGCGCTCACGGAAGGGCGGTGCAAGAGGCGGCCTTGAGCGATCGTGTGCGATCGGGGAATGCGGAGGACCGGTGGGGCGTGACGGTGGGCCGCGCGGGCTTCCACCATCGATGCATCTGCCGGCGGGGTCCGGCGCGGGGGCGGCTTCCTGCTCGGAGGAGGCGAGCGATAAGATGGCAGCCGGGGGCGGCGAGGGCGTGGAGGGCGCCCTCGAAGGCGGCGGGGGCGGCGAGTTGTGGTGGACGGAGCGGGTCATGTGCGAGGTTCAGGCGGAGCACTCGGGGGAGCTGGTGCCCACGGGGAGCCCGTACCTGCTCTGCTCCGCGCTGCCGCCCCACTGGAGGTCCAACAAGACCCTTCCGGTTGCCTTCAAAGTTGTGGCGCTCGTCGATGTGATGGACGGCACGTTAGTCACAGTCCGCGCGGGCAATGACGAGAACTGGTGTGCCGAGTTGCGAAATTGCACCGCGGTCATGAAGAACCAAGTTGCTAAGTTCAACGACTTGCGATTCGTGGGAAGGAGCGGCAGAGGTGAGTGAAAAAACACTTCGCTGTAGTTCGCGACACTTTGCCGGTGAAGTGGGTGGGCAGTTTTGTCTCCATTGGCTCTCCACAGTGACAACCAGAGGAGTAATCTTAACGTGTCTCAATCATGCTAATTGACATCAAGACTCCTCAGGAACTTCATCGAAATTTTTTTAAATAGGCTACCGCACATTTCATAGAGATTCAATGTTTCAATTCAGCTGCCACCTCCTTTTTCGCGTCACAGTCTCGTCTCTGCAATGTTATAAGGATTATGTTTTGAGAATCGACAACTTTATCACATCTCCCACCATGATCTCAATCAGCGCTAAAAGTAATTTCGCGATTGACCATGTCTGACGTATCTTCAGTGCTTAACGACCAATTTCAATGCCTCGAACGACCTACTTTGATGGAACGTCATCCCACATAATTTTTCATCCACTACTCATACATGCTTTTTTATCTTAACAACGATGGAGTCGATCCGATACCATTCTTACCAAATACAACACAAAAGATTTATTACACCTAGAGGATATTCCATTCCACGGAACGACGTGGTCTCCTTTTTTTCTCTTTTTTGACACTCAGCGGAACATATTTTCCGGTAAGAAAACTGCAAAACCTCTTTTCCTCATACTACATTCACTTCGAACTTAAAAAGACTTCTTGTCGTGTAATCTTACTTAGTCCGCAGAAAAAAAACTTCGTTCTGCTGCGCATATTATCCCTGGCTACCATCCGTTATTGTCTCGCTTAGATCTGCGCCTTCTAGGCGGGGACCATCAGCATACCGGTTTTTAAATCAGATTCAATTTTCTCCATCCACAGACCAAAACTTGAGACAACTAGGAGGGCACTGCCCCGATAGAAACACCGATTCTAGTCATCGATTTTATGCATCGTTGGGCTCAGCTCGAACTTGGAGGGGCGATTCTCATTATTTATGAAAGTGCAGTATGTGTGCAATGACCTTTGCTGTCGAAGTCCATCAAGCTAAAATACTACTACGACAACTTGGAGAAACTAAAAACCAAATATGAGGCATATCTTCATGTAAACTATTGGCTCGATTAGGTGTTTGTCCTGACAACTACTAAAACTATTCTTCCGTTCAGTTATTAGTTATTAAAAATTACTCCTTGCACAGGGGCAACCGGTGCCCTAAATCAGGACTCCGAATTGTTGACCTGTTTTCAAAGAACCCCGCGTCGTTAACTTTCGACCGCCCCGCTCACGACAGTGCGCTCTCCCGCGATCATTATCCCCGGCAACCGTACGTGATTTTCCATCTGTTAGACTGCGTCGGTCGCGGTGATGCCGGAGTGGGAATGTGGGCGCTCGGGCGCCGGGCGTGTGTCGAGCCGCGCACTCCGGGGTGCGGCGAGGCGTACCGCCCCCCGCGACGGCGGCGGTGGCTCCCGGCCGGTTGGCCCCACCATAGCCGGCCGCTTCCCGCCCCCATCCCGTCAGGGCACGGCCAGCGGGAATCGCGGCATCTCATCTAATCCGCATGGGGTCCGAGTGAAAAGCGATCACAGTATATTCATTAATAATGATCACCCATTGGCCTGGCGCTCGGCGACCACATCCAGCCCTCGGGTTGTTTGTTGACTCGGCCCCCGTCTACCTCCCCACCTGCACCCAACCCGCCCCCTCAACCACCCGCACCACCTTTCTGCATTTGCACCCTCTCGTGGCTATCGATCAACCATTAAACCCCGTGGGGGCCGCACCGACGGTGCATCATTGGCCCCCCGTGCACCACGCGGCCCCCCCTCGGCAAACGCAGCGGCGGCGGGCCCAATAACGAAAGCAATGGTCCGTGGATTAACACGGAGTAATGGGACGGCGTGGATTTGCAGAAGGGCGGCCGATTTGTTTATAAGGTTCGCGGGGAGGCGGGAGGGAGGGAGGGGGGGGGGGGAGTCGGCAGCGGACCGCGATCGACAATGTGCAGCGGCTGCCTTAAAAACACGTGGTGTGGCAGCATTGGCAACAAAGCGGCCGCCGTAAATCATACATGAATCACCGGCCGCGGTGCACGGCTCGGTAGCGTAGCGGGGGCACCCCCTCCCCCGCTCCATGTGGGGCAGCGGGGGCAGGCGAGTGGCAGGGGGGGGCGCGGTCGGGGGCGGCGGGGGTGGCGGGCGCCGAAGACGGGACTCATCCGCACGGGACTTCTTCGGACACCATTGCGTTGGTTGTCCATTCATTGATTTTTGCATTAAGCTAATAATTAAAGGGGACGAGGTGGACGGAAAGGGGTGAAAGGTGCCCCCCTCTCGTTGGGGAATCAAGGGGTGAGTAGTGGTTGAGGGGGCGAGGGTAGGGGCCCCTGGGCCTAAAGGGTCCCGCACGCGACGCAGAATAGGGTGTCCACAGGGATACGCAACGAAAAGTCTACGTATACAGGTTTATTCATGATCGTTAATAAATACAGTATTTCTTCCCCACGGTTTGTTTAATTCTTAATGGCTTAAACACATGTTTACGTAACCACACGTACATAAATACCTCTGCAGACATGTTCGGATATGTTTCAATATGTTATCGTGTAGGAAAACGCACTCGGCGATTGATGAACAATGCAATTAAATATTTAATGAGTTTGAAACTAAGAAATGCAGTTATGAAAAAACGGGGGCTCACGAAAAAGAAGACGTTTTGAATGGCCGTCTTCGGCGGTCGTAGTGGGTTCACATCGATTGATGGCTTGACCGACGACACGACTTCGTTTTTTCGTATGTGTCCTCAAAACTTAAAAAAAAATTTGCGTTATCGGTTCGAGCCCGTCACAATTATACTAGTGAGCTCACAAAATAGAAAACACGTTCGCACATTCGCACACGTGCAGTTACCATCCCGTTTTTCCATTCTGCAGATGCGTGCACTTCAGTGGGTGTCAGTGAATAATTACGTATTCTAAGGAAACATGAGAATTCCTTTCGGAATCTTGTCTGTGAATAATATTGTAAGACATTACTAACCGCGTACTTTGATTGCAAAATGACTGACGCAAAACAGCTGCTCATTACGCATTTTTCACGGAAAAGGGGGTGACCATCCGTGAGCCGAAGCTCTTTAAGCTCAACAGATATTTGAGGTTTATAGAACTCTTCCTCTTTACCACGGTGTGGTTGGCACATTAATGCGTAATTGAAGATGTCATTGGGTTTTCCGGCATGGTATGATACTTTTTTTTGATCAATTTATGAGCTGATGCGAATGATTTGTCAAAGACATCCAACTATTTCTAAGAAATAATGTGGCGAAGTAGTTACCGTGTTGGGCGCGAACAACTGGAATCACGGAGTAATTCATGCCAGAACACCATGGGAATAACCCACCTCTTTATTTTGAAGGCATGATTGCGCAGCTTCAAACATACATTAGTTATTGTATAATAATAGCTCCGCAAGAAATGGGAACTAATTAAAGGATAGGTCGGTTGTTGGCCTCTATTCTCAATATGAAGATGAGTATCATCATTGCGAAAAGCAGCTACAGTGCTATACATAAGCCAAATTTTTGTAAGTCTGCTGATTTTAATGACAATTTTATTGCGAGGAAAAATCAATTATTTTCATCTATGAAACATATTTCCATAATATAAACATGCTGAAATGCGTGCGAGTAAAGAAATATCTGCTTTTTAGTAACTACGTACTGCATGGGAAGACTGAAGGAATACTCTGAGTTTCATTGGAATGCAATATAAGGGATGAAATGCTCTTAATTAAACTACGCGGCAGACAAAAATGTCCAATAGAGTTTGAAAAACTTTGTGATTTCCGGTTTACAAAAACTCGCTGCCTGAAAAAATTCGACGTAGCAGCCTTCGAGAAAAAAATATTGGAAATAGGCTTTAGGAAATCACCGGAAAAATGCTTGCGCCTGCTTATAGTGGACTGATTTATCATTATTTACCATAAAAAATATTTTCCATGACTTTCGGCATCACCGCTGATTCATTTTACATCAATTTTAATTTATATTCATACATATTTACATCAAATCCTTTGCAAGCTATTCGCTTATGACAATTTTAATGGATAATTCTCCCTTTCATAAAAATTGTTATGTGATAAGTCTGAAATTGTATTTTAAATAGGCAAATACAACTATTTTGGTTTCACTTTAACGGTGATTTTGGACATGGCTGAAAACAGATGCTCAATTTGAGCAAATAAACCTGATCATCTACTGGTCAAGTACATTACATCGATTCCCGTGGCATGTACCTTGGCAATTAAGTAAACATTAGGTAATGGATTGAGGTGTGGTGTTTGAGCGTGCCGATGCATACCAATGCTTACCGTGGTTAATAATTGTTCCATTTCACTCGGTCACCGAGGTCTCTCCCACAGCGCAATACCACTGCCAGTAAACATCATCGGAAAGGGAATTAGCGGGTTGGAGTGGAAAGAGGGGTGTGCGGGTGATTTCCCCCATAAACTGCTCCGCAAAACAATAACATGTCGCCCAGACATTCTTCCCCATGACAGAATCAAAGCCGTCCCAGCCGACACTCGCTCTCGGACCCTGACTCTAAAATACGCGATAGTCGGGTCCATTCCTCCAATCGACTAAATGAAAACATACACCTTTCCTCGGAAAAACTGATATTTCGATTGATATGCACTTTACACCAGACTTAATTTGGAAATGGATAAAAATGGACGAATTTCGAATGGCGAGCTCTTCTCTTGAATACATTGCGTGACAGTGACGGCTGTCGTGTCTATGTCCCAGCACTGAAAATCTCTATTCCAACTTGCTTCTCTCTTTAGAGTCTGAGAGATCCCATTTAATACTCAGGACGAATTTTCTGCTTTCGCCCTTTTCCG
Organism: Ceriagrion tenellum; assembly: GCA_963169105.1. Taxonomy (NCBI): domain Eukaryota; kingdom Metazoa; phylum Arthropoda; class Insecta; order Odonata; family Coenagrionidae; genus Ceriagrion; species Ceriagrion tenellum. Next base: position 115,372,134 of record OY720638.1, on the reverse strand, counting down.
CAACGGACATTCAATAGTTGACAATATTTTAAAGGAGGCCAACACGAGTCAGAGAACTTTGAAATTTATTCACACTTCTTCCTATTCCCTTTTAACTCATTGAATAAGGTATTATATTGAACCATCACTATTTTGCGACCGCAGTCCTTTAAAACATAGCACGCGAAGTTTTGACATCATCAACAACTACTGAAATCGTCAAGACTTGGGAAATAAGTGCCGTGTATTATATCAATCCGAGCTGGGATTAATTGGTAATCGCAGTCCAAAAATTAGGCATTTTAATTTGTTCCAAACAGATAAGCCTACGGAGAAAATGATAAAGACAATCAAAGTCCAACTCAGGATTAAAAAATGTAGCACTCACAATTGCAGATACTAATTTGCAAGTGTATTGAGGCAAGTTACTAAATAACCCTCTTCATAATTTTTGCAATTTATTTAGCATTTTCTGATATACTTGCGGAAACTTACCTTTCATTTTATCACATCCTTAAATTTTTGAACGCAAACGGCTCTTCCCAGACTGATATTCGACTCAATGCCTGGATTTGCGTGTGAATAGCATCGCAAGGGAAGGACGAAAATGCAAACGAAAGTGGAGGATGGTGCGCGGAATGTCAATGAAATGTTTGGCGTCAGACATTCAGCGGGAGGCTCACTTAAAATCCTATTTGCCCTGGCGAAGTCCAAAACAGGCAATTTCGGTAGCTCCAATTTAATATTGAAGCTGCTCTAATTTCCTATTTAAATCTACCCACATGTTATTTTCCTAATTAACTCAGTAATAAGTAATATTATGTCTCTTCTGCAGTGGTCTGAAGTAACAATTATGAGTAGATGGTGCGCACGGGTGAGTGATTGATTTATAATTTTCTGTGGTAAAAATACCTGATAGCTTGATGAAACTTTTGCAATCAAAATGGATGCTATGAGTGAAATACACGTCTTTCGGTAACACTGGAGAAATCAGCATGCGCTGTCTGCTTGCAACGGTAAATTAAATAAGTAACTTCATTTTTAATTCACAAAGGTTAGTTGCACGTATTTTTCCTATTCCAACATTTTAAGTTCAATCTTCGCGAAAGATATTGAAGTAAATTTTAAAGGAGAAAAGCAATCCGTATTATTAGTCATGCTCTAAAGTACTTGAGGGAGCAACACCGGAACAAATAATGTACAATTATTCAGAGTACACAATTAACATTGTACGTGGAATTATCATTTTTTATTTATCCAAACCATTTCCTTGAATATACGCTCGTGGGAGCTGATAGCTTTAATTCTTCGCCAAAAGTAGGCTTTGTTTTGGAAGACTGGTCACATCAACTTGGACGGCATAATTTCGGATTAGCCTTGCATGCTGTAAATTATGAGAACGAGTATTTGCCTTTGACTGAATATCTGAAGAATTCACCTACGGTAGAGGGAAGTTTGCTGTCGATGATGATTGCCTCGAACTGAATGCAAACTCTGAGGACTAAAAACGATTGAGAATGATAAAATTCTTATGCGATCAAAATTTAAAGTTTGAACTCAAACGCAACTAAACAATGTCCATAAGCAAACGACAACATACGTATTATGACAAAATATAGTATGGGCGTGCCTCTGATTTGCTTAAAAGCTTAAATAAATTCACTGTAGCCATGGCATGTCACTGGGTATCCAAGATGAGGAAACGCATGTTACCTTGTGTACTATACGGATTATTTTGGAAGAAAATGCTATTAATGAATATTGAAATTTATTTGCTGAAAAGGCTCTGGCGTCTATTTCGCGGTTCTTTTATTCAGAGTGTAATTTTTAAATAAATATACCACCTAAATACTGCCTATTTTCCCTCAGAAGTAGCTCCTTAAGACAGTTTTCCTTTGCAGTGAGCAACACAGAATGTGGTGCTTATTTGAGAACATTATACTTCTGCAGAAAGTTCACCACATCGAATTTTTAAATGATACAACGCAAGAAGACTGTGTGGTTTGTGACTGGGAATCAAAATACTTCGGTTTTTCTCCTCTGATTACTTCTCTTCAGAGCTCGCACGGTTCCCTGCACTGCTCATCGACGCATACATTAGCATTTCCGCTCTCACGCAGCTCCTCCGGCGCGGTCTCCGGCTTATGGCGTATTCGCCAACCAACCCGCGTCCATTTTGAGTCATTTCATGGATAAATGCCCGGGCTCAGGAGAGTGAGGATGTAGAAAGACATGTAGACACGAAACTCCAGAGAACGAAATGTAATACCAGAAGCTAACTATGAATAACAGTATAGAAGTTTTGTATCCTCCACTTTTCTCTATTTCGTGGCTGGAATTATGACCAACTTCAGCTTTCGTGGGCAAAATTTGTGATGCTTTAATTCCATGCTCCTAGTGTAAACTTGTCAAATCTGCGACTAAATTCAGCAAGTGTTTTCCTCAAAACGTGAGATTTCATATTTGTGCCCGTTAATGATAATAATCTCTTGAGTCTCTATCTTTTGTTTCCTCAAAGTATGTTTTATTTAAGACAGTTCCTCAAAACATATTTTAATTGTTTTGAGGAACTGTCTTTGAGGTCTAAAGGCATTGAAATACACACTAAATCCATAATTCCAAAATAGGCTCTCTCTCTCCTTCAAACTTAAACAGAAAATCCGCAATTTTTCCCATTTACTGTTAATACTTTATTTACAAAATTCAGTGCAGTGATGGATTACTTTTTGACTTAAAAAACATGCGATAGTTATCGTTCAAAGAAAAAATAATTGAGCATTTAAAGGGCGATTAAATTATAAGGTCAACACTAAAGGCCTTGGCATAAAAGACGAACGGTGGCAAGTGTCTCGTAAAAGCTTCTCTCAAACTGCTTCATTCAACCCACCTCTTCGGAGCACCATGTTTTCCTACGTCTTACACATGTACATGTAAATATGAATTAGGTGATCGTAGAATATCGCTTAAAACTCAGCCATAATAATACCTCAGAATATCTCTAAACTAAAACGGGCAGTAAATAAATGGAACAGATACATATTTTATCGAGGTTAGTTCGCTTCCTTTATTTAAAAGTTCATCCGTTTAGGTAAATATGCCCTCGTCGTTGAAAGTAGGTTTGATCGGTACAAGTCTCAGCAATAAAATCCGTTAAAACTCTACAACGCATTCGTTATTCATTTCACTTCCGTGTGCCTTTCATCTTCCACGTACATCCTAAAAGATATCATCGTTCAATGCTTACAAATGATTACGTGATAATAGAAAGACTCTTTGAAGATTCCAAAACCCGAATTAAGGTCTAAAGGCATTGCAATACACACTAAATCCATAATTACAAAATAGGGTCTCTCTCTCCTTCAAACTTAAACAGGAAATCCGCAATTTTTCAAGACTCACTCAATCTCCACTTTTCTTTTTATGTGCAGTAAGGTGGGGATGCGTGCTTTTTCATTACTGTGCCAATTCTGCTATCTAAGACAATCGTCCATTTTTCACGTACTACCAGTGGCATCCACTCCTTGAAGCCCTTTGATCTGCTCTACCTGAATTCGCTCATACTCGACACAGGTGACCGTGCGAAATCATCCCAGTTCAGTTATAATTTGTAAATATTTTCCTGCCGTATTCATTCATTTTTCCCATTTCTCAAATCGAGTAAAGCGGACGTGATTAACCTTCACTTTAACTTCCCTGTTGCCTAATAATTGTCACCCGGGAGCCTACCCTGTAGCATCTCAGCTTGCACTATTGCAGAGCAGTATTCATCAAGAATTCGACAATTTATATCTTTGAGCATTAAACCAGCCGTCTCTCGACGTCTGTTTATCTCACGTTTAAATAAATATCCAGCAATACGTTGAATAACCGCTGTTCTATTATGCGCTCTTGAGCCATAGCCTATGTCACTCCGTAAAGTATTATAATGCCGTTATTTATTTCGCCTTGCCTTGCCTTTAGGGCGTGGAGATATAGTCCAAACTTCTCACCATTCATCAAGTCATGATGAGGGAAGACAAAGCATATTTCGTTTTGTACATTCACACAATGACAAGGAAAGTGCAAGAAACTGATCGGTACACTACCCGAAATGGCTTCCCCCGCCCTCCTTTCCCCCGTTTCTTACGTTATGCGCCTCTCTTTCCTACTTTCGCAATTATTGCCGCCAACACTTTTCCTAGCAAAATGAAGTGGCTGAAAATCGTGAAATGATCCGCGCTTACAATTGTTCAAGTAAGAATACACACAATGCTTCAATTCGTCAAGTTTAAATTTCTTCAAACTCTCTCATCCCTTGATCAAAGGCTCATTTATCAATCCTCATTTGGAGGGCTTAGCGTTTTAGTGGATCAAGCCGATCGGAGAGAGTATCGAGGAAAACGCGTTTGAATTTCAGTATATTTCTCCCGTCAATCATTTGTACTCAGTGGGCGGGCTCGAAAGCTGCTGCCATGAAATAGTAAATATTTGTACTTAAGACTTAATAATCTCTTGCACGGCAAAAATGTACTTATGTACTCCAGCAATCCTAGAGCGGACAGATTAAATCTGTCCGTTCTGTAAGATAGTTCCCTGATTTTATTCTCTTGAACTAATCTACCGTAGTAGGTCGGAGTTCGTAAGATGTAATTTAAGTGGTGACGTCATCTCGAAAATATCGTCGAAATAATGTAGTGTTAGCAACATCGTACTTGGTTGTCCTAAGTAAAGCTACCGCGGAAAATATGAGGTAATTCTGGCTCACACTACAGCATATAAGTACTTTACACTAAAGCATTTAAACATAGATGCTGTACTTGAGATAGCACGGGAATAACGAATCATTGAAAGCTAGCAAGGGAAATTTCTTTTAAGGCGCAATAGCTTTAACTTCGTAAATTCCTGTTTTTTTTAAATTATTACTGCGTCGTAGGATTAAGAATTAAATTTTTATATGGAAGAAGTTCGTAGAAGTAACGAAGAAATGATTGGAACTGGTTTACCTCTATAAAATACTTATACAGGAAAAAACCTCATCACTAGTCTTACGCGATTCGCGTCAGTGGAAGTAACGTATCCTACATCCGCACGCACCAAATTAAAGAAATTTCGCTTAGGCGGCACCATTGAGCGATATCCAATTGAGTTAGTTGACCTTCTTGAAGAGGAAGTCTGTAGAAAGAGGATGAATTAAGAAAGCGGACTGCGGTTATCAATAAGCATTGTGATTTGCAAGTCATCGGGCACAAAAACTGTCCAGATCGAAATACCAAAGACTAACACAATATAAACAACTTCATCATAGCCATTCCGATACCAGGAGTGTACGGCGGGATACAGAGTGAATAGTGCCAAAAATTAACCGGAAAAAGTAGCAATAAAGTCTCTGTCTCTCAATGCACTAATAATTGGTACGCGTACACAATAATTAGGCTTCAGAAAAACTCAACTAGGGACAAGACACATTCAGGAATTGAACATTCATAAACTTAAAGAAGCCATAAATGAATTGTTGAAGGAGATTCGGATCAGTATTTCCCAAATGATTTTGAGCTTTAACTTTGTACCACAAACCAATAACCAAAGCCCCCCAGCCGTCAGCTTTTAAATCATACAAATTGAGATCAGATCAGGATGTTCATGAAAAACCTAAAAATAATATTATTGATTTCATGTTTTTGTAATTCACATCCAATAGATAGATCGTTAACTCATCCCAGGACATGTTTTTATGGTACCTCTCCATCAGGACCGTGACTCTAGTGCCCCCAAGCCTTAGATTAAAGCAACGCCCCGCACCCAACCGGCAGTGCCCACTTTGATGTCGATGATGATGATGATGCACTGATATAGATGTTCCACGGACCATAAAGTAGCAACTTCCTCATCTGGCGATTTCTGCTCTTTCCGTTCTACCATTTCGTTCGACCGTTGTACTATTCGGCATTTAGTTCAGGTGAAAGAATGAGAAAACAAGAAAACTCACGGAAAAGATTACAAATAGGAGTCTCCCTTACTTTGCAGAGGCGATAATAAATGGTGGGCGAAATTGACCGCGACTGTGCATATTTCTTTCTGTGCATATTTCTTTCCTCTTGAAAGATCATACGGTAAAAAAAAGTTTCAGTCAACTCTTCAGAGTTCGCAAGCAATATGGAGCCGAGTAAGTTAGCATTTCGTTTATATAAATTCACTGCCTGATTGACGAGAAAGATGAACAACCTGTGCAATGTTTACCGAGATCAGACGAAAATTCACCCAGTAATGGCGGGCCTCTCGCGGTTGCAAAGACCTCAAACGGAGAAGGAATACGATCGAGATATCGAACCTTAATCGCTACCAGCAATCGGCAGCCGCCATCCTCTCATGCGAGGAAGCCAATCTCCCTCCCCGCTCAAAGACGTCCTCTTCACCCCATGCCTCACTGAACCCGCAACTCCTTCCGCCGCACATTCTTCAGCACACCGAGCAATCAAGCCTCTCAGACTCTCCCCCTCACGCATGACGCACCCTTTCCTCAGCTATCAATGCAATCGCCCTACAACCTTTACTTCGAAGATAACTATGTCTCAAGCACGAATCCACATCGAACCCTCTGATCGACGGCTTTTTTTAATTATTCCCCTTATTTGCCCACGCGTTTCCTTTCATCCACGACATCCTCATTCTGTCCAAACTCACTCAAGAAGCATCTAAACGGTGCATCTTCTTACGCTCAGCACCTGTTTTTAGCTTATCCCCCCTAGAATTCGAAACTTTTAATAACAGTCGTTATCTTGCACCAACTTCAGCCATGCTATTAAAGGCACTTTTCCAATCTCGTACTTGATTCGCGAAAGTTGTGGCTTTTATCGGCGGGCAAACTCATCAAATATTCACCATCATCATTCACTCAAGGGTCACCCGATGGCCATTTCTTCGGGAAAATAGCCTCTAATAACAAAGTTTACACTGCCCATCAATCGAAAAATTATTTTTTTTGAGTCTCCTCAAAACGATTAGGTGAATAAAATTCTATAAAGAGATGAAGGATTTGGTGTTTTTGCGGAGATTAAGGCTGATTAAGTTTTCTCAAGTTTCCCACTGGGTGAGGAAGGCTGCTGCTGCTGCTAACGTTTCGAATGCTGTCTCAAGCTATTGAGAGAAAAACATGTAAGCTCAATTAATGCCATAGTTTACATTCTAGTGGTGGAGCGGTTTTTGTGTTGTTTCTGACATATTTGGGAGACGAAAAGTGATCGTTAAAATGACGTCGAACGTGTGGGTTGCGAAAATGTGGTATTCATCTGTTTTCTGGTGCTCATAATGAATGCCGCAGATTGACGCGTTCAGCTCATTCTCTGTTGCTTCCTCATCCCAATTTGCTTCCTCCCCCCTTCTCTCCTTAGGATCCTGAAATTTTTTTTCATAGTATCGTCGAGTATTCAACTTTTTTATTTTACCTTATCTCCTCGAGTAAATACTACGTTAATGCATCATATATGGTTGTTTCCTAGTCGAGGGGCAGTGCCGAAATCCAACTCCAAGTTTCCTATGATTTTTTTTGTTTTTTGTTTATATTTGTAAACAAAAGATGAATTAAAACAAGTTGGGGATGTATGTCGTTCGGATAAAAAATAAGAAACCAATGGCAATACATTAATTCATAGCGGCATTTAGTGGCTGAAAGTTGGCATATCTGTTTTCCTTCAGGTTTTACATCATCTACTGGTGCGAGGAAACGATGGTTTTTGGGGTGAGAAGGTAATTTCAGGAAATGGTGCTAAATATTATTGTTCCTGTTGGTAATAAAATCACAGATGATAACCAGCCTGAATTGAGACAGCTCGGGTCGTGTCAAGGCAAGTGTTTACTTCCCTCGGTTTTTAAGTCCTTGAGGGCACATTAAATATAGCGGTTACCATGTTCAAAACTTTTGTGGAGGGTTCGCGGATGACGAGGGGTCATCAGAGCTCCTTCTTTCCCTCGTTGAGGCCGAGGTGCGGGTGGGAGGCGAGGGAACGGTCAGAGACCAGCGCTTGACACGACATTCAAGGCGTGAGATATCTTTCTCGGTCTGAAGGAGACTTCGAGACTTTAGCGTGGACGCTGACTACACGGCAGCGATGCGATCGGACTGGACTAGTATAGGTCACTGTGCCACCGGACCGATTCACAAAAGCTCGGAAAAACTCAGAGAGCATGTCATGCTAGTAAACTAGCATGCGTACATTAATTATCTTGCCATTCTGGGGTCGAAACTTTTTTATTTTTACGCTGCTCAACGTTTTCATAGTTGAATGATGATGAATGTGCGCTCCTTGTTGCTAGAGATTCTGAAGGAACAGTTACCTATCACTCATTTATTCGACATACCCTTCGTTCACACCTTTGTACTTGACCGTTCCACTTCGACTGCGAGGACCACACTCTCGATGTAGTATATGGAATACATAGGGGTGGCATGTATGGGTAAAAACACAGCCTATGGTGTCAAAACTATCGCACCGCAGAGCACGCAGAGAAATCAAGGGGAGGAAGTCATGGTGGGGGTATTTGGAGTAACGATTGGTCTTTCGCCCCCTCCGTGACTGCTGATCCGCGATGTTGCGCGTAGTATACTATGTTCGCCACTTCAAATACTATATGTTTCAGCTGAAATAAGTGAAAACTAACAATAAATGATATCATCCGTCATTGTAAAATATTGTCGATTTAAGGTGGCTGGATCGGTAATCAACCGTCTTTGATCTCACAATTTAATCATTTTTTTAAGCTGGTCGAAAAAATTCTTTGACCACATCTCACTGAAGCGTACCTGCTTGTGCGTTGGAACGCTTCTCACAGGCAATAGAATGGAAATGAAGCAAGAATTAAACTTCAAATTTTCTTCCTTAATTAAGGTAGTTTAAGTGAAATATCACTTCACCAATAAATTAATACATTTGGTCTCATTTTAAAGAAAAATATCTTACCCTTCCGACGAAACCAAAATATCAACCCTCTAACAAACTACTTTCCGAGATTTTCGATGACAAATACCAGCCATTTTGCATGGGAAATGGTAAGAGTATGCACTCCAGAACCTTATTTCAAAAATGAGGAATTTCTAACATCAATATCTCGTACACAAATTACAGTGTTTAGTTTATGTTTTCTCAACCATTTTTTAAAATAAATCACATTTCCACCTCTAACCTTTCGAGAATCACAAAAAATCTTCCGTTGTGAGGTAGTTTTAAACGTACCGCGCGGAAAAAATGAGTCATGTTAAAGACTTGTATCCATATTTTCATTTGATTATTTAAAATTTCAGTTATATAAAAGTATATTATTGTACCATTAATAATGCAATATTTAATTCATGCTTTTTAGAGCAGCTGAAATCAAAACTTATAATTCGAATGTGGTCTCCATTATTATTAGGGAACTATCTCGGTCAAACTACCATAAAGCCTATTAAGACTAGAGTTTTCGGCGCGGAGTTCAAAATTGAGACGAATCATATTAGAATACGTTATTTTAGAATATTGGACTCGGTATGGCACCATGGTATTTGTTAACAACGATTATAATCGTTATAGGTACCTTTTTTCACAAAGTTTCACGCAAATCTATGAATCAACAGAATCGCTCCAAACACCTCAAAAGCTTCAGTTGGTCACTTGAATCGGTGACCAATAGTTGAGGTCATTTTCGCCGCATGGGAGAGGAATGTCGATTGGTCGGGTAGGGAAGGAGAGAAACCGGAGGTCGTCTTTAGGATTCCTCGGACGAATGACGCCGAGGGAATCACATTTTAACGTCCCATCCGAGGTACAAAATTCTGTGCTTGAAATACTCTCAAAGTATCACCCGAGTCAGGATCGCGATTCCATGGAGAAAACTACGCTACTTCCGGTTTTCGAACCCGTGTTGGTTGGAACCAAATGTGCGTCTCCTCCTCTGGCCACCATACTGGCCCGCTACGCGAATTCGATTGCTTCGATGAATAAACTATGGGGAAGACTCCCATTGCCGAAAACACTGGTTCCTGGTGGAGTGAGATATGGCAAACAATGTAAACTTACGGAGGATTTAAATACGCCCTTTTAATAATAGGCTTGAAACAGACTTGCGTTTAAATATGTCCTTCACCAACATTAATGTAACACTATTTAGAGTGAATCAGGGAGTCGTTATGGGATGTATATAGATACATAAAGAATTAATTAGTCAGAAATAAAATGTAGGCACATCCCTGCTGGCACATAATCGGCCGTTGGTACCAATTTGGCGTCAAAATTACGTAAATATCATATAAACGTGCGTGGACGTTGATGTAAATTTTACGTAAACACGACATCAACGCAAGGTCTAAAACGACATCATATACAACCAATTTTATGTAAACGGTTTACATTATCTGACAGCAGAGCCACCTACGTCAGAATTTACAAGAAAACGGAATAAAGTCAATAAATTTTACGTACTAAACCACTGCAATCTCAAAAACTTCTCATTGAACACTGGCACAAGCGAGAGTATTTATGGCTTATTAAGATTGAATGAAATCTTCATATTGTACCACTCGTCTCCACTACCACTCACTCGTGTTAAAAATTCCACTAGGGGATTCTAAAGTCCGTATCACTTGTGCATGGTCCCTTTCATCTTCACTGATTAAACCGCTGTCTCCTAAATGGTCTCGATATAATCTTCCCAGAGAGGTGGAAATGCTAATCGACAGACGATCATCGCGAAATGTATCGCCGTTGATGGAATTCTCAGGCAGTAGCCAATGACGTCTCACACAATTCAAAACACTTGATTTAGTATATTTTTACATAACTGGCCTTTCCTTCAGCATACACTTCTGCATAAAAAGAAAAACTTAAACCATTAGAATATCCTCCATCATCAATTTTGAATTTCCCGTGGTTTAGTCCAAAATGTAAAAATGACATAATAGTTACCTCTCTCGAGTAAACTCTTCCATCATAAATGAAGAGCAGCTAATAATAAATGAATGCAGTTGAGTAATTTACAACAGTTGGCTAATATCCGCATTTATAAATAAATTTTCATGTAAGTGAGAAAATGATGAACTCGTTAAGTAATCAAAATATTAGCTCGAATCCAGCTCCGTGACAGCCGCTGTTGTGAAGATGCATAAAGAAGTCATTCCCGTGGCTCACCGAATTGTCTAGCAGACTTTTCTTCCGCAGCGAACAGCGCACTGGATATCAATTCCTATTACTACAATAAATGAAGCAATCATCACCGAAACAAAATGTTTTTCATCGCGAAGTAGTTGGCTTGTCTCATAAATAACTCCACATAGCAACCACATAAACACATTTCAAACGTAATTTCTCACTAGGAAAGAAATGAAAAGTAAGAGGCAAAGCAAGCGGGTTATTCCGTTTTAGGGTGAAGATGTTCAATATGTCGATAAAAAAGTGCCCATGAAAGCCAATTTACGAGTAATGCGCCGAATAATACTAACGAAAAGCTTTACTGAAACATGTGTAAGGTTTATCATGCCCGTCCGATCCAAATAGCTAATATAACTACACCTTTCAAGGGTTGTCTATTAGTGTTCTTCCCGCGAGCCGTTCAGAAAATTTAATTTATGTAATATCCCTATCTGCCATGATCAGTATCCTAATAGATTAATATTCTGCACTACTTTGGTAATAAAAACTGCCAGTTACAACCGAGATGCACGTCGATTTTGAACAAATATTTCTTGATGAAGAGTTGACACGGAACGGCTCTGAAGATCGCTAAACGAAGGGTCAGCCATTGACGTAAAATTGAGCTCAACGTCGAATCAACGGTCTTGTATCAACCCTTTCTTTACAATTGACCTAACGTTTATGCGAACGGATCCGACTATTCCAACAGGGATAGCATCTGAGAGTAGAATGGCAGTAAGAGTATGGAAAAATATAGGCTGAGGAGTATTTGAAACCCTCCTTAAAATACAAAATAAAAATGAAAGGAAACTAAGAGATCTCATTGAACTTAAAATTTTTCCTAACTATCTCAAGTGCAATAAGTGCATTTACAAACATTCAATGAGAGCTTGCATTGTTAAATTATTGCTTTTCAGACAGACCGGATATTTTCAAGACTCAATTTCCACATATTTTCTACTTTATATTTTCCATGCTCCTTAAGAACATGGTGATGCACTCTTTGAAAGAGCGACATTTATTAGGTTCACCTAGCCAAGTCAAGAGGACATTGATCATTGTTAGAAATTAATTACATTGAACATTTATTGAACCCCAACTACAGCTAGGTTATTATCGCATTAAAATTCATATAATTAACAATGACTTCAAGTGAATGTTATCAGCTCCTCGTCCAGTTAATGGGCCATTTTAGATGCGTTCAAAGCATTTTCAAGCGAAAGCACCTTTCTCGGACCTAACGCAGCTCTTCCGAGCGCACTGCTCTTTATTTTTCAGATGCAGGGAGCGCTTCTCGACTGGGATCACTGTGGTCCCAGAGCGCCCCTCCCGTTGCAAACCCACGCTGCCGTGTTGGGTCGCGAGCGAGGTGAAGCAATGCCAACAACTGCCGCGTCCGGAGGAAGATAGTTGATTTCCTGATTGTTGGACGCGGAAGGAGGGAATTTCGGACGAGATTGGGGAAATGAGGCGGCGACGGTGGGAGCTTAAAAAGCGGGAGACTGTGGCGCCGTCGCCACCACTGGCGTCCGTCTACTCGACCTATCGCACAAGCGACCCCTCACTCCGCTGACCTATCGCAATCGCGACCTAACGCGCCTTCCACCATGGATGTGTGTAAGCCACAAAATTTGTGTTCCACCTGCTGGAAAAGGAACCGTCTCTTCTCTGCCGACATGTTCCGCAGAACCGTTCGAAGGTCGATTCCAACCTTCTTACTGTATTTGAAGTTGAATGTTGGATTACATTTCATTGTTTGTTTCATTTATGCTCAAATTGTTTTGAAGAGCGGTTCTCAATCTGAATTATTTGTTGTCCTTGGTTTGAGTAATTACTCACTACTTACTTAACTTTGAGTTTCGCATAAGCATTAAGAATATCTCCCATGTAACTACTTACTTAACTTCGTCATTTGTAAAATTAATGGTACCTTATAAATTTTTACAACTTATAGATGAAGTTATACATAGTATGTACAGACTTTTTATATTCCTCTAGTTTATTCTAGCTCTCAAATATGATACATATTTTGAATACAGCTGCTACGCAAGCCACTGAAACTTGACGTCGCGAGTGAATTGACTGCGATTAATGGGCGGAAACGAGAGAAAAATGACAACAACCTTAGCCAGTTTGATTAACTTCAAGTAACAGCATTTATATAACCAAAAATATTACAATAGAAAGCAAGCCCGTAGGCTAAATACCGTTAACTTGGTCTATACAAGACGAAGACAAGTCACAACTGGAACCAAGGAGATACGTCCTTCCCCGGTGATAGGTTCAAAAGAGGGCGAGCGCTGCGCTGTGTCGATGCGGCTGGCGATTGAGGGGAGTCAGCTGACCGATGCAGGAGTTGGGGGTAGTAGGGGAACTGTTCGTCCAGCCATTGGTTGAGACGGCGGCGTAGAGGAGCACTATTGCCACAAAGTTCCGAAAAGAGGACGCCAGATGCGAATTCACAATAAAAGTAGAGGACCTTGTTCTTGTCGCTCAATATCGCCGACAACGCGCAATATCGCCGACAGTGCGCACTTTGAAATCTCCCTACCGCACTGCGAAAATATCCGCGGCGAAATTATGGCCAAATTTATGCCGAAAATTCGGTACACAGCACCTGATTTATCTTTTTAACCTCTTGGCATATAAGTTATTTTAATAAGTGATGACTTGTGATGATTTTACTGCTCTTTGAAAATTTAGATTTTCAAAATGCAATAAATATTCAGTATATGATCACTTCAGGAGCCAAAGTTTTCTGGAACCACCCCTTTACCATACGCTTAGGAAATGTACATTTATCCAAACCGACGATCAAATAATCTCGGGAAAACTTCCATTCCTTTATTCGAATGAGTATGTTAATGTCTTGAAACTAAGTAATGCATGTTCAGTTTTAGGTTTATCTCAGTGTTAAAATAACATTGTTTCCTAAATGTCATGAAAAAATGTTCTTTTAATTGTACCGTTTTATATGCACACCATCTTCTAGCTCGAGGAAGAGGGGAATTTTTCTCCCAAAGAATGCTCACCTTCACTCCATGTACTTCAACCTAATTGTGATTACTTCAGCCTATTTGGCCGTGGTGTTTCCCGTTAAACTTCCAAGAGCATAATGATCACTAACTCCGAGGAGTGGCTTCAGTTCTCCATGGCATTTCCATTAACTCCTCGAAACCTCTCCCCCCGACAAAGTCAAGAGTATTGACGATCTCCTTGAGACTCCTCCGCGCCAGCCACCCGAGTGATGCGCTCCCACTCATCCGTCCTGAACCGTCCACGCTTTCCCGAGAAGAGGCCAAGGAGGATATCAGGGAAAGCATGTGTAACGCAGTCTCACGATTGATAGCGAACGACCCTTCCTGTCGGATATATCGCAATGGCTTGCATTATTCCTCCAAAGCCCTCTTCATTTCCATCATCGAGACCGAAAAATGACTGACGAGTACTCCATGAACCGTGAAGATCTCCGCAGGTGTGTCGTTGACGGATGTGTATTTCAGACGCATTACGATTTAACGAGGCTCACACTGGGTGTTTCAAGTTCTACTCCGCTTCTGTACGAAACACGAACCGAGATCGCTTGTTTTCGTGCACCCAGCAGAAATGTCATCGGCCTTCTCTTGGATAAAACATTGAGAAAAGTTTTCACCTAAACTCTCAAGCGTTAAACTTGGCTCAAAACACATGCAAGTTGCGCACAGCGACAGGTACGTTCACACTGTATACATCACCCTAGTCGAAAAAGGTCGGTGTGGAGTGACTTTAAGCGTTTCCTACCAACGAACTCCGGATTATTTCACTAGCTCAAAGACTTCTCCGTACTAACCTCTAAAACACGGCCCAAAACTGTTTCATGATGATGCACCTTCATACCCTTCAGAATTTAGAGAATCTGGAGAAGCCATCACTAAAACGGACGACTCGATTCTTTCGTCTACACTACTCCATTCAAGATAAATTACAGAATAACCTATGCCTTCATAAACTACAGTTATAAATCCTTAGTTATCGCTTTAATATCCTCATCAAAATACAAACAAGTTTCGGAGAGGTCCTAAAATTTCCATCGGCAAAGGCAACGGTAGACTTGCAGCAATGAACATCACCTGAACTCTATGTAGCTAGGCTCCCCTCAGGGACCTCAACCGATTCCCCGCGCTCCCCACGCCCAGTTTTTCTTCCACAACCTGTCTTCTTTACTTCTTTATTCCGCCCCATTACATTGATTTTTTTACATTTCAAATAAAGTTTTACCTCGAAATGGAAAGCACTTTCATAGCTACAACTATGGTTCAAGCTTGTGCCACACTTTTTATCAGCTTCTACTGGCAGACTTTCCTTACCAGAGAAACCTTTCAATCTGCTCTCATGAGCTCTTTGTATTTGCATTAACGTATTGCCCTGCAAGCCTCAGAGGAATGAGTGGCGGGGATGGGTGTTGACTTATCTTTTAAATTGAACGCTTGGGAACGGCATTAATTTACTCTTGCCAACTAATATGAATCACTCTTCTCTGAAAAATTTACTTATCAGATATATTCGACACAATCATGGTTTTTATGCACAGAAATTCTACTCCAATACCAAAATTAAATAAATATATGCACATTAAACTCCACTCCCCTTAAATCAGCAATTCCCAAACGGAGGTATGCATTAGCCAAGGGATTGGTACTTGGTAGTTCAGGGATGCACTATGAAAGCTTAGTAATGCCAGAAAATTGGCAAAAATGTTCCAATAATACCAGGGGTCCAGCTATCAGGGGTACATGGTTGGCGTCAAGCAGAAAAAGTTTTGGAACCGAAACCAGAGATGACTATCAATTCATAGACGATGCTTAATTTCATATTCACTTCCGATCCATAATAACCGTATTGGTGATAAAACTCTAGTCTGAATAAAATACTCTCAGTGACATAAAAATGAGGAAATACAGAAAATATACTCGAGAATATTCTTCCAATATCCAACCCTGCGTATACCCTATACCAGATTCTCAAAATTTTGTTTTTTGCTCTTCTAAAGAAAGTTGAAATTAGCGGTTAAATCCGTTAAACCGCGCCTACTTTGTAACAGCGGGTACGACTTTGTGTCACACATGCCCCACAGCACTTTGAAAAATGTTTGAGGTGGAAAATATTTTTGCTATGTGTTCCCAGAAGCTACTGACACTTATTGGTGACTCTTAGAAATACACACTTTTTTTTTAGAGGCAGGAACAGTCCTGTTAAGCTATTCTATGCTATGGTTAAGCTATTTATGGCTAAGCTATTTTATGTATACCAGGCTATGCGCTCTAAGTGATTATCAGGGGTGCGAAAACTTTATGCTGGTGAACGAAATACTGTGCCGCTATGAATTTGCCACCATAAAATAACTCCCCCTTTGATACACTCGTACGCATTCCCCTCTCCGACCCTTCATTCTCAGGCCAATCGAAAAATGTGCATAGTTTACGTTCTCCCCTGCTACACATGCCGAATACTTCCACATCGAACTAAGCTCCTTGTCAGATTGTTTTTCTGCAATGATGAACGACTACTAAGTTTACTTCTGTGGCTGGACCACTGGCATCCCATTTCAGGGACGGGGTTCATATCTCGGCAGTGAGGATGGTGTTTCAGGAATATCCTGATTCGTACTTGGGTGCCGCACGTTGCATTGACTGCCACCTTCTCCTCACACAAAACACGTTCTGCACATCCAAATCTTTATTTTGCGTCAATGTATATTTTTCTTTCTTTTGTTCAAGCAGTTTGTTATTTTTCTCGTATCATCCACGAAGCTCTTTTTCAGTCTGTCCTCGTAATTGAAGAAAGAGATCTACAAATGGCCCCCATTAGGGCCAACTGTGGCCTCACAGTTCACCGACTGAGCGCTTCCAACTTTACCTCCGTTTCTTTCTATACACCTGCCCTTCAGTATAGAGTTCATCAGAAATTCACCTTCCTATGACCCTCCAATCTTTCTTTACCCGTCACTTGTTGTGGGGGGCTTCAGCGAAATATTTTCCTCGTCATAATCGGCACCATGTACGAATTTGATTTTTTTAATTCAGCAGTGCTAAGAATCATGGAGAAAATATTGTTATATTAAAGGCGCAAAATATTGTTTTATGTGACCTAAAGTCTCAGAAACTAACCATAAATACATACTTTTATGTCTTCAACGCCATACGGTAAAAATGCTTTCATAACAGATGTTTTTTTGCGATTCAATTAAAATTATTATCGTGAGTAATTGATTTATCTTGAAAAGTAGTTGAGAATTGAATCAAACTACAAGTCATTAAATTTCTGACGAACTCTATACGTTATAAGTTCCTTGTGTTTAAAAATAGTCTGTCTGGAGTGCATATCCGTACATTTTTCTTTGATAAGTGACAGGCATTTTTTGGCAGATGACTCGAAAAGAATAGTTTTCACCGGCTTATACTTTGGTATAATTAGAAATATGAGAACTTTCTCTAAATGGCATGGCCAAATGCATAGACTTCCCGCTCAAACTACCTAAATTCGTAGCCTTGCTCTCTATTTTAACCTCAGCTTTTACGCATTCTATCGATAGCTTTCAGCGTTCTTAATTGTTGAGAAATAGGGAGCAACCGGAAGGTAATAAAATTAGAAAATTTGAAATTAAACCTGCTATTTTATTCAATTATATATAAATTTCGTGACGTGAACACCCCTCCTATTGACTTGATCACACTTTCTAGTAGGGATGAGTCGATTCCACTATTTTTTGATTCCGATTCTTTCAAATCGAACCTCGATTTCGATTTCCTAATAACAAGTGGGGTATTAATATACCAGTAGCGTACGACTATTCTTTAAATTAAGTATTGGCTGAAATACAATTACAAAGACAATTAAGTCACCCAAAAAGTATATTTATTGACAAATAGCAAATACACTATCCTCAGATTATTGAGTTAGATAAATAGTACAAATTGATAGCCTACGCCCAAAATTACTGAGACAAATATGATGTGATAAATGAAATTTGATTTGAATATTTATCCATCTGGAATCAACGGAATCGGAATAGACTTTAGGCGATCGGTTCTCGATACCGATTCTAATCCTGAGAATCGGTGGAATCGAGAATCGACATTTGGATTCGACTCATCCTTACTTTCTAGTCGAGTTATGAGGGCGGCCACTGCCGAGAAAATGGCTAATATTCGCGTGTATGTTGTTCTAGCCACTTTTACTCGCCGCGCGCCCCCGATCCATTCCATGCATATGTAGCACCGCCAGTCACTCCTTCCCTATATCCCTATAATTCGCCTGCGGACACTTGATCCGAGTGGCAAATCCCATTCGTTTGCTCAATGAGGAGTGCTAATTGACCGGCGGTGAATTCCAGCTATGAACCTGACAGCTTTCGAGCCCTCTCCACTCCGCCGTTCCCTCATCAACGTTTGCGGATGGCTCGCTGTGATCCCCCATAAATTCATCGGCACCTGTTGGATAGCCGGGATTCGGTCGGCCTCGATTCGTGTGGGCGCCTTCCTCCTCCGAATTCCGCGCTTAAGGCCCGTTCCCTCACGCTCGCAACAGGTACTCTCAATTTAAAAAAATTCTAATTCACAAGACCTCTCTTGAATCACTCCCAATCCTTTCCATTCAAGTTGGTTCTCAGGTTTCCGCGGAGCTGGAATGTAGATCTCTCCATGTTTTCCGGGATTTCTTCCGCGTCAGTTGTTTGTGGGACAACAGTTTCATTGGCAGTCCTGCCAGCGTCTTCAGGTCGAAGACGCTGGCAGGACTGCCAACGAAACTGTTGTCCCACAAACAACTGACGCGGAAGAAATCCCGGAAAACATGGAGAGATCTACCTTTCCATTCAACCCTCATTTCAACTTCCTATTACATTGAAATGATTTAATTCGTCGATGAGGGTCTATCTTGTAACGAAGTTATGGATTATTCAGATCGAGTAGTACTAATTAATAACTTCTGCTGCATCCACTTACGATACCCAGTAATGATTGAAAAAGTACACTGTAATAAGTTTTTTAGAGGACTAAGCTTAGACACACTTTCGTAGGAGTTGAAAGTAGCGCTACCAAGTAAAATATAGACATCAGAATCACCACTACAAAGGATGTAACTTCAAAAAATATACTGTTTATGAGCAATGCGTATTTTTTATCCGCGAGAAATATTTGATAAATTTTGGGTGAGCGAAGTAATTTGCTGAAAAATGAAGCGATAAATAGTTCCTTACTCCAGAATATTTTCCCATGTAACACTAAAATGTTGGCCTAATTCAAGAGCAATGATTATAGAGCTGAACAATTTCCGGAGATTTGCAGTTATTACTTCGAGACAATTCACAGCGTCCTACAAAATAACTGCAACGTAAACACATACAATATTACTTTGAAACTCTATGAAACCGCTTGATTTTTTCTACGGATTTGGGAATATGGTCCGAGGCTCGCATTTCTCCCGCCAAATTTAGAGATCCCCTCTGCTTTTTAGCCGGTAGGTGGTGGGGATGCCGCGTGGCGTGCCACCCATAAGTCCCTGCCTCCTTGAAGCATGCATAAACATAAATCTCAAGATGTGAAATGAACTTAATTATCGTAAGGTGATGGACTTAAAATCAGCCGAAAATTACAGCCTGGGAATACGCAGAAACTGCTGGGAGAAAAACTCAACTTCACTGGAAACTGAAACATGGAACATGGAAAATGACTTTCCGGGCAAAAGCGTTCAATTTTAATCTTTTATCATGACAATATATTCATATATAATGGCCACAATATTCGGCCCAGGTATACCTTGAGATTGCGCGCCTTATCACAAGAAGTAATAGAATCGGATTTAACCTCGCGGATATTGGCTTCTTTGAAGGCACCTGTTGCGAGTGCTAGTCTTGATGGACCGTTAGGGAAATATTATCTAGTTTCCTAACATCTTCCTTGAATTTCCAAGAGAGCTAGATGTAATGGGTAGCCTCGGAGCCTCCACTTTGATCTGAGAAGCCAAAAGTGTGCAGTTCGATCCTCATGAACGTTTCTCGTTGCTCTCTCAAAGTGAAAATAACATTCCAAGACAATGAACTTGCAGGATTTTGATTTTTGGAAAGAGTCCTATTTGTAAAAAGTGCTGAGGTATTTGTCATGAAATAAGAACCGCATAAAAAGATTAAGATCCGCTAACTTTAGCAGGCAAGTCTAATAATATAGAACATACATGAAGAGTCCATTTTGTCTAGGGCCATGCGTCCGTAACTTCTCTTCCTATTAGTACCGCCAATTTTTTCTCTCCTTGAATTCTATTGCAAAATACATCGGCTATAATATCGATCCATTTGATCTTCGACACACGATTAAATACCTAATTTCGGAAGTATTTTTCTCATCTTATCAAATGTCCCACGTCTCCGATCCGTAACGCGCGGCACTTTCCGTGATTCGCCTTAGATACTGCTCGTTAGAACTACGGTCGCCCATGCTTCCAAGTCACATGCCTAGTTTTGAGATACATTCCCGATGCCATGTTCCGCAGGGTACTCAGCGTGGATGTAGATGCGGTGGTCATCGACCTAGCACAGCCGTTAAGTGATTGATCCGCGAATGATCGCTGCGATCACGGTCACGACTCGATGAAGACACGGTCATATCTCCCGTAAGACCGAATTCCATCGTGCTAGGAGTCGGACTTTTTTCTCACTCCACCTTCCTATGTCTTCTCTGAGGAAGGCGTTGGTCGGTTGGAATCGGGATGAGCACCTGGGAAATGAATTCGATTCGACAGAGCCAGATGCGAATGAGTGGAAGGAAACACGTTCGAAGGGCCTTTCACTAGATGATGTTTTCGAGATGCTTCAACAACCCTAGAGATGACTGTCACAGTGGCCATAAAAAAGTACGAAATGTTCATCTGGAGGTAAGATGTAATCCTTAAGCACGAGCCACTCGGACGCTGGTTTAAAATGCTCAAGCAAAACGTGGGCCTACATTTTAATTTTGATATATTTTTCGCCTTCTCTCTGCACTCGATTCATGAAAGATCAAAGGAGTGATCCACTAAAAGATAATTTGGATTCATGATTATTTCTATCTAATTGTGGAAACCTCATTTCCCAAATATTCTGTCCATTGTGTCAAAATTGTTTCGTACATTAAAAATCATGCCGACTAATCGCCTTTTGGTGACCATACCACTTTTGGTGACATGTGTGCACATGGAATACTACAGTTTAAAATTTAGTATGATTTAAGAAGCCATGTTCATTCAGAAATAAGCATGTAAACATACACCACACAAAATTAGTTCTTTTTTTTAAGAATTACTAATTTGAAGAAAAGGGAAACCGGAGGGAGCGTTACGTATCTTTGACAATTCTTTGACGTCAATTTTATATGCTTAATGTCAATGGATGAGCATTCTTTTTGAGAGTCGCTCCTTCTTCCAACAAGTAAATCTTTTCAGCAAACAGAAAAAGGAAGAAAGAAAATTATGCAAATGAACACACTGGAAAGCAACGAAAACTAAAAAACTCGCCAAAACAATTGTCGTCATTTGTAGGCTTTCCCGGCGAATGCCGAGGAGGACTGTCGAGGTTCCACCCGAGTGATGGTATTGAGTAGGTATGATCCAAGATGCAACACAACTCCAAAACGCGGTTGGAAACGCGGCAGCTCTACGTTTTCATTATACGTGGCGTGGACTGAGTGAATCTTAAGCTTTACACGGCATCATTGGCACAAAATCAAAGAGCCGAGAGCCAAGCACTCTAGAAAATGAGACATAAGGGCAAAAAAGGTGCTCAAACAAGGATAGATAGAATGAAATTTTTGTCTTTAAAATGATTGAATCCCGCAGAAAGTTCCAATTTGAGATTGTAAATTTATCAAGCGTATTTAATGGTCTGAAAGCTTTACGTAGTTCCACACAAATGATACATATTCAAGACCAGGGCTTCAACGTGTGATTACCTGTGAATATGAGTGTTGTATTTCGTTAAAGTTTTAGTCCCATTAAATACCCTTGATGGTGGTATAATACCAAGTAACTTAGGACAGAGTTCTATTCCTACGTTTATTTATAGTTCTATTTCCCGGTGAGATTGATTAGGCAGCGTATTGAGTTATTAGGCTGCCTGAGTTTACTTCACGGAGATTTGTAATGAAATTACGTTAGATCAAGAATAAAAAGGAATTCTTAATTAATATTCAATATATTTTCCACTCCTCCAAATTTCTACTGGAACCATTTGCTTTTTTCGTTATATTTTCGTGTCACATCCGTTTCCGTAAATATTTCGGGGCGAAGTACGGAAGATTGCATTGCATTCTGTATTATCGCTACCCCGCGGCCATCAGCTAAACAGTTTGTACGGATGTAGTTGCGACAAAACGAGCATCCGGGATGGGTAAGATCTGGCTGAGCATTTCTCAAAAAACAGCCTATCTTTTGGAACAAACACTGAGTACAAGTAGTTTCCAAAGGTCACTAAAAATACTCTTCTGTGAATTATTATCATTCTAAGGTATTCAATTTCTCTTTCAATCCTCAGATCTTGTCTCATTTTGATAGCACTTGGTTTCGCTTAGAAGTATGGTTAAGTTTTCACTCAAAATTGATCATTTGGAGCCACTAAAATACCGCGTGAGATATGCCAGATTAAACATGAAATCAATTTTTATAAATCGAAGTTCTAAATTGAAACTTTTTCAACTTACCGGCGTAGTGGTTGCTGCAGTAAAGCTTTGTATTTATGCATCCGTTTTTGTTTCGTTTTGCCGCATTGTTGTATGTCACCAGCATACCGCATTTTCATGACAGCGGCAGCGTCGGATAAAAACAGAAGACGGAGGAAATCCGCGGCGCGCTCAGTCTTCCGATTAGTTTCAGCTCATTGTGGAGTTTCTGAAGAAAAAATGACGGACACGGGAAGTTTTGTCGATGGGCGGCTTCGTTTTAGTTCATTTTTTCGTCACAAATCTCGAGAAGACCCATAATTTCCCGGAAAAAAATCACTTGACCAACAAATGACAGGCAGAAGGCGTCGTATAGGGGACCGAATTGCAAAAAAGTGTGACAAAAATCACAGTCCTGTCAAATTACAATGAAATTTTTTCCTCTAGAGTTGCTACTGATGCGTTGATTTCAATTGCTGTTATTTGTAACGGAAATCATTTTAATGAATAGACATCTGAGGATAAAAGACTTCCAAAATACCGGTGAAAGATAATTTTGCGTAAAAACAACGCTTACAGCTGCAAAAAATTACATTATAGGGCTATAATAGCTAAAATTAATGAAGCCATTTAAAACATGGGTGAAAGAAAAGTATTAAGATTGACTGGACTGAACACTGAATAGATCGTAATCTTTATGAAACTAAGAGAGTTTGATACTGAATAGGAAAATTAACTCATATTTAAATGGATGTTAAAACTTTATTTCAATAAAACTTAATTTGCTTTTTAACAGCCCATTAAAAAATTACTATCCCAGAAAAATTGCAGAATTCCGCATCGGATTCCCTAGAATCGCACTCTTTTTTCTGCCAGTCACCTCTGAGTCCGGGAATTATTTTAAGAATTCATGAAACTCATAAGGCCACACCTTATGAGTTTCATGAAGTTTCACGCTTAGGTATACAACGCCACGGAAAATGCTTAATGTGGAATTTAACGCACTAATTTAATGGGTCAGAGTCAGTCTTTATCGGCGTGGAGCCTAGACATTTTTCGAGCCAGATACTCACGTCATTTTTGTCAATCTTTCGCGTTTCGCGACTCCAGGGCCCTATGAAAGCTCTCCAACTGGAAGTAAAGCCAACCCAATTATATATCCAACGTGCGGCAGAAGTTAATATTCTGGAGGTGGAATGTAGTGTAATTCATCTTGTTTTGCATAAAATTTGTCCGTTTCAAATAATTACCTTTGATGTTTTGGGATCAAGGCGAAGGATGCAAGACAAAGCTTTAAAATAATTGATAATTTAACAAAAAGATCTTATTCCACCGATGAAGATGTACGGTTGATTTTATTGCATTTAAAAAAGAATTAAAATAAAATTTAGCATCATTAAAAAATGGATTCCCACCGGTCAATTCCCCTAATACTGTCCGTTGTTTTTCTGCTGATAGTATCATTTTTGACCAATTGCGAACTAGCAATCAATACTAGTCCAACTTATTTTTCCAAAGAACGAAAAAAAAGAAATGATCTGCATGATTGTCAAGATTACTGAGAGGCACTGTTTCATAATTGTTTCGACTCAAGCACGGAAGAGGCGAACGACGGAGGTCTGCGCCGGCCCTGCGCCTGAACTTTGGACCCACGGCCGAGAATAATCAGGAATTAGATCTATCGCATACTAAGGAAACGGATTTCCTTGTTTTTTTTGCGAAAATGTACGCCAGCGGTAGCTTGGCAAGTAAACCCAACTGATAAAGAAATACACGAAGGATACTGCGAACTAAAATCTACCACTGTCAAAGAACAACCGTCGACGCACGCAGCTTCAAATGCTGGCCAAAGATGCTGCCAATGGGCTCAATAACTCAATTTGGGTGATACTTCGTGAACGGGTCATATTTAAAAATATCCCTTCACCCTTTACCTCCTCACGCGGGTCTGGCACGTGTGCGGATAACGGGTCCCCTATCACTCTGCCTTTGAGGGAAAGAGGCTAGTGGTGGACATTCCCTACTGAATATGTATCAAGAAATCATTCATATTTACTTTCAATGATTACTAAAACTGGTTATCAATAATCCAGAGGAGAGACTAATGAAAGTTTTTTCCTCCGCTTCGAGCATTTTGCCACCAGTGTGCTAAATATCGATGACCGATTTTCTCTCTCTCAATTTTTCTAATGTAAGTTCGGAGCGTGGTATAATATATTAGGTAAGAGTATATTTCATAACCTTTATTACCCTCATTACTCATGATTTACATTTTTTCATAGTTTATCTTCAGTGCCGAAGCTCACGTACATGGCAGATAAGTCATGATTGTCAATCGCATTTAGGCAAGTATAGGCAGATGACTTAGATTTAAATCTTTCGTTTACTGCCCTATCATCCTGCCGCGAAAATCGCCGATCGCCGTCCCTTTTTTTGTAATCTAACTGCTGCACGAAATTTGCTAGAAATGTCGATTGCTCTTCACGAGCTTCTTCTATAAATAACAAAATCGCTGAAAGATTGAAACATAATTTTTCCGATGGTGCAATGCCCATTATTTGTATTATTATTTATAATTTTTTTTGCAATTTTAATCAAGAGATATAGCAAATATTTAAAAAAAATGAATTTTTGAAAACGCGTTTCTTATGAAATTTGGTGCTATTATGAAGCAATGTACGAAGCTAAATAATTTGGACGCTTTGGGCAGTATACTACGTGAACCGCTTGCTCTATGCGAGTTCCAAGGAAGCCAAAAAAATACTATTGCCGGCCTTTATCCGGATCTGGACCTCAGTGCGTCTGTCCTCTCCGCCAGCCGATGCTCCGGCTAAGCAACCTGCGTCAAAAGTTGAAAGATCTCCAACCGCAACGCAGCCGCGTTGAAGATCTCGCCTCTGCTTGGCTACGCAGTGCCCGGCAACGTATATATAGCTGCATGGAGACGCAGCTTAAGATGCATCGTTGGCAAGGTGAACATTTCAAGCATGGAAATCGCAAAAAGCCAAATGAGCGATTGAGAGAACGAACGACAATTGGGAGCTTAGAGAGATGAGATGTGGAATGTACATCACTTCTCATGTTAAGTCACGAATATATCAGGCAGAGGAAAGAACTCCTGTTTTCGTGAAATAAAGGAATAAACTATAATTATATTCTGCTACATCGAGGCTTGATTAACATTCTCGCTCTCATTAACACGGAGTAAGTAAATTGTTTATGCAGCGCGAACTTTGGCCGAACTTCTGCCGGCTTCGTCAAGCAATCATGCGAGATATTTCAATCGTCAACCATTAGCTAAAATCTAAACTACCTCGGGCCTTATACTCTATCTATTTGTCGTTGTCTTTATCCTATAATTTTATTAAAAATCGCGTAATGAGCGTCTGGAATTTGATTAGAGTGAAAATAAGATTCCGCTCGCCTATTTCCAGGAATTAAAAGACCGTTACTCCACGATTAAAACCATAGAGGCTTTTCCGGAATGAGTCGCATTTCCGCCGCCCATGCTTATCTCTTCATTGCTTTGATATTTCAACGTTGAAGCCACTTTATAAATCGCTGCGGAGCCTTTTTAATTTGATTAGAAGAATGCAAAGATGATGATAACACACCGTGAAAAAATTGTTTCCTCATAAAATGCTCAAAATTTCGTAGAATTGTCGCTTGAGAGACTTCTGCGAAACGGAGATATCGATGAGAGACCTCAGTGTAGAGACCAGCCCAGAGACACCACGCCGTGCTGCAGATCCGTCCTGCCGCTAACCACTGACACGCGAACGAGTCGTGACAAGGAGACACCGCCCTGGACGAGGGCGCTACGTGGCACTGAACATACATTTACACGGGCATTCGAAGTGATTCTCTCTACTTTTGCTCAGCGCATTTTTGGCATAAGTTTAAATGTGAAAAAGTTTCAAGCTATGAATTGTTTTTGGAGCCCATCTTTCCCTCGATTTAAAGCATGATTTTTTGTGAAATCTAAAGACGAATATGGGCTTGGTTGTCCTCGGAATCGATCGTTGCGCTAGTGGTAGAATATTGTGTTTAAATCTATGTGAGTCACCCCTTGGACACGTCGAGATAGAGCAGGCATGATGATTTTTCAGGGAAGAATGTCTTGCCAGTGAACCTACAAACAACCGCTACATCTGACTTTGTAGAGAAATATTTTCAGGCTTTAAACGTGGGCCTAGTTTGGTTCTAAAAAGTTATGTATATATTCTAGTTTTAAATTAATTGCGTTTTATTAATTATCTTTTGGCAAACTTGGTAAGGTCCATCTCTTAGTGTGGCATTTTCTGCTTCAATTAAATTCTTGGGATATGAGCTAAATATCATTCCAGGGAAAACTAAGCTGTGTTATTTTCTGGCCATACTAACTTCTGGAAAACCATAGTTCGAACCTGTGAGGGGATTGCTGGCCAAAATGATAAGTCTATTTCACGTTTTGATCGCATGAATACTTGGTGAGCTCATCTTCAAAGACCAAATGAAGCTGTCTAAAAAAATTCTACTATTACAATTATAACACTAACAATAAATCACAAAAAAATTATTTTCAGGACAACATTTCCATGAAACTACAGAATATTTATAAATTTATTATAATGAAAACGTAAAAGCTGAGGAAAATGCAGCGATTACACTAATTAATATAACTAATGAAGCATCAAAAATATAAAAGTAACATATGTTGGCAAAATTAGTACCGCCTACCAAAAATTGTTCACAAAAGCACAAGTAAGTAATTATTTACGAACGCAGTAATAAATATCAAGCACTAGCATATCAGAAACACCAGTAGTTTATAATGCATGCGTCTAAATACCTGTAGCTCTATTTGTTGCAATGTTTACAAACCAACGTGAGAAATATTTACATTGAGTTCAGAATGCCCAAGGAAAAAAATTAGAAGTTATCTTCTTTCTGCAATAGATCAAGATCTGAAACATTTGATGGCAAAAATTCTACTTCTCAATGAATTTCATTACAAGTGGCCACTAGAATGCGATAAATTGGCAAGATTCTACACTTGAAACCTTTGTTTTGAAAAATCTAAAGGGAAAAGTGGTTAATCTTACAAATCAATTGATTTTTTAGCGTTTTTTTGTCTTCGCTTGAAGCCTGTGTGAGGGTAAATTCGTTCAAAATTACGCATGAGTTAAATTCATCACCCTTTACAATTCCCTATTCAAACTTAAACACAAAATTCTAAGACCCACAGTATTAAATATATTATCCCTGCCATTTAACGCCAATGAATCACTTATTATCCTCAGGTTTACTCCGCGTAATATTGAAATAAGAGCAAATCACATAAAAGTATTATCTTGCAAATGAGTGAACATTGCTAGTTTTCTTTTGACTAGACATTTTATTTGAGCTTAATTGATTATTTGTCGCGCGTTATCGTTCATTATGTTCTCACGAAATGACACTTATACGCACATACTCTATTATATCATATGGAAAATGAAAGTTACATATATGTCGATTTACAGTGACTTAAGGGATACATTCATAATTTAATTTCAGGATTAATATCCATGAGATATTTGATTTTATCAATTAAAATATTTTTCAGAAAAAAAGAATTGTATACCTAAATAATAATTAAGGGTAGTATCGTGTCTTCGCTTGTAGTCTATGCCCGTCGGACAACATGTATTGAAATAACGAGTTGTGCGTTGAGATATGCTACTGTGTTGACTGAAGGCACTGAGATAAGTCGGATTTCAATTTATAATATGTTTGGATCTTCACTAGAAGTAGGTACCATCCCATCTCTAAGTACCTATACAGCCAAGGAAACGACAAATATTTTACTTTTGTGACAAGAAGAAAGTACGTTAAGAAAAATGAATGCGAACTAATTAATAAAGATTGAACCAAATGCTTAATCGGCGTCATTTAACTTCGAAATACGGATAAAGCAGAAGCTGAAATCAGAATAATATTAGTCTTAATTTCATAAATATGCAAATGAGTGACAGGATTTGATTCCGCCGTCGGACTACAATCGATGCAGTCCTCTGGGGGAGAATCCACTAGTAACCAAAGTATTTCCGACTTGCCTGAAAGTGTTCAAATATTCCTCATCCACTGACTTCAGATTATGATTCATCACGAAAATGACGATTACGTTTCCTCACGGAATATTTTGGCAATCCCATTACATGTACTATCAATAATTGTTGTAAATGCTATTCATGTCTCCGTGACCGCATCTCTCATTGTTGGGATATTGTACTGCCACTGATGAAGTTACCCTCATTCTCCGGTGTGAAGACGTGGGCGAAAAAATGGAGGTGTATCATATTGGTCATCAGCAGAGAAAATATTCCAGATATCCATCACTCCTTTTAAAATGGCTTACAATTAGAATGACGCGATAACTACGGCGTGATTTCAGAGCATTAGGGCACAGGCCCTGCTTCTGTAACTACTTACATTCATACTCGCTGTGATAGGATCTCAAGTAACCCCTTCCCTGTGGCTTCATTGCAGCGTGGGCAATAGAGCTCAAAAAATCCTAAAATTCGCGTTCATTTGAAATTGCATACGCTCTAATTGTAGAGAACTCACCCAGGAGTTCCTTATATTAGACCCCAGGGTTAAAAATATCCATCCGATATTTGAGGATTCTTGAGAAGTCTTGATATTTAGTATGCAGTCTCACTTTCAGTATGAAGTAACAACGCAAATCAAGCCCCAATTTAATGTTAAGGAGACGAGGAACGCTGATATTGAAGCCTTGAGGAGTCTGCTGACGGCCCATCCCAATTAGCACGGCGCGGCGTGCGTGATAAGAACCGTGAGAACCAAGGTCACGAGATCACTGAAGAGGGCGCCAGCCGCTAACAAGAATTCACAAGCGGCGCGTGCACATCAACCAAAAGTTAGTCCATCGACAGCGTGCGTCAATTCGCAATTATGGAAATGCTTAACTTAGACAAGGAGAACATTTAGTTCCATTTCCCAACGGATTCGCTCTCACGGGATCCGACACTATCAATACTCTACTAATTATTACTATTTCTCACGCCTGTGACGGACGTTCTGTTCAGTCTTCCTTTCTAAAGTGTCGGTGGCGCGCGATAGAAGTCTGAAGCGAGCTCTGAACTTGAGAATGCGGAATGTCCCTTCAAAAAGCGTATTGAAACTGCTTCAAGCCAAGTGTTCAAAAGGGCATTTCAGGGGGTTGGCGTCACCGTTAGATATCGCTACTCTGCTCGGCGTGTATTTCAATAGGAGAAAACAAATCATGCTTGTTCACTGTCTTCCGTTGCGGATATAAAAATTATTGTGTTAGTGGAATTGGGAGAAACCAGCTGAACTTTGCTTGTAATTACGTCCCATAACTGGCAGTGATAGAGTTCCACCAGTTCCACGACGTAAGCCGTCGGACTTTATGACGTGGCGTTGTAACTCTGCCGCGAGCGCGTAATAAAAATTTGTTTTTATGACACATCGCCATTTGCCAATAAAAGTTATGCTCAGGATATTTAAGATTACGAATATCACAATAAAATACATACATACCTACCAATCACGCCGTTCCCTTCTGGAGTAGGCAGAGTCACTAAGTTTCACTCATAAATACATATTTGTACACCTAACTCTGCTTCAATAACTTCCTTCATTATGTCCTATCCTTGCACACCTTTTTTTCTTCATTTACCCTCATACACTGCTTCATACACGCCCTCCTGTTTTTAAGGCTTCTAATATTCCTCCTAAGAATTTCGTCAACCACATTCTACCACAACTTTCTCGGACTACCTCTACCTCTCGCACCATTCATTTCACTCTTATATATCTGTTTCGTTATTCGACTCTCATCCATTCTCTCAACATGGCCAAACCAACGAAGCACATTCCTTTCATATATGTCCATTACTGGAGCATCTAACCCACATTCATTCATTACCCACTCATTCCTGACCCTATCCATCCTACTTTTGCCGCAAACAGATAACTCATACCAACGGCGTTTAGTCTACTCGGCAATAAAATAATTTGCTAAAAAATTATATACGATGTTCATGTCCCTCATTCTTAAAAGAGTGTTGCCCACTTCAGAGCACCCGAAGTTTTCCACGTTTCGGCAGGTCAGAACGTTTTCACGTTACACCATGACAAAAATTATCATGGTTTTTATGTAGTCATGCTGATATTTTACGAAGGATCTTTATTTTTAAATATTCTTCATGAAAATATCCACAAGTGTATTAAACTGATATTCTAAGAGAAATTATGAGTGGTAGACGAAAAATGGTGAAAAAAAAT
This sequence comes from Ceriagrion tenellum, assembly GCA_963169105.1. NCBI lineage: Eukaryota > Metazoa > Arthropoda > Insecta > Odonata > Coenagrionidae > Ceriagrion > Ceriagrion tenellum. The sequence continues at coordinate 115,341,062 of OY720638.1, read as the reverse complement.
ACATAATTTTCTTGTTGACCGCAGACAAAAGGTAGTAATGGACGGCATAAGTCCAATATGGTTACAGTGACATTACTCGAGGAAGCGTGATCGTCTCCCTATTAATCCTCATCAATGTAATCGACATTAACTCTGAAAAAAAGTGAAATAGAGATGCTACTTTTCTCCGGGTAGGCCACATCTCGAATACATCGTGGCCATTTGGAACCCGTCACCGAAGACCTTTATTCGTGAAGTAAATAAAATACAAAGGAAAGCCGTACGCTTTGCTGAAAACTTCTACGAGCGCACAGAAAGTGCCAGAAAGTAAATCAACTAACTTAAGAAAAACCTATTTATAAGTCCCATTGTCAGGCATTGTGATGTCAATTATTCGCCCGAAGAAGGACCTGGTAAATCTGTCTATTCTGACATCTATTTGCCTCATTAATTCTCATGATCTCATATTCCGGAGTAGGTCGGGTTTTGTAGAGTGTCATTGATGCTATCAGAAAAAGATCGGCTTGAGACCAACTCAAAAGATTGAGTCAAAATTTTACTGACGGTCTGAGAGCGATAACAATTCTATTTGTTGTGTAGGGCTAGTTACACCAGTGAAATTATCATAGCGGCTTACTGATCTTCGCTGCACGCCTTCTTATTCGGTTTTCAAGCACATCTCGTAAAGATCCCGCAAACAGTCCACTAAATCTAAGTACAGTCTACAAATGTAGAAATATCTGGTTTCTGTAACTTATCGTCACACTTGCCCAAGTATTCTTTCAACAGATTCCAATTGACGATTAGCTTGACAGTTATCTCACGAATATATTTTTCTCCACGGGGGATCATTAGTCTGTCCAACTCCTGCGTATTTAGCAGATTATAATCCTTTTTTTAATGGCAATGCTGCACCCAATCGGTGTAAAGAGGAGAGTTGCTCCTTTTCCATTAATTAATTACTACTCATAAAAGACTCTTCCTTCAGTTTTTTCTTTCAGCAACCTACTTACTGCTCCAGAAAAGTCGCTAATGCCCTCATCAGCCGGTCGCCTTCCTCAAATAACTAACCAACTATAACAACTTTACTCGCTACGAATCCTGGTACTTGATTTGGCTTCCTGATTCTTTGCGGCGAGGCGGGCCGAGGCTTTCCTCGCGGGACGATGATGCGGGGGCAGGGAGGAAGGTGAGGGAATGGGTGGGGGAGTGTGGCACGGCATGGCATGCGATCGCGGGACTGCGACTCGACCGCTCTCCGGCCGCGGGGCCCGCTCCCTCGGCGTGCACCATCCATCCGTCTCGCCTTTCGCCGCTGCACTTCCCTCCCTCTCGTGGTGCGCGCACCAAAGCTCCCCCTACTCCTCGCCCCCTCCCACCAACCCACACTCCCGTCTCCACCCTGGATCACACGTCCACCGCAAAATGAGATCGATATCACTTCGTCCGATGGACTGTCAATCGATTGGTATTCCAAAGAGAGATTACACGCACCAAGCGGCCCGAGAGCCACATGTGTCAGTGCGTGTGATTATGTGCGTGGCAGGGAGTGGGAGCGAGGGGTGGGCTGCGGAGGGCGGGGGGGGGGGGGTGTGAGAGATTGGAGAGTGGCGGGGACTCGTCGGGACGTTGTCGTGCGACGATCGTCTTGTCCTCTGCGGCGAACTCGCCAGCGTGCCAGAATGGGGGAGGGAGGGGGCTGGAGGAGGACGGGAGCCTGTAGGGGTTCGGAGGGGTTGGGGGTGTGGGGGAGGACAGGAAACATTGCACTCGGATTTTGATTGAGACCAAACTGCGATGGCTCAGCCGGGGCCCTCGCTTAGGATCCACACTTCGTTTGGCAGTCTTGCCACTCCGCTTGGCGGTACTGTTACGATGTCACCCGTTTGCTCAACAGGTGTCGATGACGTTTTGGTTCCTGCCTTAACTCATTCGGTGCACGCTAATTGGAATGACAGACGAATTTAGGACTGAGAATGACAGTCGAATTTTCAATGCCCTCGACAAAAAGCCATCTTTTATCTTCAATGATTTTACCGTTGACTGATCTGGTATGTGTGACTGAGAAATTTCCCCTATCGTATGACTGAGGAAGACTGAGTACTTGTCTTAGAAGAAAGGCAGAACCTTTTGCACGTTTTCCTTTCTTCTAGGGCATTTTTAGAGTTATTTTTTCCAATAATTTTTTTCATAATTTATGGATTAACTTGCTGAACTCCTCACAACTGAAAGTGCTGTATTTTTGACACCTCATTGTGGCTTCCACCACATCATTATTCCATTGATTCTTCTTCGACTTTTCTGTTTAATTTTGTTTATTTTCCTACTCGCAATATCTTTACGGTAAAGGTACAAAGCCACTTGCTTTAGATTACGATGTGCTAGTAAAAATTTCCGAGACCAAGCTTGTAATGAAAAAGGTATAGTCATAACTGTATTATTGCCCGCAATAAAGCCCTTTGCAACCTTTAATCGGTCCCCCTCAGGTGCATACATATACGGTCGCGTCAGGTCTTTATGACCCGAGATCGTCAATATCATTTTCAAATGTTATTTCTGGGCAACATCCACGGAAAAAACAATAATAGATAAGCATGTACTACAATGGGATTAAGTATGATTTTTTTCTTTCAGAATTTAACACGTTCAGCGCTGAAGGACGTTCTGGTACGTCCTGTGGGTGCTATCGGGTGGCGCAGGACGTTCTAGAACGTCCACGTTCAAGCCATTCTTTACGGCCGGCCAGCGGACTCGAGTCACTCGTCAGGCGATTGCAATTTCACTGGCGTCATAGCTTAGGCTTCAACCTTTTCTACGGTGGGCTGCGTCTTGGAATGCGATGTATAGTTACAGAAAGGCTATGTTTTAAACCTTTTCAATTTTTGTGGTTTGATACGTTAGATTAGAAGTGCATCTTGGTTGTTTTTATCATTTTTCTTTCGTTTTTGTTCATCTGATTAGATATAACAATATCGATTCAACAAATGCGGGATTCAGATTAATAAAATATTGGCCTTTAACTAACACACAGTGTGTTCGAATCGATATATATGGTAGCTGTAATGTTACCTATATGTGACATAGTTCGATGTAACTTATATCGTTGGTGCATATAAATCAATCTATAAGATAAATTAAGATTTTTGAATCTGCAGCTAAATCTACAGCATTCTACAATACTTTAATATACCGTTTCTACTACACTTAGAGCCACTGTTCAGGTGTATGGTAGAGGGTGCTATAGCATCTGCTCATGTATGTATTTTTCTACGTCCACAATTTTTATTCAATTTATTCACACATATATTCCTTATTAACGGAATCTATACAGAAATGAAGAAAAGCAAATAGTCACAACATAGTGAATTATGTAATGTATTATTAATAATAGCAAATAATAAAATGTAAAAAAATCTTTCTTTTGACGGTTGATTGTCAGTTGCTCCTTAATTTCCAATGTATGTATTACAACGTCAGGTTTCTAGTACCAGTTATAATTTTGTAGCCTCTGAGGTGGCGATTTCGTTTTGTATTTATAATGTGGATATTACTGTTAAATTTTATTAAATTTTTACCGTTGTGTCTTCCACATATTGTACTTCCTTTGTCTTTGCAATTGTAAAGTCCTTTTTCACCGTGGTCTCGTAGCAGATTGGCCATTCATTTGTCATTGTATACAAACTTTTTTGATAAAGAGGATCGAGTTTGAACCATTCGCTGGTACATTTATTGGGGATTTCATTATTCTTCTAAAATATTGATCTTTCGATTTAATGAACTTCTTAGTGGTGCATCTCCAATTTCACAACCACTATAAATGCTGCACATGCTAAATTAGCTGTTGTAAATTAAAATTTAAACGAAAAAGAATTAACCGTAATGGTGGAGTGAAAAAGTCTTTGAGAAACAAAAAAATTAATGCACAAGTTACTATAATAATTTCATTTTAAGTTACTCATATGTCAAATACAGGGAAAACCCTTCCCCTCTGAAAATGAATATAGTCAACTCCATTTACTCTGTTGTATTTTTTTAAATTTTCATTTTATTGTAGAACTGCCATTGTAGATAGCTTGAAAACGTGTCATCCCTCAGATAGCTCCATAGTGTTCATTGACAGTTGTTTATCAACAAATCGGGGCGCACTTTGATAAGAAACTTTAACTTCCCTTTTTTACTTATGAACGCATTTCTCTTCTCAATAGTACTGTTGATACTCTAGAACAGCTGATAAGGACAGTTCATGAATCATTCCGAATGCAAATCTAAGAACGAATGAATCTATGCCATGATTATTTTGTTCAAAACCATTAACCACTCTGTTGTCTCAGCTGTCTTCCAAGCTAGATGCCTTTCACCCCGACCGTGACATTGTTCTGTCATGCACTTTCCTCCTTGTTACCCTCGCTTACCCCTCACCAAGGGATCCCCACCCTCCGTCTCCGCGCTAGCCGTTCGCCGATGCCTGCCGTTCATCCAAACCCAGCCTTCCTTCAGGCCAGCCCTAGTGATTCAGTCATTGCAAAACCTGCTCGAAGGCCTCTCCTAAGCTAATCCCTCCTCTCGCTCCACTCTTTACGGAGACCCACCATACACCCCCACCATCGGCCAACTCTCTCCGTGACCAGTGCGTGGTCAATGCTCTGAGCCCTTCCCCCCATTCCTCACCCCTTGGGGAGTCTCACACAACCGCCGGCAGCCCTTTGACCCCAACTTCTCTCTCCCCCTTCCGTTTCCTTCCGTCCACTTTACCTATCTACCCAAAAATACTTTGCCAACCACCCCTTAACCGATACATATATCCATGGATGTGACGATATATTTTCTTGAAGTCAATTTTTCTGCGGTTTGGATGCATTGGAATACCTGTGTCAATTGTAGACCACTGCAAATTTGGTGACATTATCCACATCAATATGAAATTGACAACGCATAATCGAAAATGCCAAGAGTGCCAAGCGAGGGATTAGGACGGACAATCCCACAAATTGCGCGGCTTGTGAGGGAAACCCATAATTATGCGTTGTGCTTTGCTTCATAAATTATCACAGGAGCATGAAATACTGAAATTAGGTAAATATTGATTCTAGTTTTAAAGACAAATTTCTATGGAGATGTATTTTTATGATTATGATTTTCGTCGGTGATTTTAAGGTTTAAAAATGACTGCAGGAATTTTACACTTTCATGAACACAGCCAATGGCTTACTATGGTAATTCTCAATTAAAGATGCTAGCAATCCCTTTCCCTGGCTAAAATTTTGTATTCAGTATTATAACGATCAAAATACTGAGCAAGAAGACAGCTGTACTTCCGAATGAGGAATTTTCTTTTGAAGTTTTCAAAATAAATCGCATTCTATAAAATTTTACTGATATCAGCGCAATATTTTATAACTGAGAGGATTAAATGAGTGAAAAGTGTAAGATGAGTTTGCAAACTGGAGATACTCATTAAATTATGAGTTTAACGGCAATTAAGGTTTGTTATTCATTTATTAGACCTAAAATGGACGACGGGGAAATGCTGAAAATGCATGCAACCCGCACAACAATCATGCCGTTGGCGCAGGACGTTTTAGAACGTCCAAAGTTTAAACAGTTATAATTACAACAAATAGGCTTCGAAAATTAAAATTTTTAGTGAAATGTGTCTCATTTCATCGTGCTGAATGTAAATATGCAAAAAAATTGAACTTCGTCACCGGGAAGGTATTACAATTTATGCCTTAGCGTTGAAAGGGAATGACCACGATACATTAAAATGCCACCTAGATAAATTGCCAAGATTAAATCTATATAAAATCCGTCTTCAATGTCAGTTTTATGTTTAGCTTTTTCACCAACAACGCATAAATTGCAATGCTTTTATGAATCCACTAATTACAATATATTTACACTTTGTTTTCAAAAACACTTTCTCTTGGGAAAAGATGGACTCTCTTATTCGCAGTGGATGATGCCTAAATTTCTTCAGCCAAACTAGATAGTGTTGTACCTTGTAAATCTATTTTATTTTCTCTCAACAATATTTGTTTCTATAAGAAAGTTTCTGGAAGACCAATAGTTTATAAAATAATTGTAGGTGAACAAAATTTTTGTTCATTTCCCTTACGGTGGCGAACTTGAAGAATATGTGGAAATTGTTCCTCGTGTAGTTTTTGTAATGTTGACAATTTCTGAAGTTCCACGCCCTGCACTTTAATTTCAGCGAAGCTGTTAATTTGTGTGGACTCTATTACTTTGATCGACGAGCCAAATTCAACTTTCGTGGTGTGTCTTGTCTCCAGTCCCTGCATCAGCGTATAAACCGTGGATAAAAGTTTAAATAAATATTACGAAATGGGAAGTAAAATTCTGATCTTTACCGAAGCGTGATCTGCTGCTGTGCATTATTTGTTTGTAAATATGCATCCCACCGGTGTCAAGTAGTTATGTATGGAATGCCTTGCTATTTTCTTTGCGTACGATATTTATGGGCAAAACAACTTTGAAGTTTCCCTCCAACGGCTACTTTATCAGAGACCGCGCTGAAAAAGTCAGCGAAGGGCGGAAGTTTGAACATATACTTCACCTCCTCTTGAGTTTCATAACCCCTCCACGGACAGGAAAGACAGAATTAACCCTATCTGTATATCCCGGCAGAAGCACGGAGACATGAGAAGCCCCCAAATATTTCAGGATACATAATTAACCTTTTTCTTAAAATTTTCTCGGGCTTCCGTCCGGGTGAGTTGGTCCATATTGGCCGACGTTTCGATGCTCAACTCGAGTATCGTCCTCAGGGCAGAGGTGAATTCCTCATATTATTCCTCCTGAGGCCTCAGGGCAGAGATTAACCTCTACCCTGACGGCGATGCTCGAGTTGAGCATCGAAACGTCGGCCAACGTGGACCAACTCACCTGGACGGAAGCCCGAGAAATTTTTGAGAAACCCGTACGTCGGGAAAGCAACGGATCTTACTTCATAGTTTTTCTTAACTTTCATTAAGCACTTCGCAATTCTTCGCCGCGTCACTGAGAAACGGTCATTTTACAAAACGATGAGAATATAATATGGCAACATTATTCGGCGTAATATCCTGGATGTTCACCGTGATTTTTCTGCGTGAAAGTCACACGGACAAAATCATTCGCCTGAAGGGTTTTGTTTGAAACGTTCGAGATATTCCCGATGGGGAAGCTAAGGAGTGACGTGATTCAATCACGAACAGTTCGAGTCTTAGGTGTAATTAAACCACTCGTAAATATCTCACGTAGCATTCCCGATTGAGTTGTTTTCGCGGGAATATTGCTGATGGAGTTGAATATCCCGCTTATGGACGCCATAGATAAATCACCAGACATTTCCATCCAGTCGTTAATCTGTGCGAGTAACACTCAACGAATTCTTGAACCTTTCGAGGTTGTATTACGTGACTCCTTAGTTCCGCGATTGGAATTACCTCTTACGGCTCAAGCACGACCCCACTGGACTGGGGTTCGAACCCAGGCCCCTCGATTTAGCACTCACACGGAGTACTCTAATCAGTTACGCAACATAGGAATCCTCTATCACTCTGAATCTCATGAAGGGTTAAAGGAGCTAGCTATCTTCACAGGTACCGTACGAACGATGCCATTGTGTAATCGTGTTTTCATCGCAGTGAATTTCGCACAGGTGTGTAAATATGAGCCGGTGACTCTACTAAAGTTACTGCACCGCAAATTCCACATCTCTTTGAACCATCTCTTTGAACCTACCACATCTCTTGACGTACGTCTAATTGTGAGATCCTTATCGTTACGATTTCAGTAATTTTTCTGAGGTACATAGATTTTTGGCGTGTCTTTCGGCCACATCTGGCCTTGACAATGATCGCATAATACGCGGTTTGATTTTCTGAGGATTTCTCTGGGTAAAAAGCGCGTTTTACGCGTTTGAGTCCACCCCCGATTGGAAATCAACCTCGCCCCTATCCTTCCCCCTGCTCTTCAACCGCCCGAACACCACCAGCCAGTTTCCCCATTCATCACTCTCGCACCCCTGTGGCAATGCTTAGCAACGGACCATGCTACGTTAACCAGTCACTTTAAGGTAAAGAAACATGTCGAAATCTACGTCATAAAGATAAATTCTCGGAAAAGCTGATTAAGATTCATTGGGCATGAACTTATGATTGGGCATATCTTCTATTACCCGCCCTACAATGGAATGTGCTACATCGGAATGTGATCCAAAGGAAATGGTGCACATTTAAAAGCTTGAGGAAGGCAAAACCAACTATACATATAGGTAGGTAGGACCACAGTTTCAAAATAAAATGCAAGCCACAGAAATCGGATGTACTTAACCCTTTGAGTGCCAACCGATTTTCTAGATACTATGCTAAAATTGCCGAGGCATTTTTGCTGATTTTGCAGTAGTTTAGGAAAAAAATGTCTCAAATACAAGTGAAGGTAAATATTAAAAAACTCAAGGAAAACTTTATTATATGTGGTTTCACCTTTTTAATATATTATTTGACTATTTTTTTACAAAATCTGCATCTGTAATCTACATTTAGGTGCCATCTGTGAACAATCAGTGAAATACCAGCATCTAAGAGTGACATTGCAGGAGGAACGCTATCGCGCTCCTGGCACTTTTCGCGAGAGACAGGAGGAGCGCGATAGCGCTCCCCGGCACTCTAAGGGTTAAGAATTCCTTCCTAAACCGCAGAATTAAAGAAATGAATGAGCTGCCTGAAGATATTTTTAAGACCTTTCCTAACACAGTTAAAGATTTTACAAAGGTAATAAGAGCTAAATTACTCCTGGTTGCATACTTAGAGCTTGTGTGTATAAATCACGAGTGTCTCAATGAGTATACTGTTTTGACTTTATTCAACTTCATTTCTTATGTTATATTCTTGACCGATGCCACCAGGCCAATTGCCTAATTGTAGCGACCCATCTCATTGCTCAGATTGCTATATTACTTAGAATGGAACATGGCAAGTTTACCAGCTCGTCCAAATAGCTCCTCTCGTGATAAAATCTCCTCGGTAGAATATAAATTGAAAACCAATACATTCCGATTGTTGGTTAGCTGGCGTTAGCGCTATTATTGGGAGAACGCATTATACTTCGCTTTTCATATGGAGGAAGTATTTAATCAAAGTTTATAAAATCGATACTGGTTGTCAAAACAAAGAGTAAAGTGCCTATAGATTTGTTTTTAAATCAAAACTTTATGAAATCATGGGTTCGGAGATTCTTTCCGTGGAGTTATTAATTAAATTTCAGGTGCCTCTCACCAACTGTCATATGGTTGCCGATCCTCGCGACTGACACATAAGATGAAAACCTTCCCTTCGTTCTAAACTTCGTACTCATAACACTGGGGGTGGAAGTGTAAATCCACGGCAATAACGTCGCCCTCCTCAGTAAGTGCCCCTCCCCTTCAATTTACCCCTCCCCTCCACCATCCTAATGGTGGTTTTGCAAGTGCTCTACTTGCTCTTCTGCACTCTTTTTCCCCCATAACTTTAACTCAAGCGCAAGCAACGATGATGACTACCATTTCCTAATGGTCATCTATAGCTTAATTGCGACTGAGGTAAATGGAGTAGCTAAATTAGTCTGAGAAAAGCCTCTACATGATGAAGAAGCTCACATTGATGTAAACATGCTATCTTCATCTGAGAGGATATAATTAATTCAGGAAATTCATAAATCATGAAACTTTCAATATTATGTTAGATATTTGGTGGCGTGTTAGCGTGATGCGTGCAGTTGTTGGCGACTGACTGGGTTCTCCTTAAATTTGAAAACATTACATGGATAAACACCATTCATACTCCTACTCGCGGGACCATCTATACTTGAGGTGATATTTTGCCGTACTAACATATCCCCTCCATCTGGATCGGCCTACAGCGTCTTCTTTTTCAGCTCCAACCTTCTCCAAATCGGTCTTTACTTGATTCCATCATCTGTGTCATGGTCTTTCCCTGGGCCATCTTCCCTCTAGATTTCCTTTCAACACAAATAACACATGGTATAATTTTCAGCACACATCCTTACTCAGTTCTATGTAAGTGTCCTTCCTATGAGATTCTTCTGCTCTTATTACAACTCGTCATATCGGAACTCTAGTTATGGTCTCTAATTTCCTTATTATACGTGCTCCTCCACTCTCCTTGCTCATTTGCAGGCCCGTCGACTTTACGTTACTACTTATCCTCAAGCACAATCAACTTTTTCTCCTCCTCCTCGTTCAGTCTCCATTCCTCGCATCTATATATCAGTACTTCACGTCTTATAGTTTTGCAGTGACTAAATTTTGCTTTGTGTGTCCGAGATTTTGAAGGTATTATTCCGTTGCATCCATATAATCATCTATTTGCTAGATTTAATGCTTTGTATTTCTGATTCTTTTGTAAAATCTTTTGATATAATTAAGCCTTAGTATTTAAAATTGCCTATTTTTTCAAATTAGAGCCATCGAGGACTTATACTTCCGTGTTGTTTTCCATTAGTTTTTCATTAGAGTCATTGATCTTGAGTCTAATTTTTCATGTATCTCTCATAAATATTTATGTTTGTATTAATAACATTTCTAAACTTTCTTCGAATATTGCAATATCATCTGCGAAAGCTAGATGTTTATTTTGGCTCCAATTTTCAAACCAAGGTCCATCTCTACTACTTTTCCTAGCGCTTCCTCTACCGCAATATTTATTGGATTGAGGAGAGTCTATCTCCCGGCCTATACCCCAGTTTCTTTGAAAAGACTCAGAAATGTCACTACTATCCGTCACTGACTCACTTGGTTTTGTGATGCCTAGCTATTCTAGGATTATAAAATATTTTGGGATTCCAAAGTAATCCATCTTCATCCACAGTCTCTCTCTATTTCTACCGCCGTATGCTTTTTGGAATATCGAGGAAAATTGCTAGGAACTCTTAATTATACTCCCAGTATTTGGATGCAATTGCTTTAATCGTAAATATCTGATTGGTTGAGACTTGCCATTATAGATCCTACCAGTTGGCATATAATTATTTCACTTGTATAATATTCTACGGGATTCAGGATCTTTTTTGAGATGATACTGCGAGCAGTACCTATGAGTTCAGTGCCAGTGAATATTCTGCATTCTTCTTTTTCACCATTATTATGAGTGAGCACAAGTATTGCCTCATGCTATTTTTTTTGCATCCCTTTTTGCATTTTTTGCAATTTTCATCCCTTCATTTCCAATATTTTAAATATTATTTCCCATAGTCTCTTCATTATTATGTCAACTCCTCATTTCAGTAACTCTAAATTTGATTAGCCTTTTCCTGGTGCGTTGTTTTTTTTATTTACCTGCATCATTCACTTCTCTGGTTATTGGTTCTACATTAGGTTGCGCATGACAGTATTTGGTCTCATTGGCTCGTTCTGGTGCGGTATCTACTTAGTCGATGTTTACTAATTCCAAGAAATTTTCTCGCCATTTTTCCAGTGCTTGTTTACTCTCGATCAATAAGAGTCCTTCTTCGCTCTTCACCTCATGAGAGAGTAGAATGTATATTTTAAAAACATGTTTTTATGTAGAATTATTTTGCATTTTTCGCAATGTTATCTACTTCTGCCTTGTCCAGAAGACTGCTTATTTGTTTATCACTTTCATTTATTTCCCTAACCTCTTGTTGGTTTATCGATTTATCCAGTCGTAAAAGTTCCAAACACTGTCACTATGCAACCATGCTCTATTTCCTTTAAGCTACTCGTCTACCATTTTCTCGCATTCACGATCAACCCAACGTTTTCTTGTTTATTCTCTTATTCCGGCGTACCTCTTTCACTGTCTCTACGACGACTACTTTAAAGTTGTGTCGATTAGTGTCCACATTTTCGTCCTTTGCTGCAATGTCTTCCAGAATATGAACCTATTATGAAGTTTGTGCTTGAATTCCTAAACTACACGGTTTTCTGTGAGATTTTTGGTATCAATTCTTTTTCTGCATTTCTTCTCGTTCCATTCCTGAATTGCTATCCTTTGAGTCTCTTTAACTAGAAATAAAGAATGGTCAGGCCAACATTTTGCTCCTCTAACACTTTCAGCATAAGTTATTAAAACAGTTATACCATCAGCAATTACAAATAATTAAAATAAAAAATAAGTTGTTCGTTTTATATGGTTTTAAATACTAAATACAATGCTAAATGCAATACTATGAACCTCTTCTTGGGTGCCTTTGAGCAATCTTTTCTCTCGTCTTCCTCTCATAAACCTCTTCGCTGGCTTTGTTACATTGACGACATTTTTCTTCTGTGGCCTCATGGCCTTCATTCCCTCAACTCTTTCATTTCCCCCCTTAACTCCTCCTCCTCTGACTCCTTCACTTCTAACATCTCTGCCTCCAACACCACCTTTCTTGATGTGGACATCTCCCTAAGTAACCTTAAATTTCACACTTCCGTCCATCTTAAGCCTACTAACAAGCAACAATATCTCCATTTTAACAGCTGCCACCCTTCCCATACAAAACGATCCCTCCCCTATTCTCTCTCTATCCGTGGTCACCGAATTTGCAACAACCCCGACTCTCTTGACCTTTTTCTCTCTAATCTTCACCAATCCCTCCTTTGCAGAGGCTACCCTGAGCGTCTCCTTCAGAAAAAATCCTACAACGCCCCTCTTCTTCTAAATCTCTCTCTTAATAAGTGTCCTCGTGACCAAATCTCCCTCTGTACCACCTATTCCCCTGTAGTTCACTCCATCCGTCGTAAAATCAAAAACCTCTACCCCATCCTCTCTGACAACCTTACTACCTCCAAAATTTCCCCCCGCTGTCCTCTCACTTTTAGACGCCCCCCAACCTCTCCGCCCTCTTTAAAATTACTAAACCTCTTTCTTAATCAATCTTCAGCACTTCTAAATCCCTTCCGACGCCTTGCAATCGCCCGCGTTGCAAAACTTGCGGCATCCTCATTACCCAGCCTCTGCCTGATAAATTCCTTGCCGTTCATCTTCCGTCCGTCCCCCCACTCTCTTGCATTTCCCTTAATGTTGTTTACATCCTCCTTTGTAAACTATGTGCTAGCTTTTACATTGGTTTGACAACGACTCCGCTTGACATCCGCATGAATGGCCACCGCTCTAGTTACAATGATCCATCTTCCGTTTCCGTTTCCCTCCCTGTCGCCACCCACGTTTCTTCCCACAGCTCTACTTTTAATAATATTTTTAAGGTTGGTAATCTCGCCTCCCTTCCCCCTTCCTCCTCCCCCTCCAACTCAAAGATCTTGAGTCCTCTTGTATTTACTTTTTCCAAGCTTTCTCTCCGCCAGGACTCAATAAATCTCACTAACATCTTCCATCACATCTGCTCAGTCTATCTCTTCCTTTTAAATTTCCTCTACTTCCCGCTTCCCGCCCCCACCCTTCCTATCTCTCCCCCTCCTCCCCTTCCCCCTGTCCTTACCCTCCCTCCCTTCCTTCCTCCCTTCCTTCTCAGTCGTCTACGTCCTTGCGACCAAGGCGCGCCAAGCGCCGAAATATTAAGGACTTTTCGTAAGTGTTTTTATTTTTTTGTGATTCTGTATTTATCGTCTGCCTTCCTGTGGCTGTGATGAATAGACAAAAATTGCCACAGGAGGGCAGAGAATAAACACAGAATCACACAATCCTGTGGTTGTGATTAATAGACAAAAATTGCCACAGGAAGGCAGACAATAAACACAGAATCACGAAAAAGAAATACACTTACGAGAAGTTCCTTAACATTTCGGCGCGCAGCGCGCCTTGGTCGCAAGGACGTAGAAGAATGAGAAGGAATTCTCAAGATTTTTAAACTTAGCAACAAACAAACTAAGACTTTTGGTGTATTCAGATTTATATAGGTTGAAATAATTATAATGCTCCACATATAATAAATTAGCATTAAGTTGAGCGTCTGTATAGATGTATACAGGAATATACTGGCACTCTCAAGCCCTCGTTTAAGTCATCAACGAAAAAACCGTATGCCTTGCACTAATACGGAGGGTAAGGGGAAACCAAGGAGTATGAAAAGACCACAATATTTCAGCAACGTATACTCTACATGAAAGAATTGCGCAAACACACTTGAAAGGCTTAGAAGCCTTCCAGAGAGAATTTAATAAATGAGGTACACGTTTCAAAGATGCAACTCATTCCAATTGAAAAACATATTATCCATTTGAAAAAGAAGACATATCTAGATCATTTATATTCACTATTCTGGTTCGGCACGAAACGGGTCAGATTGAATATATTCCACTGGTAATAGCAGCTTTTCATTCATCGTTTTCACTCACAATGTTGAATTTCTATAATTTTCATCATATAACGCAATTAATAAGGGAAAAAATCTAGTAATTACCAATTTATAATAGATCAATCAACAATATCTTCTTTTTTCAAGCATGCTTGGAGGAATGTAAGACAAAATACCTCATCTAGATGAGATGCAATCTTCATGACCTTTTTCACGAAACGTAACGAAAGATAATTGTCTACCACTGCCAAACTCAGTTCAAAGCATTGCTTAAATCTGATTATGTACCGAATCGATTCTTACTTCAATGTTATCAATGATTTAATCAAGGGCCAATCATTAGCTGCATTTTTACTCATATGGTCTCACTTCCCTCGAAATCCATGCATGATAAATTTGAGGTCCTCGGAGGAAGATTAAAAAGTAGAGTAGAATGTTGGACTCGATTAGCTTAACTATTTTCTGACCCGTAAGGAAATCCAACCTTAAATTGGCATTGAAGGAGTCCGTCAATTACAATCAAGCATTTATTTTATCCTCATTCTTTGGAGATTATGATGGTAACAGTTGGTTTTGATGGAATATGATCAACGATGCTATTAGAGATCAGGCAACCGCTACATCCATGGTCTACATTACCAAGAAGCAGTTGCACCAACTGTCCGAATGCCATCATTTTCCTTCGACCTGAAAGATAATTTAAATCTGCGCACACGAAAATGCACTCACCGTAGCTCACCATATTAGGAATAAAACCGTGTAACCACGTATTAAGCGAATGTTGACTTCTGATAGATTACGTTTTATCAGCCCAGAGCATCTCACTAATGAAATTAACGCACTCACTAACACATGAGTTGGACTTACTAAAGCCGCGAAGAGGACACAGCAAAGCCCCGAAACTCACGACTTCTCAACGCTAAAGCATATGAATCACTGATGATTTCGTACCCAGAGCATGCGCAAATTCAACCGTCATCAAGACTTCAATTCTCGCTGCTGGAGGGAGCTTTAAGGCTAGTCCTGTGGGCGCAAAAGCGGAGGAGGGCAATGGAAAAGCTTTAAACCGAGGCTTGGGCCATCTTGAGTGGCAGCGTTATGCAGTTAACTTGCTGAAATACTACTGCAGTGATATAGTCGCCATACTCATCGTGTTCCATGGAAATTTATCTAGATACGCGTTCATATCGTCGCGGACGAACAAAATAAGAAATGAAGAAGTATACAGAAAAGTATACCAGTAAAGGAACTATGGAGCACAATAAAGAAAAGAAGAACATACCCTGAGACATAATGGGTTTTCGAAGAATATACTTTAAGGAAAAAGAGGTAAAATCCTCAAGAGGAAGATCTAGGAATAAATACATGGACCGAATTTAGTGGATAATACATAAGAAGAGCTAAGAGGGAGAAAGGAAACAAGTATTGGATGAGAAGGGCGGAGGGATGCAGTCAATCTTTGGATTGAACAACCATTGATGATGATGACGCGTTTAGAACCAAACGTAATCACAAAACAAGTATTACGCAAAATAATATTATTTACGTTATAATGTTTATAAATTATGGCTTGATTGCAAGGGGAGGAGCTTATTTAAATTCTATTAAGCCAGCTATTATCTTGCAAAAGAGGCTTATCAGGATAATGCTCAATAAGAATCGTCATGAGCCATCCTTTCCGCTATTTCAACATTTTAAATTCCTTCCACTTAGGCATTTGTACGTGTACAAAGTACTAAGATTGTTTTTTCTGAGAAGTGGTGCTAAAATATTTTTTCTTGTCTCAAAAAAAAATTCTTGTCTCAAATAGGCCAAGTTTATGGAATTTTCGCAGAAAAATTGACACCTTTGCCGAGGCCCAAATTGTCTCTGTACAGGCGAAGTTTTTTATATATTGGGCCAAAAATGTGTAACAATTTACCTTCTGAGTACAAATGTGCACCTAATCTTGCTTCTTTTTTAAAAGAAGTTAAAAACTGGCTATTTACCCATGAAAAAATTGAAGATATATTTTGATAAATAAAATTATTTATTTTTGTAAAAATACTTGTTAAAAGGAATTCATTTGAAATGTTGGTATATATATTTTTCTTGTTCTATATGTAACAATGTATGATCGTGTTACAAAGTGATGGTAACCTAAACACAGGTTCGCCTTATAGGTTACCTAAAGCTCCACTAAATATCTTAATATTGTATTCTTTGTATTTTTTTCTGTATTTCATATTTTGGAGCAATAAACATTATTTGCGGTTACTGTTACTTTAGTGACATTCCCCTCCGAGTCCTCAGCAAACATCGGGTTTCATTGCCGTCATAATGGCCGAGGACCCCAGAGGGGTTTGGCAGTTATCGCAGCCACGTCCGACGCCCATCGGATTGGTGGCTACGCTGTTAATTACGAGGGTGAGTCAATAAATAAGTCGCAAAACTGAATTGAGGTAAAAAAAATTAAAGTAACTTTCTGACATTTATTTCACTTTTCCACATATTCACCCTGTACATTCAGGCCTTTATCCCATCTCTTTACAAGTCCTTGAAAGCCAGCAGCAAAGAAGTCCTTTGGTTGCTGTCGCAGCCAACGTGTAACCTCATAGATTACAGCATCATCTGTATCAAAATGACGGCCACCCAAATGATTTTTTAGGGGCCCAAACAAATGAAAACCCCTGGGGGGCTAAGTCGGGACTGTGCGGTGGATGTTCCAAGCGTTCCCAATGAAATGTTTACGACTGATTTTGATGATGAAATGCTGACATTTGCGACTTATTTATTGACTTACCCTCGTATCATTATCAGTATCATATGGGAAGAGTGGGTGCGAGAGTCCCGTTTAGGAGGAATATTTCTGAGGGAAAGGGCATCACACTCCCTTTCCACCTCCAACTCTTTGGGACGGAGCGAAAACGTGCGCCGAAGGAGACGGCCAAGTCCGTTTGCCGAGCGCATCGAACAGATCGGGGTCAGATCTCCGTCTTCCCGTCCTGTTCGAGCTTCGCCTCCTCGAAGGCAGGTGGGAGGGACGATCGGGAGGGCGGGTGGCGGGGGGTGAGCGGGTGGGGAAAGGAGGGATCGGGGGTGCATTTTGCCGCATCCGCCACCCGTCGAGGCGGATCCGCGACGAAAGACAAATTGGCGGCGACGCCTCTGGCGGCGAGAGGGCAGCGTCGGCGCCCGGGTCGATCGGCGGCCGGAAGGACACCCGCGGAGGAGGACCCGACCGCCCTCGGACACGGTGGGGTGAGGAGCGGTCGGGAAGAGAGGAGCGAGCAAGTCTCCCCCCCCCCCCCGGGCACGCACTGCCGCCTTACGACTGGATAAATGGGCCGCGGACATGCAAAACAACAGAGAAACGTGTAATAATAATAGCATTGATACCTAAACGGAAATAATACATTTCTCCTAGCCAGAGGCCTAGCTCTTAAGGTAGTTCGAGCGACAAATCATTTTACCTAGAAATCAGGGAATATGGTCTCATTTTAAAGAAAAGTATATCACACTTCCATTGACAAAATAAAATTCAACCTCTTACCACATTACTTTCCGAGATATTTGCCAAAAAATACCAGCCCTTTTATATGGGAAATGGTACGTGGTTGCACTTCAGAGAGACATAATTTACAAAATGAGGCATTCCCTACACTTAGATCTCGTCAAAAAATCAACAGTGTGCAGTTTGCGTGTTTTCTCAACTATTTTTGAAAATTAATCACATTGTCATGGCATTGCATTCTTCGGAATCACAATAAACCTTCCGTTTTGAAGGAGTTTCAAACGTACCGCGTGAGAAAAATGAGTCAAGTTAGAGGCTTATTTAGTTAAATTCATTTGATTACTTATAATTTCTGTCATGTAAAACTGTATTATGGCACCATTGATATTGCAATATTTAATTCGTGTGTGTCGCAGCTGGTGAAATTAAAACGTATATATCGGATATGGTCTCTATTATGATTAGGGAACTATCTCGCTCGCACTACCTTAAGTTTCCTATTCACCCGAGCAGCGCACGCGGAGACCACAAAAACATGTCTACGCCCTCAATCACCAAGTGAATGAAGGGGATGAGTCTGGCACTGACCCGTGCGGTGCAAGTATTTCCCCGTTCGCGCTACTATCGTATGCACGATCACCCATACAGCCTACGATACTGATGGTTGGCTGAATTTGTGGTGTGCATGCACGTTCGGATCGTGGTAATCCATAGTTCCTGACGATGTCATTTTACAGTGATAAAGCGTTGGTGTCGCGAGCGGAAATCGGAAATCACTAATAACAATGAAAAGTGGAATCAGATTATGCTAATCTAATGAATAAACATGGACGTGTGGTTTGCTTGAAAAAACATTTCGAAAGCCTCAAAATCCCACATGAATTCGGTATAATTTCGTTATCTCGCTCTGCACTGGCTCGCCGCGACGCTCTGTTGGGGGCTCCCTTGATTTACGATAGTAGCAGGATAATAGTGTGAAATTCACACTTTGAGTGCAATCAGGGTGGCTAAGAAGGCACTTACGATAGTCGTGTGAACGAGGCATATCGCGCCCAATGGCGAGTAGAATAAAGGATGGAGCATGGAGGACCCTATTTTAATTAAATTTATAGTTGTGACAGAAGATTGATTGGCTATTTGGGGAGGCAACTAACTGCCGATGTAATTTGGGCCAATATTGACAGGCGAGCTGGTTTAGGAGGTGAATATTTTGGAAAGGAGGGATGGCGGAGAAAAACTCGGAGACGACCTTTGTGCTCCCTCATCGATAGGCGCCAAGAGGACCACAGATTAACTGTCCCATCAGACGAACGGACTAATAGATCTTGAAGTGCTCTCGTTAGAGTGACCAAGTGGACCACTTAGATGGACCCCGGCAATTCAAATTTACAGAAGTAATCGCGACAAATACTCCAGTGAAGCACCTTATGCCGCGAGTCCAAACGAGTTCGGGGGATGCTCTCCACGTAAACACCATATGTATATGTACAGTGACTTCAAAAAGTATCGAGACACTACGCAAGCGGTTTGTATAGGTCGGCTCGAAGTATGTTGGCTATCCTGGGTCGTCTTTAGTTACTATGAGAAACGTCGGGTACACTACGACATATATTCTAAGTCAAGTGGAACTAAACTCCGACCAAGCTATCGACTTAGTTCGCGCTGGAAGGCTAGCACTGAAATGAATTCACAGCGGGGAGCAAGGGTATTCGCAACTCAGAGACATCGTAATCATACTCGGCAGTTCTCTAACGAAAACAAAAATCGGAAGAGCTCCTCTTTGCGAAACCAGCACAACCCAGCGCGCTCTGATGGTGGGCTTGTTGAAATGCGGGCGCTCGGCGTCCGAAGTGGCTGCCGAGTTAGGAGTTCATCTTAGCTTTCTTCACAGATGGCTAAGAATGGCAAACGAGGATGAGACATCCCAAAGTCTCGCTCTATCTGGAAGGCCCCGCGATACCACACGAGACGTGGATGAGTCAGTATATGCCTCAATGATGAATTTTCCCTTGACGGTTGGTGGCATACCGACTTTTAAAAGGGTTTTAATACTACGGTGTAGTTGACACACAGTGCGTAATAGATTTCAGGAAGCAGGCCTGCGACGCTATCGTCCGGCGCAGAACCCCAAATTAACCGAGGACCAGAGGGCCCGTATGGATTTTACCACAAAAAATATCATCAATAATCAAGCCTTTCGGGACCTCATCATATTCTGCGATGAAAAGGCTTACCAGCGTAATTAAGACGGAAAAATTAGCCTGTGGTGTCCAAGAGGAATTCGGTAACTTAAATCACTGATAATTTTAATCACCTTTTTACTTGTGGATGAATGTAATATGCATTGTCACGTTTCTTTTTGTAACAATAACGCCATTACTTAGCTGCGACTTAGTAGCATTATGTGTTTATCAGATGAACTGCTGGTATTTAAAGGAGTAAAAACGCTACTTTATCCTTTCCAATCTAATACCTCAAAATTATTTTTCGGACAGGTTTTCGTCTTCCCATATCGTCGAACAAAATAGATCTGTGAGAATATCAAATAGGTTTTCGAGGCGCAATATCGGCAGCAGAGCCTGGACCCTTGATTAGAACACCTGCAAGAATGACAGCGCAGCGTTGTACCAATTTGTTGGAGGAAAATCTTCTGCCATACATTAACATTGTACGTACCTAGCCTCGCCTCGTACAGGTACCTAACCTCGCCGTGACTCGGACAGGACATTTAGGATAGTACAGGATAACGACACAGGAGAGTACAGGATAACATAGCCTCGTACTGGACAATTCATCGGTCCACACGGTAAAGGTGTTCCGTGAATATTTTGAGAACTACTCTAAAATAAATCTATTACCGTGGCCAGCGAAACCATCAGACTTGAAGCCGACAGAAAAAATAAGGGGACTAATGGGTAAAGAATGGCAGCGAGCGGATGATGCCTTTATAGTCGACAAGACATACAGACAGAGATCACTTTAGAAAATAAGGTAAGAGAAATATGGACCTCCTTTCAAAGCAGGCCACTTTTGTGTCAAAGTCTTGTGCGGTCGATGACCATGAGATTACAAGAGGCCATTAATACTGAAGGTGGACCCACAACATATTGAAAAAAGGAATAAATCCCTCAAAACTGTATCGCGCTCCTATTTGCCTATTATTTAAAACCTCCAGTCAAACATGACAAAACTTGATTCAAATTAAACTCTCCGCCTATAATAAATGAATATTTTTTCTATTGTATTTTTTATAAATAACCATGACAATGGTTTCACCACTTCAGGATACTATACACTGAAACCATAATACTGTCCAATGGCTTTAGTCAATATTTCTCATAATTGTCCATTGGGCGGTCAACGTAGAGTATCAGCCTTCGATGCCCGAAAGGCTCACTAGTTCGCTGAGCTGAGACGATAGCAGTCCCATTCTCCTTCAAACATTCATTGGAGCTCGTTTTCCTGTACATTCGTCTCTTCTTCGTTTTACCTCTGAGCGACTTCACTCGTATAATCACCTTATCGTAAACTCCATTTAATATTGCCTTTTCACCGCATTTCCCTTCCTACTTCTTTCACCGAATTCATCCTCAAGACCGAATCAAGGAGGAACTCTGTCCTCGCCTCTGAACACGAGCACTTCCACAATGCAGTCCCACTTAACCAGGCGCTTTGTCTGATGGAAAATGGAAAGTGTACCTGCAAATTCTCATTTCTACCAGAGACGACCCAGGATAGCCAACGTACTTCGAGCTTCGATAGCCGACCTTTACGAGCCGCTAGTCTAGCATGTTACGATACTTTTCGAAGTGACTGTACATATCCGGCGTGAAAAAATATGGCGGATGAAAAATTAGACTTTAAAAGTGATTCAAGCATTAAAAAAAGAGTTTAGTGTCTAAAGTTTTTTAAATAAAAAAGTTAACAAAAAATATATTTTAATATTAAATAACATATTATTAGAACATAACTGATGAATCAACGCAGGAATGCTAAAAATGAGTAATTACAACCGGGGGAGGATCTGTCTTCGAGCATGCTGCGACGAAAGGGTTAAAAGGTGACCCCGGTCCTAGCCAGAAATTTGCAACTTATTAAATTAAATTTTCTTTGGGAAGCAAATACATATATTGTTTGGAGAGGGTTCTTATCAATTCGAATATTAGTGTGGCTTAAACATTGACTAAAATGGCTATTGTCATTGCACCTGGGTAAAGGGTAAATTCTTCTAGAATTTCCCATTGAGTGCTACCGTTGGTATTCTTAAGAAAGCTTCCCAAGGCTGGAACGATATGATATTTCCGATGCAATTCGATGCTGGCATTTCACTTTTCGGTATTCCCATACCGAAAGTATGAATATTATTCATAAACCTAAATTTTTCACAGAAGGTAATTTAACATACCAAACGTATTTTCTTTCGGGTACATAATTAACGAATACCATTCAAACGTTATTTTTACATCGGAATACTTAATTTGATCTTAAAATCTTCTTCCTGCAAAAAATTCACTCTTCTGATTTCAAGTAGTAAAAGTTATAAAAGATACCCGAGTAACTGAACGCTAAGTAGGAAAATAAAATAACTCTGCCTTACGAAAGAAATTCTTAATGGACCGTAATTATGTGCGGCAGCTAACCCCAAGAACCTCTCCGAAAACCTCTGAATCCGTAATCCTGGATGGCATAGCGGTCTGCGCACTGGTCCGGAAAGTCTGAAAGGTTGCTACTTATGTTTCCTGAAACATCGTTCCAGCTGACTCCTCGAAGTGATATCGATAGCATCGGTATTGGGCGATTTGTATCAGTCTGTCCTGGTACTTACGAGCGCGAACACGGCTGAAAAACGAGAAATCTTCATTCCGCAAAGTTTACGATACACCAGGAATCCTTCAGAGCCAATACACATTACAGCATTCATTCAAGAACCTGTAGCGTTTTAATTTATCAAGGTTTCGTTTTCCTTAATTCCTTCGGTGCAATGAGTTTTCTTCGGCACTTAAGTTTTAGAACTCACGAGTA
Source organism: Ceriagrion tenellum (assembly GCA_963169105.1). NCBI lineage: Eukaryota > Metazoa > Arthropoda > Insecta > Odonata > Coenagrionidae > Ceriagrion > Ceriagrion tenellum. The sequence goes on along the minus strand of OY720638.1, from coordinate 115,318,312 downwards.
ATGCAACGAATGATGCCAGAGTAGGCAATGATTTATAATTAGAACTATAAATGTCCGCTTCGAAGTTGCTCGAACACCTGCATTTCGAGGAAAGAGTCGTGAAGTGTTCTTCTTTATAGCCCTTGGGAAATATCATTTGCCTCCGCCGTGATTTAAAGACTTCCATGAGGAGTTTCATTTGCAAGGCGTCGAGCCGACTTCATTTCCGCACGGGCGGCATCGCAGACGGCGGCGTCCTCGAAACAAAGACGAAGCGTGAGCCCCTGCTCTGTCAAATGCTTCGAGCGCGGTCTGACACAGAAGCGGCTAACTATAGCGAGCGGAAATCCGGACGTTGTACCAGTGTCATAACAATCTGGCGCAACTTGACGAGCAAATCATTGAAAGCGAGCTCAATAGGAAGTAGGAGAGGAGAAATGCATAAGTGGAATGGTCGTAAAAAAATTCTTGAAGACAAGAATTAACATACTGGAATTATTGCTATTTAAGCATAACCAATGGCTCTCCAAGAGCCGGATTCAATATCCGTAATATGGAAGCAACAACTCGAAAGGACTTAACACCGTTCTTGTAGGAGTGTTATTTTCCCATTTACTCCTGTAACTCAGTTCCAAAATGCAATTCGCTCTGGCTTCGTTAAGTTCTCGAGGCAAGCTCTGTCTTCGATAAGTGCTACACTTGCGAGTCAGTGGTCGGACATTTGGCATACCGCAGCTCTACGACTTTTAGATGAACAAACAAACGAACTCTAGTTAAGCTACGCACGTGACGATGGCCCACCAATTGGCCCGCACTCAACTACGCAACGTTCCAGTACAACAAAAAATACAAGACCTAGGAAAACTAATGTGAATTTTGTAGCGTACGTCTTGCACACATGTAGAAAGAATCGTCGACACGGATTTCATATTGGTGTTGGGATACCAGTGCCATAACTCGGATTGTATCCCTGCATATTCCAACGGAGGAGCACTTCGTAAAGTTTTGGCTATTATTCTACAACTCTCAACCAAGAGCGAGTAACTTAACCATGCAATGTCCTCACCAGGGTACCAAAATTTTGCAGGTTCCAATTTCCACCTCTGACCCTTTTCCTGAGATAATTTTTTTCATTTTACAGACTAGTCAGTCCTCGATTGAAATGCTACGGTCACTCGGTGTAAGCCAACTAGAACGCAGTGTGCGCCACTGCTGTTCTGTATGAAAACCAGTCTACGCTTGTAAAACGTAGTACCTACACCGACCAAATTGTCCTCCAATGGCTCTCTAACTCCTTGTGCATCTGTTTTTCCCGTATCTTCGAAATAAGTATTTTAATCGTTTACGCAAGTAACATTTGAGGAAAATCGAGAATAAGAAAAAACCTGGGCTTCCAGGAGGAAACAAAATTTTTGAGCAAAAACGCTAGCCTACCGTTTATTAACGCTGAGCACTATGGGCCGTTGGCATCGCTATTAATTGATAACTAAATTTTTAGCAATCATTACCTTCGTATTTCCATACGAAGGGACAGGGTTTATTGGGACAGAAAGGTCGCGTCTTCTTGGGCCAAAACACAGACACCGCATTTATTCTAAATGAAGCTTCAACTACTCGATTCCACGCAAAATTTTGCTTTATAGTACTCTGTTTAAAAACTTAATGATATGCATGTAATCTACTCTTGGTTATATAAGTTACACCAATGAGTGTTGAATTCTGATAAAAAATAATGGGTCAAACGTTTACCGCTCTCTATGCTCAACGAGATATCCTACGTGACAGAGAGACGTCATAGTGTGAAGAATATATATTTTTTATTCTTGGCCTGATATTTAATAAAATGGCTGTTACGAGGCGCACACAAAAAGTATGAACTCCTGCAGAACAGTTGCTGTGCGCCGAGCCGTATGTGCATGAGCATATTCGGCTGGGAGCTGTTTCATCATCCACCATACAGTCCTCATCTTGCTCCCAGCGATTTTCATCTTTTCTGGCGCCTCAAGTAATTCCTGTCCTCCGGTCAGCGTTTTGACAACGACGCAGAGCTGAAGACGACTGTCACACGCTGGTTCCATTCACTAGCGACAGACTTGTACGACACAGGAATACAAAAGTTGATCCCACGATACGATAAGTGTCTCAATTCTGGTGGTGGCTATGTCGAAAAATAAATGAAACATTGCTGTACCTGTTGTCAATAAATTTTTTCATGAAACTATGCTTTCTTCTTTTAAATAGGGAAACTTACTTTCTGGATGCGCCTCGTATTTTAAATAATTTCTTTCTTTTGTTAATTTTTGAGGATTGGAAGCTCTTTTCCTCAGGAAAAAAGTGAACGAACTCTTGACCAAAGTAATCTCCTTGATCGCTAGCGCTTTCCGTACATTTTAACTTCCTTGGCAGACCCTCTTACAATGTAAGTGCGAGCCAAGCGCTACGAGGGGGACGGGGGGCGGGGTGAATGGGGTGTGGGGGGCGGAAAGGAGGATGAGGGAGGGAGGATAGGAGGAGGTGGGGGGCCGGTTTAGAGGAGGGGGGCGGCAGGGGAAGGCGGAGGGGGGTGGCCGAGAGCGTCGTGTCGACTTTGGTGCTCGCCGCACCCATCACTCCCTCACCTGCCCCCGCCCCCCACGCTCCCCCTCGCCCCCCGGGGGCGAATGATTTACTGCCCCCGCGATGACCCTTTACTACCGACGTCGTAATCCCTGACATGATGTGCTCAGTTGTGCACCGTAAAAGTCCATTATGCCCGCCGACGTTATTCTCTTTCCGCCGTCCCCCTCCCATCCTCGCCTCACACCGCCTCAACTCCGCCTCAACTCCGCTCGCCTCTCTCTCTCTCTCCCTCGGAGGAGGCAGCGAGCATTAATGCGCTTTCCTCATCCCCTCGCCCGCGGCATTGAAAACGTAGACCCGTGATTGATTTATCAGGCAGGAGGCCCGACCCATCCCACCTTTTACTCGGCCTATTCCTCAGCGGGCCCTAATTGATTCCCGAACGGGCCCCTCCCATGCACCCGGCACACCGACCCATTGTTCCGGTAGGTGTCGGTAATGAGTTCCACCATGGGGGCATAAAAGTCCACTGTTATTATTGTCTGGCGGCAATGATCGGCGTTAACAGTGGACCGAACGGACGGGCCGGGACTCGGGCCGAGGCGTTCGCGTTGCACGTCTCCGCCTCCGCTGGATCCTCCCGTGTCCCCTCCCCCCCCCCCCGCGTCTCTGCATTCAATTTCACGGAGGAAAAGGCTCTTTGGCTGCGCATAATTACACGGCCATGTTGCTCAAGATGATGAACGTTTTTGGCACCAAGGTCTTTTAAAGAGGGAGACGAGGCGATACGCTCCGCGCTTTTATTGTCCTTTCATGAAGCCAAAAGAGAGAATATTTCATAGCTCTCCGCTCCGAAAAAGATAACTTGCAAATTCTGCGAGGCCGTGAGAGATACAGAAAATCCTTACAATTACTGGCGAAGTTTCGATAAACAAGGGGAACTACGAAAGCGGTAATTTTGCGCCAAGGCCGGGGCAGTTCACTGAGGTCCCCGGAGATTAGTGCCAATTTTGTCGATACCCAGTATACTACCATCTGATGATTGGGCCATCAATGAAAAACGATAGGGTTTGCAAAAAAATGGGTTTGAAGAAAAATTATTTTGAGCCTTTAAAGAGAATATAAATTAACCGTCTAATTGTCTGTTTTTCAGGTACTTAAAAAGTATTCATATCCGAATATTTCTCATGAAGTGGTTACAACTATATAAAGTCACTGAGTATGAGAAGACTGGATGATTTAAACTCCTTCTGCATCAGCAAAGCCCTCGGTGTGAACGCAGACAATATCACTTGATTATTTATCATGCGGCTATCATCAAAGAGACATATTTCCTATTGTTCCCACTTTTTTTGATGATACAGTAAAATATCAATACATTTTTTATTCCTCCCAAGCAACTATTTTACACGGTAAAACGCACTTGAACCACAAATGTCTTCGACGGAACATTAACTTTGAATTGGTAGCAATTTATCCACAATACCAGGAGCAAGTAATTACATCCGTGGTTACAGCTACGTCAGAAATTACTATAAAGATGATAATACATTTGGTGGATGTATAAAACCGCCTTTTGTCAAAATTCAGCCACCTCATTCAATGAAACACGGTACTGAGAGTGACTGACGAGTGATAATAATTGGTTAGAACCTACATACGAGAGAAAAGTAGCGAGGAGGTAACATATCATAGAATACACCCCGGTTACATGAGCCATAAGACGAAGGTAAGGCCAGGAATTCTCTCAAAATTCTTTTTCCTGTTGAACGCACTCAATATTCGACGGACGTACTCATCTCAGAAAATGACGCTGCTAGGCAAAATATCATTGTAGAGGCCAGGAGGAAACTGTTTGTTATTAATGCACTTGTTAGTCACTAGTTATTTACTCAAATTTACATCTCCTTTGAATAGATTTATTTCGAGAACTATTTTTTGTCAAAATTGTGTGCAAAGAAAGCCCATCATGTATCTAAATGACCAGACTCACAAAATGATGTTTGGCTGGCTCTTTCATCCCCGTGAGCGGGACCCGGCGTGCGCTTTTAGCCACCTATACCATTTTTGAAAAATCCATGAATCAGTCAATATCCCCGCCATCCAATGTGGCAAAAATAGTTTGGTTTGGCTTAGTTCACCGAATAAATATTAAAAATTCGACAGCTTGCCTGCATTATGAAAACGGACTGAATGTCAACTGAACTACTAGATCAGTAGATTAAAAATAAAGAACTATGGACAAAAATAATCAATGAAAAGGTTTCAATAAAACAGATTGTCGCATTGTTTACTTGGTTTAATATTCTCGAGGAGCGAAACATCTTTTTTCCTTTCAATTAATTGCCTCACGATATCTCAGGTTCAACTTACTAAGGTATGATACAGTCACTGACAGAAAATGGTGCAAATCTGGGCAATCGGTAGTCAAATGATATTAATTAAGGAATTAATATTGACATTGACTTTGAGAGATCTTGAGTAACCATGATTTTCAGATAATAGAGACCAGACTAAATCGCGCATGCTTGTAGGAGTGACTTGAGCGAAGAAATCGCCTTAGGTACTGAAGTGATTAGAGAAAAGTAATCACATGGGGAAAATAGCCGAGGAAATATTTACACAAGAAATCTGGAGGCAATGAGTATTTGTAAGGGTTTTTAAAATGGTTGATGAGCTATATTCAATGCATCGAGTTGCGCGGTTTTTTAATTTTGCGAGGAAATTATTAGAATGAGAAGAAAATAAAGTGTTGGAGGTTTTTTCAGATTCGATTTAATAAAAGGATGGAAGAATAAGGAAGATGAAGTTGTACTTCTGTTATAGCAGAAAAAGAAAAGACATTCCGCTGGAAATGAGAATGAAGCGAAGCAGATGGATGTAGCGGGTAGTTGAGTGCATGGAGTAAAAATAAATTGTGGAGTCGACGGGGTTGAAGGCCACGATGGATTGAGCATTGTTGGGCAGGTGCGGGAGGACCATTTGAATGAGATGAAGGGGCGACGAGTTTTTCTGAATTGAAATGGTAATTAGGTACAAAGCAAGTTCAATGCTCAAATATTTCTTTTTAATATACTTCATTAAATGGTTTTCCATCATATACTTTCAAATTTTCAAATAAATGTCGGAAAACAAGCGCCGACTTGAAGACAATAATTTTGGAGTTCCTATATAGAAAATTATTTCCTCTGCCTAAATATTCTGGACACAAACATTTGTGACTACCGTGTTTAATAGGGATTGGAAACTTAAATTTTCGTATTAGTTCCAACAGGCCAGAGGATTCTGAGATCTATCTCAACTCATGCGGAGTCCCTTCATGCTGAGGTATATTGTGGCTTTATTAAATTCATGCTGGATACAAAGAATCACTTGATTTATATTCCAAAGCATTGTCCTTCTTCGTCTTTGGTTTAACATTGGGAATAGTAAAAAGTTTGGAACATTCTCTGTAGCCATTCTCTTTCATTCTAAATATCAAAAATTACCGTGGAAGTACTTACCAATTAAGTTTATCTAGGGCGAAGTGATTTCTCTTCAAGCAGGGATGAAGGCTGTACGTTTGGAAAAGCATTCAAACTTTCTGTCGAGCACTGATCTCAACAGTGTTTCAGGGATGCGTTCACTAAGGAGAGCTTGGCTAAATTGTACAGGTCATTGAACTTGTTTTTATCGCATTGAGGAAGTTACTGGAGGAAAATGTCTATCAAAAAATATTTCTTTCGAGAACTCGACGTACTTAGAGCCTATGCCTAGATCCTCCAACGTCAGAGAAAAAAAGCGAGCACGGCGCCGCGCCAACCGAAGCGGAGACGCTTCCCGTCGTTTTTCATCAAGTATAATGTTAGGTAATGATATCATAATTTATGATTGCCAAATTATTGATTTTAATTGCACCCTCTGACATTTCTTATTAAATTACTACAAAAATTCAAAAGCATAATTTTCTAGAGTTAGAAACCGAGGTTGCGTCCAAGTAGAGAGCATTTCGGAATCTCTGAAACAAAACCATGCAAACTCTTATAACTACAGAATGATTTTTTCAAGGTTCAGTAGCGATAAGTAGCAATTTTTTTCATAATTGCCCTTCACCAATGCTAACTCTGAGAGCTTAATAAAAAGTGCCATGCCATTTGGTAGTGATTAAAAAATGAAAACATGTGCGCAAAATGTAAGACGCCAGCGTCGAAAACGAAAGTTGCACGATCTCGCGATACAGGATCGCGGCCTTGAGCTACTCACTCCGGCGCCAGAGGTGCTTCATCCTTTTGACTGGAATAAACATTGTTACTGTTGAATCAGCCGGTAGATTTGAAAAAGTGATTGACGAGTTGAAACTCCCACGCTGATTCGCTGATTCGCTGCTTCAGTTCCTTCAACATCGCCAAAGGAGAGTAAATAAGAATGGCTAAAAACATTTCCGACCCAGTGCAATTCTCCTGAATACCGACGTGGATACCGGACTTGCATCTACAGAGATTCAATATTCGCTGAGCCCAAAATGAACATTCTAATTTGCAGAAGCTGAAAGGCATTCAACGATGTCGTGTTCTTCTGGATCGAGGTATTAAGTGAGTGAGAAATAGAATGAAGAAAGCGGAATCGTGTGTGGACAGGAGATTAGATTAAATAGATCGGATAAAATATGACGAGTAAGGACTAAGTTTAGAGAAAAGCTTATTTGGAGTGCGTGGAGTATGAAATCCGAGATTTTCATTCTCTGTCGTGCAAGATGGGCAGCGCATAGGTGATGGCTCTATTGCGCATTATTATACTGCAATCGCTAAATGTCATTTTCTGTCTCAACCTACACTTTTTTCCGTACCGTAAACCGGGTTGAAGATGGTACAAACACGAAAATTTCAAATCGTGAAGGAATAGCCGGACTAACGGAAGAGGGAGGTAGACGACGGCTGTGAGTTCTACTACGACGGGGATGTACTACTTGTTGGCAAAACCAGACAACGCTTAAACCACGACTCCTAGTCTCACCTCCAGTTGGTTTTCCATTAACTTTGCCTTCAGTGTCATCACGTTATCACTACAAAATTGCCAAACCTCAGTCATTGTGCCGTCCAGGTTAATAATATCGCCGAGTAAGTATTTTTCCTTGCTCAAGAAACTATTTAATACAAAACATTTATAATCAGTTTATTCATAATAAATCATGCCATAACCGAATACAAATAGTTCATTTCATCATAAAGAGTAGGGAACATAGGCACCCCTGTGAAAAAATATTTCTGTTTTGGGGTTGCCGAATCTTGTAATGCATAAAGTACTGCGGAAAAAATCATGATACAGCAGAAAATAAAGGTTTACATTGATAGATCCAAAAAATTCCACTACGGGCACGTATATTTTTATATTTATTTATTTTTCTGTGTTAAATAAGAAATATAAATTATAAATTTTTGCTATTTTGCTACCAAATTTCACATCTTTTAAGTTTCCATACAAAATATTTTAGGCCCCAAATTTTTGTAGAATTGTCTAAAATAATTCCATTTTAGGCCTAGTTATATATAATTTTTGAAGATCTCGTTACAAATATGATCAAAGCTTAACCTATTACCGGCCGAGTGAATATATCCAAAAAAATCATAATTTTTCCTTAGACTCCTCATATTTACAAGCTAAATAATACATTCAGCAGAGATGGGCGCTCAGAAATATATAATATAAGAATAATTCTGCGCTTTCGCAACTGTGGAAGAGTTCGCTATCCTATCGGTGTAACCCATATTACAAATTTTGGCGTCGTGAACATCTGTTCTTTTTATTTATAATTAATATTTTATTTTGGTATATTTTATGAATGATTTGTTCAATGAACTATTTATACTATGTGAACCTAAATCTCATACTTGAGCAGGTAAAATATTCTGAGAAATATTATAGCAAATCAATATTTATTTCTCAACTTCAAGCTCGTCGTGACTCTTGATAATCCCCCAACCTATACATATCACCTTTGAGAATCGCAATAGCCCAGTGCGATTTTAAATCTACCATTGGTATTCAATTTCGTTGACTAATAAAAACAATGTCCTCGAATTTCTACAGTAACTGTTCAATAAACTAGTAAGGAATGGCCTCCGCCACTTTTTTCCTCGGATCCTATCTCGGCAGTTTGTATTTCCTATACCATGTACGTCAAAGACTTCCGTGGATTATTTTGTTCTCCAATATCATGAGCCTGTGTAGTAGCTATTTCTTTTCTATATGCCACTGTGTAGTAGCTATTCCTTTTCTATGCCTTGTCTAAGCTATGAGACGTCATACTTTAGTCAGCACAAATGTAGAGTATTTATGAGCTGCCTACTGTGATTCTTTATTATAGTTATCATCCCACGATCTTTAGGAACTTTTTCCAATTGCCTTAGCGCATTTCAATAGACATTTTTCAGCCCAGTTTAATTGACGCATGACTGTGCTACAAAATTAATTTTTATTAAAAATACTAAATAATCTGTGCGGAACAAAAAATATTAGAGAATACACGATGACGAGAAGTTTCAGGAACAACCTTGAGTAACTCCAAAATGTCACTGGCACTCAAATCAAACTTCGCATTAGATAAATTTGCCTTTGGCACACCATACGGTTAAATCTTGTATAGATATCCATCGAATAATATACGTACCATAATATGAACCCAAATCTGATAGATTTGTCTTAAATAATTTTTTTTAGTTTGGCACCCATAGTAGGGAACCGCTACAGCGTATATATAGTAAATATATATTTTGCCACAATTATCTGTAAATAGTGATTTTTTGTACCTAAAAATTCATACTGAGTCATTTCAATCCGGTCTACTACACGCTTTTATCGTCATATATTGACCGCTAAATATCTCGTTGAGGAAGATGGTGGTAACCTAAAAGAATCAAAAAGCCCACAAAGTTCCTTATAGCTGACATTTTTACATGAAAGTCATTCCACTATCATCACATTTTACTCTGCGCCACTTGGAAAAGACCAAATTACAACATCTGGGTTCCCCCTCCATTTAGGGGTCAACACTTCTTTCCATTATGAGTTTTATAGATGGTTTTGGTGACTTTATTGGGCGTTTTGAAAGATGTCCTCCTTCACACTCTCTCATTCTCACGTTCTCATCATGATTTGGGATGGTTCCGGCGATGAAAATTCCAATAGTTATATCTCTAACCTACCGCTCATCAACACGTTCCTCTTCAGTGAGGTCCACTTCCGGCAGTTTGCGGACAGCTCCCAGCTCTTGAACTGCTGTATTATCTGATTCATTGGTTATCGCCAATATAGCCTGCTTTTCTTTTGAATGGATTCATCGGGTGCATCGGAAAATTTTATGACGATCACAGAATTTTCTACATACAGCGAACGATCTTGATAACTCATCGAGTGTTACTTTACGTTACTTTCAAGATCCTCCGTCGTAAAGATTACATTTGTGATTTTTGAGTAATTAAATAATAATAATTCGCCATAATTCGTAACTCTTCATCTTGAGTAAAACACATATGTTAAAGTCTCGAACCTGCATATTTCGTTAGTCACTGAGATTTTTAGTCATGAAGTTACACTTTGTGATGTCTCACAAAGGTCATTTTACACTGAATGTTTGGGCGTAGCGCAAAAAAAGATGGTTGAACTTGAGCTCCTAAGTAAGATAGAAACCGCATACCGCGCCAAAGAAGACATAAAGCCGTTAATAACCCTCGAACTTCTCTTAGCCTATGCTGTAAAATAAATTGATAATGGACTGTGCTGTATGTGGTGTCAAGGAGCGCTCCTAATACAAAATTTAAAATGGTACATTTTTGGCGCACAGACAGTGTCATGAATGTAGCATTGAGTAGTTTGAATGTTTTCAACATTATTTATCGACAATTATTCATTTACTTTGCTCGTAATTCATCAAAAAAACCATAGTAAAGGTGTTTTAAGTATCTTGAGTAAAACAAATATGTTAAAGTCTCGAACCTGGATATTTCGTTAGCCACTGAGATTTTTAGTCGTGAAGTTAAAGTCTTTTCAATCCCAAATTTTACTTAATTTGCTTCACCCCACACATAACTGTTTCAGTTAAAAAATATTACTAATATGGTCTCCATGATGACTAGCGAAATCTCTCTCTCATTCTACCTCAAAACTTGCAAAAGCCAAATCTCGTTCTTCACTATTCTTCCAGCATTCCCAAATTCTCCTCACCTAACCAACCTGCCAACAAATATTAAATGACGCTAATAAGCTCAGTTGTCGGTCGCCTTATCCAAGGAACTAATCTGCCTCGGCTAATGTTGCATTTTGCCCTTGAGTTGAGTTATGAGTGATATTTTCAAGATGAATTCATATGATAATATCATCAGTTTCTTGAAGTTCTTGGATAGAATAGGTGGAACACCACCAAAGCCAAGAAGTCCCGTCTGAAAGCTTTTTTAGCCTGGGGTTTGAATATGAAAGAGATAGCGGGTAATTTGTGACACAATGAACTGAATGATAACCTTTAATTTTGCACTATGAAGAGACTAGGCTCGCTAAAAAATTTTCACTAGACGTCGCTAGTAACTCTCCGAAAAGTGCCATGGTTGAAACACGCCGAGGTGCTCCGAGCAGCCAAAGTGGTGAAAACGCAACATTAAGTTTACGATGCGAAATCTAAGTCACGCAAGCTTCCTGCAGGTAAATTAGACAACACTTACAACCTAAAGAGACAAATTAAACATTTAAAATGGGTCTATTTCTTGCATATAAAAATACATTTCTTGAGAGTTACATGTCCTAAAAGTCGAATAATTTGAATAATTAAAAAATAAGGTATTGCATATATCTGATATGTTTTACCCTTAATAATTAGTTTAAACCTTTACTTTTGAAATACAGAAAAATCAGTTTTAATAAAATTAACATAAAGCATATTTTTTTGGGATTACTGATAATGCTGCGTTTTTGCAACTTTGGCCGTAAATGGAATAATTAATTCATCACAGCGGGTATAGAAAATGCTTAAAAATAAATAAAAAAAAACAAATAAATATCTCAACGGTAGATTGATAAGCGTTTGAAAAGGGGAAATGAATGCGTAGAACTTGGAAGCCGCATCTTAATATCTTTTTCTGATCTGTAAACAAAGGTTTGATATTTGAGGAATCGGCTATACTCCAACAAACGATTAAATCTTGAATTGACAAAAACAAATTAGCAATTTTCTTATCAAGAAAATCAAGGTTTCCTTATAAAGAAAGTTTTTCGCAATACAGAAATCAGCCATAATTTTTAATGTTGTTTCCAGTTGAACCATTGGTCGATATAGATTCCTAAGTATTTGAGTTGATTAACTTACTCGATTTGAATACAGTCATTACAGGACGTGATATTATCATTAATAAATTAAGTGCATCTATATTAAGGACCGTTAGGCTATTTAAGTATGCATTTTGTAGACTAAATATGTTTAACAGATTCGGGCGTAATGTAGCTTGTCATAATGGAAACAACAATCGCAATTTTCCACAAGTTTTAATAACAATAGGACGCGTTTCAATCTACATAGTCATCATAAGGTACAAGACTAGACAGGTCAATTACCTGATGATGCGGAGTCATTGTATTCAATCAAATTCAATCGGAGTATTGAAGTGAGATGGAACGCGTCGCATTGTTGTTAAAACTTGTGGAAAGGTGTGATTGTTGCTTTTATTATCGTAGATTAAACATGGCATATTTCGTTTTGTTGCTCAACAGCATACGGTTGCTTGAAAGCCAATATTTTTTTTACTTTATTCAAGTAATTTTTCATTTGGCCATATAATCCATTCACTCGTTTGGCGGAATAAAACAAAGCATTATCATTAGAAAATGACGCCAATTTCCCATGAATACTACGAGTACACAAATTACTCACGTACATTAAAAATAATATGGGCCCTTACAAGGAACCCTGAGGAACTCCACCAGTGAGATTTGTGTGCTGACGGAAACAATTTTGATTTGGCACGCCCTGATACCTGAAGCTAAGATACCTTCTGAACCAATTGTGCAGAATCCCTATTACCAGCTTCTTCTAATCGTAGCAATGATGATTTACTGAATCAGAGGCTATGGTTAAGTCAATAAATAGCCCTACAACCGTTTTTAATTATTTAAACCTTCATATATTCTAGAAAAAAGGGCACTGTCAGTACATTTACTCTTCTGAAAACCATACTGGTTATTACTAAAAAAGTCGAATATGTTTAAGAAACTTAACAGTCGACTTTTAACTACGTTTTCCATTACTTCAGAAAATACAAACAACACTGATAATGGCCGATAGCTATTTATATCGATTCGATCACTTTTTAAAAACTGGAATAACAATTACTATTTTGAGCTCGTCAGAAAATATCCAAGTGTGCAATCTTAGATTTCCAATGAAAGTATATACCTTAAAGATCTTATCACTCACCTCTGTGACTATGAGTAAGGTGATTTTGTCATTTCCCTCAAATTTCTTAGGCTTTAACTGTGATGTTATTTTGCTAACTTTCGTTTCATCAGTAGGAGTAAAGACTGAAGACCCTTTTATATGACGTCTAGAACATCCATAATCCTGATCACGGGTGGCACAATTTTAGGATATTTATTTCAGTCAAATGATTTATAAATTTTTTCAAAATGGTCGTTGAATGAATTTTAACGTTTTTGTTGGCAGACAGCCAGTTACAGATCTAATTTTTGTTCGGTTGTTCTCATTAAGTTTTCCTCCAGTAATTGTCTGAAATTCTCCATTGGTTCGCCGAATTATTGGCACTACAATCAAACAGATATTTATAATAACGAGTAATGGCGCTCTGATTTTTTTTATTTTCCGCCTAATTACATTTTTTAATACGATACATTACGCCTAACGATTCTCTTGCACAAAGAAACTATTATCCAGGGCTTGATGTGGAAACATTTCTTTATACTGTTGTCCACAAAAGTTACTTGAGAAATGAACAAATTCATTTGTTCAATGAAATTTCTATAAGCTTCGTTTACATTTACTTGCAATACACGTCATGCTAACAATTTGCCAGTAGATTTTTCAAGCGATCCAAATCAATTTTAAATTTAAGCTCTCTGGATTGCATTTGAGGTATGAAGGCTACGTTGGTGTTAAGTTGGCGCCAAGTGATCGCTGAATTTTTGGCACTACAATCATACAGATGTTTATAATTACTATCTTTACGTTGCTAAATATCATTTTCTAGACGTTTCTTGTATGGCTTGTAATGGCGTTCTAATTTTTTTACACATCGCCTGTTTACGAATTTTTTATGCAGTAAATTACCTTCAGAAATCTTCAGACCTGCATCAATTCTGCTACTGGTGTTAGTAAAATTGTCTCAGCTCCTAAAAAATATGAGATCTATACATGTTTTACTACTTTCTGAGACTCTGGTCGGCAATTATCTGGTAAAATCCAGACCGAGCTATAGAATCGCGGTGGTTTTATTTATTTATTCAATTTCATTGTCCTTCAGATTTTGAGGGTAATTTTGAGATTTAAGGGTGAATATGCGTTGAGAAAAGAAACGTAAATATATGTTTTTAAAATTTTTATTGTTCTCCAAAAGGTGTAAAAAGTACGGGTAAAAAGGTAAATATGATGCCTCTAAATCATGTTGATTACATGTTTTCGTCATTCGAGTTACTATTATTAGTTATTTTTTGGCATAGGTGCAGGTAATTCGGGGCTGGCTCGGGATGGCAGTTGCCCCCCCCCCACCCCCAATTATATGAACGGAAAAATTTTTCTTACCGTTACAAACTCGGAAATATAAAGTTTACAGGTATATTTTTCTCTAATCTGCTTCATTCATCACAATGAAGTTATAGCATTAAGTAGAACATTGAAGAGAAAATAGACAATATTAGCAATAATTCTGCGGTCGCAAATCTCTCTTGAAAGGTTTTAAACCACCTATGTCCCCGGACCCCCAGTAATGCTCGACTCCCAAATCAAATAGCTCAAATTACGCCTATGGCCGGAAGATCAAGAATTATCCTCCAATAACCTTGAGGAGATAACATCGGCTATCGCCGCCAAAAGATTTAATGGAGTTTGCAATGGTTTTGATAAGTGGAAAACGCTTCGCTACGGAAAATCTATTAAGCACATGGGGTTGGCAGGGCGTGTATTAAATGCACAGAATTTGCGCGAGGTGTCCGAGCGTGATACTATTGGTGTGAAGTTGAAAGAGAATCCGATGTCAGTAAGTTTTCGGCGGAAAACTTTGTAGTGTCATCTTCAGTCTACTTCACGGGGTGAAGGTAATTGATAGTTAATTCTTTTTTTCAGAGCTCATCGTGGTAGGGTTGCAAATATTCAGAACCGAAACGATTAATCGATCGATTACGTTTCCTCGGTAAAATTTTTATTAAAAAAGAAAGGTCAGCACAGGCGACCTAAAATACTTTGAAAACTGTACTGGCTTCATTCGAATAACGGTAGGTTAATTTCCCAAAAATCCTTCGTGGTTAGTGCAGTCACATCTATGTTCCCTAATTGCTCCTCACTGTGCCTCTATTCTTAGACGATCACAGAACCACTCCCTCCTCAAAGATCGTCACCGGAAGAAGAGCGTTCGTTGGGAGTGGTTTCCTCCGGAGTGGTTTTTTTCTCGAATCTTATCTTCCCATTACATTAGCCGTTATATTTCTTGTACACCCTTTTGCCGAACGCTATGTTAAGGTTTTTATATTTCTTTTTCCTTCTTTCAGCGGAATAGTTCCCTCGTTCCCGTTCCCAATGTTCCGATGATTGTTCAATTTAATATTCTTATGGTTTGCTCTAGATTTTTCAATACTTATTTTGGACCTCCCGTTCATGATATTCCTTCAGGCTAGTGGGGGAGATTTGTCCGAGGCTTAGGGAGCGGTTGCCGGTTGGGATGAGAGGGGTAATGGCTGGGGAAGAGCAAGGAGCGAGCAGTGGTCGGAAATAAGGTGGGTGTGTAGGATGACGAGTGAGAGGGAAGAAAGAATCTATTGAGAGTTGAACGTGGGGATGATACTGGGCATTAGCATTATTTATGCGCTTAGAATGGGATTTTGGGTGGGCAACGTAAGTAGGATCTGTCCAAGAACCTACCAATATTGGTTGAAAAACTTGATGATGAACAAACCCCCATTACGATCGAGTATTTACCAACTCTTTGTCATCCCAGTGCAATGAACGTCGGCGGTGGAAAACCCGAAAGACCCGCATCTTCCGATTACAAGGGTATTTCATGAATTTCCGGCGAGTTTCTCTCTCTTTAGTCCTTAACTTAAGCATCAAATTATGGTCTTAATATGTATCCACACTGTCATCTTCGTCCACAGTATCTTCGTCCACAGTATCTTCGTTCACAGTATCTTCGTCCATCAGTTGTTTTTACCCGTATTTAATGATATGCTTTCCTTAAGTTACCTCGAGTTCCTTTTTTCCTGCTTTTAGTGAGAGTTTCATTTTCACTCAGAAATATAGTGCATTTGCTCAACGTTTTTTGAAGCAACTACCTACAGTTATCTTCCTCCTCTTTAAGTTAGGTTTTCATCAATTCTTCTCTGGCCTCTCTTGCTTTAAGACGGATCATATATTTATCCTTTTATGCAGATAATATTTGCCTTCTATTTTTTAAGATTTTGGACTTCGTTGCTTTAGGTCCAGCACTTCTCTGTAATTCATGGGCTCTGATTCTCTGCCTTTCACCTTCCTTTCTTTTTTGATGCTCCACGAAGTCTGTTACTGTGCCTTTCCATCTTTTTTTCAAACGATTCTCAGTCACTTTATCCTCTCACATTTTTCCTACTAGTAGATTACTTTAATAGGCCTAGCTCTGCTCCCTTTTCTTCAACATTTACTCCAGCTACCGACTAATCTCATATCTTTCTAGAGGTTTAAGCCTGAGTTGAAAGTGCATGAGAGCCAAATTTTGATCACTAACCAAAACCTCACCAGTGTAGCCTTCGTTATCTCTTACTCAATTTTTTCAATCACTGTGTTACTCAAGTAATATACATTTGGAATATTATTCTGTCTTTTTAACAACGAGGCCATTTTTTACACGGAACTTGATCAGCCTCTCCTCAGTCATTTGTTTTTCCAAGCCATAACTTTCTACTGCCTTATCTTCTTGGCCTACCTCGTGGCCACATAACAGTCTCCAAGAAATATCTAAAGTTTTCTTTCCCCTTTACATTTAATTACACTACCTCAAGTCTGTCGAACATGTCTTCTATATCCTCACGTTCGTAACCTTATGTGTCCTCAAGTTTTTCATCTATACTGACCATAAATATTCTTTCAATCCATTGGAAATAATTCCTCATTCGCATAAAGCTATTTTTTCTCAGATCTATTCCCAGCCCAGAATAAAGGCAATATACAGTCCTTACTATCGACGGTGGTTAGCATTAATAGTCATCACAGAAACCCAAGCTCTGTGTAGTGGAAAATCCTCCAAGGTTGGATTCGAACCCGCGACCTACGGATTAACAGGCAAGGGCTTTTATCCACCTGCCACTGAGGCTGACGAATTAGGATTTTTATTCTTGTATCGTGAGTGGGAAAATGTAATGCTATCATATTATGATCGGATATACATACACCTCATTATTATCGCATTAAGCTCACCATAACCGAGTCCAAAGAGTATTAATTGGAATATTAACTATTGACATTTTCCTTTTATTTTATCACGAAGAGCCGCCATCATTCCACCATTAATGGGGGCCAATTTTCTATCCTAATAAAAATCATCAGTCATTAATTTAAAAAAAATACATGATTCACAGCCAATTCGAAGCAAAATTAGCTTTGCAGTGATATCACCGTCACCTAGCTCCTTCCTGACGGTTTCGATGCATTATGTTTTCGACTTAATTTTTAGAGTTCATACATGGGCACTCAGAGGAATGCAAGCAGTTTGGTGCTGCGATTTTCTAGATAATTTTACCAAAAAATAATAGCTCCATTTATTAAAGCTACGATACTGTAATCATCAAATAGATAATATACATCCATGAACTGGCGGCTGATGTTTCTCCATACCCTAAGTTCAACCCCGAACCTGTCTCCCAACTCACGTGCTTTTCTATGCTGTTGCATCAGTGAATGCGTTATTAACCACCACCTCCCTCTTATATTTCAGGGAAGAGCTTTAGTATAACCATCACGGTGAGCACTACTCCTCCACAAGTAGCGACATACAACAAAGCCATCAAGGTGACCGTGGACGGACCAAGGGAACCGAGGAGTAAGACACGTAAGTACTTGGCCATCTGTCGCATGCTACCGACCGTAACAACCATGTTCTCTAAAACCCTAAATTTCCAAAATAATATCTGACCCAAAAATTTTGTACAAGTTGACCGAAAGACAAATGTAGTGTGGTGGACTAAGTACAGAATTGGTGAAAGGAACGCGTGAATTAATACATGGGATTCAATGAAAAAAATACGTTTGGGCTCATGATCCAGCAGAAAAATTCTGTTGTTTATCAAGAAAAGAAAATTCAATTAAAATGACAGGTTAAGGGAAAGGAAAAATAACCTTATCCGATTTTTAAGTTTAATAATTGAACGCGAAGTCAATGGCATCAACCAGTAACAGCAGCTAAATGACGCCCCTATGAAATCCCTGTGTTCAGTCTTCTACTCGTATTAAATCGTCCAAATAGCTGAAGCAGATCCATAATGGACTTTCTTCAAATAGGGGAACTGTAAAACCAATAACGGAACTTGAATATTGGGTCAATTTAACATCTATTGGCAGGAATCGATGTCTCGAAGGAATTGAAAGGAATCGAAGATTGTAGTATTAGGTGAACTTGGTGATTCCACAGGGTTTACTCATTATAAAGGTTGGTAAATATAACTATTAGAACGATGTGAGGGTTATACTTAATTGGTCAGAGATTAGATAGAAGAAGATAAATACTGACGCTTAAGCGTTACCATGTTGAATTTTAATAGTAGCAAATGCAATTAACAACAAATCGAATTCAACCCTAGTGAATGAAAAGAGACACAAAAAAACAAAGTTTGATTTCGACAAAAAACAAGAACGGAGATCCAGATGTGTTGGGATCTACATGCAAGGACTAATTTTAATAACGTGGGAAAGAAAATTTTCATTTCATTTTTCATGAGATTTTTATTCACGTTACCTCCTCGTCCAATAATTCTTCTCCTTTGTGTATCTATATTTGGGTTTCACAGTACCTCTTCCCCTTCCAGTTGCCATATCATCTGGCTATGACTTTGGGGATATTAAGGGCAACCCTAAGTGTCCTCATCCTTGAAATATCAGCCATTTACGTTTGAGATATCGCCGTTCCTCTCCAATTCTCAATCTCTCATATTATATTTCCCATTATTTCCCATAAATTTTAACCAACGATATCTGTGTTAATTTTGCTTGCTCGTGATTGCGCCAATGAGGTAATCCTGAAAAGAGAGCTCATTACTCTTATAAATGTCGAACAAAGTTTTTATCGGGGTTGCGGATCAAACTTACAAAGATTCGAATTTTTCCCCGAACATGCTCTGAGTATGTTAGCTTTTGAAGTTATGATCTCGCGGAACGTAAAACGGTGGTGGCAATCAATGGAGAACCGAAATGAGGGCACGCAACATGGTGGCACCATCGTACCAGCACTTTTTGAACGATGTGCACTTAGTCCCTTAATATCTGGTAATAGTTCAGCGGCGAATTAAATTATTCCGGCATGAGATCTAATACGCAACGAATTACGGTTTTACGTAGAACGCTAATTTGTACGTTAAAGCCGTAACTATAGCATATGACCATCATACATGCGGTAATTGATAGCGACATAATCATGTACTTCAAAAATGATGCTCTCAAGCCATGGTATTTGGGAAATGAAATTGAAATATGAGAAAGGGAAATAGCAAATGTAAATATACACATCTCCATGGTAGTTCGGCTATCCACCTGAATAAGTTAGTAACTTAGTACAATAAAAAGTAACAAGTAAAAGTTATTTAGGAAACCAGTAATGTTAGAAACCAAGAAAGCTCACTCTGGTCTCTCCAAAAAAGTTTTAAGAGAGGACTGGAATTAAAATGCCGCGAAAAATAAAATCAAAGAGTTATGCAATGAAGAACGAGAATTCGGATCCATCCACTAATACCACGGGTCGCTTGATGTTAAATTGTCAACCACGTAGTCATCACCAGAGGTATAAATTTTGAATTTGAAATTAACTTTCCTCTAACTAAAAGTTTCCAGATATTTATGAGATTTCCTGATAGGACAGGAGCGTGGTTATGCAGTACTATTTTTTAGATATATCATTAAATCGATTACCTATGAGAAACATTCTGCGAACAAAGGCACCAGATATACCTGAGACGCTGAGATGCGGGATTCAAGTCCAAGAAATATTTCATTTTTCAAGATTGTAAACGCATGAATCTTGTCTTAAGCAGAAGGTAAGAAATTATTACCTTTACTGTTAAACCTCCCCGATCCATGGTATTAGTCGATGGATCCGAATCCTCGTTCTTCACTGCATACATTTTTTATTTCATTTTTCATGGCATTTTGAATTCCTGTCCTCTCTTACAACTTTGAAATTAACTTTCCTCTTTAATAAGTGTCCAGATATTTATGAGATTTCCCAGTAGGTCAGAAGCAAGATTTAATCAGGATTCGAGCAGAATCAATCACATGAAAATGTAAAGCTCTTTAAATGCCACAATAAAATATACAAACAAATTACTCCAGTCATAAGTATTCTTTTCCCTCCAAGGTTAAGAGGGTCAAATGATCTTCTACTCAAAATTAGTAGTTAGCCTTTTCAGCGTCTTACTTTGGAATAGAATCCTGAATGTTTTCCAGCTTAAAAATCAGTTTGTTCAGCAGTCGTCGAGGACGGTGTCATCTAAGACCACAAAATCATCCTAGGAAAATTAAAAACTCGGTCAAACTTTCGGCTATTGGTATCTACTATATAGTCAGTGAACACTCCTAAATTTGTTTAGAATGGGGGAATTTTGATAAAGACGTGGGTTACAACCGACTCAATGCCTGAAAACCCACTCTGAGGCACGTGAGAGATAACCGACGATGAGAAGACGCGAAGTAACAAACGTTCGTCTGGAAGACGCGAGAGGCAAGCGCCGTACAGGATCGGCGGCTCAGCATCTTAAGGATGACGAGGGATATCTTCAAACGCCGGAAAAAAAAGTATTTCCCAACGGATATCGCGAGAAACAGAAACTCAAGAGGTGATGCGATATCATTTACGTATCGTTGACTTCATGAGCGATTCGCTGGGTGGAGTCCACATTAATTGCTGGACCTAAGTTTCATCATTACGTGACATTCAAAATGGATCTCAACGCAGAATCTATGGAATACAATGAAATTAGTGTGGAGATAATCGAGAGAATCGTCGATTAACATCAAAATGGACCGTTTCTACGATGGTACGGTCGACGACGCCGCGTTAATCACATTTTACCAACTTGGGAAATCATCCTTGCGGACAAAGCGACCAAACATCCTCATCCGCTCAAACGGAGGGATCGCGCCGTCGAAAGAGATTCAACCCTCGCCGGCGTATCCACGGTTGCTCGCTCCACGGAATTCCAGGAAACGACCGGAGGGGTGAGTGGAGGGGGGGAAGGAAGTGGGGGAGGTGTGGGGGTGCGCGAGAGGTCCCTTCACGGGGTAGTGGAGGTTGTGTATGGATGATGTGCCGCATCGATTGCTGCAAAGATGATGGGTTGATCGGCTGGAGGGAAGGAATGAGATTTCCTCGACACGATAGGTGTCTTTATAACGAATGGGGGGTAGGGATAGGAGACGAAGGCTGAAAACCTGAAATATGGGGATCGTGTCGGTGTGGTGACTAGAATTATGGCTTCCGGCAGACCTCGTGAGTAATGTAGACCTCTACTCGAACTCATCTCGAGGTAATTACTCGATCAGTGAAACCAAATTTATTATTATTTACGTGTTTTTAAGGTCAAAAAAAGTATTCTTGCTTTTTTAGAAGTCACCTGTCATTTAAAAGCATAAATTATCCTGCACATAACAGATGGAGATTAATTTTTAAAGGAAATATTTGCCCTGTCGATTATTCACTTCCCAATTATCATAATTCCACGTGATAATGATTCTAAATAATGTACAAACCGACACAAATTATGTTTCCATGGTTGTGGCTAATTGTCGGCTTCGCTTCAATGCAGGAAATAGGAGACTTTTTAAAATACTTATCCACTTAATGAATTGTACTCTCAGTTTTTGCCTACATATTACATTTGACCTCTCATAGTTTAAACTTGTTTCTCGGATACCTAAAATACTTTCTCAAAATGCCTTCAACCCTCCCTTTTCCGTTTTTATCGCCTTTGCCAAATCTGTTCCTCTTAATAACCTTGAACGAAGTCGATGTTAAATTATCTGGACTTACATATTCCAAATCTGTACTCTTCAAACTTATAGTAAGAAAAATTTAAAAGGCAGTCCCCCCCATACATTAGTGGAGCAAGCTGTCATTATCTCGTCTCTTATTACCAACAAAATCCCTCTTATTTGTTTTGCAAATCGTCTTCAGATATACCCTACTCACTATGGATGACTACAATAGGACTACACATGTGATCACGCTGGTAAACTCAAGTCTCTTTCATTGCAATAAAGTAAGGAAGAGAACACTTTAGGATACTGTGATTTTTGCTACCTCCAAATACCTTTTAGTGATTGGAAAACAGATTTTCTGGTACCCGTGGTATTTTTCTGCTATTTTGTGACTCATTTGGACTACTATTTACTTAGTTTCTCATATGTAAAGGAAAAATCAAAAATGGAAAATCAAAAGCACAATGAATTTTGCGCTTTATGAGTGCTTATTGAAGGAATCTACTGTATAATCCAGCCACCTACATGAACCTCATACGTTCTACACTAACTATTTTAAATGTTATATATAAGATTGCGTCACTTCCCTTCCCTTTAATTTTGACATGAAAATAAATGTCACCAATGAAATTAATTTACCATAGAAAAAATAATATATATGAAACATAGCAGTTCATAAAATGCATAGCACCTAGAATTCCATCATTAATGCTCATAGTTGCGTTAAAATGCACCCGCATTTCACCATGTAAATTCATTTAAGAACATACATACTTTAAAGCCTATCATCTAGCCCACGTTTTCTATTTTGAGCAGCATTACTTGAGTTGTTGTGCTCAGTGGGTTGTTTACGACCAACCCACAAATTCAGCCGAAAGGAACAGGCACAAAGCGTTTTTTACTTCAGTGAAAATGGATTTCCTCGAAGTTAAGCCTGAAAGCATCGGATATAGCCTGGGGCAGTCCTGGTTATTTTTTTCTTATTTTTCAGATGGAACATCACACATATTCTTTCAAATCCACCAAGTAATTTATCATTTGCAAAATGAAAATTGGGCTAAATGAGAAAATATGAATGACAAAGAGTCGGAACGCCGAAGCGTGTGTTCGGGAACACGTCTGGAGTTGGTTCTGTTTCATCTTGAAATTCACCGACAAGTCACTTTTCTCCGGAACGAGGCTTCACTCATACCCTGATACCAAGACTTTGATGTGCGCCGAAACAATAGAAGTGTCTACAATGCAGATATGCGACGCCGGACAAGTTTGCTAAACTTTCATACGGCTTGGTAAGGGAGAGACAGTCCACAATTACTATGGCTCGTCCCACATGGTAACGAGTCCCGGAAAGTATGTCAGATGTTCGCAGAATTTGTTTAGTTTTCACCACATTATCACAAGTTATTATCGTTTTTATTCAGTAATCTACCGGTAAGGGTAGGTTTAAGTAGAAGTTTGTCAAAATCCTCTGTATTTTTGCAAATGGAGGGCCCTTTTAGCATGCAATGTTAATGCTCTTCAACATTATTTTGCGCCAATGAATGCCTCATGATTTTCGTCAACAAGAGTGAGACTTTAGTTGGAGTTATAATTAATGCAGTATATATATATATATATATATATATATATATATATATATATATATATATATATATATATATATATATATATATATATATATATATATATATATGAAAAAATTCTTGAAAAAAGGCGTTCAAGAGGCTTTGGACTTTATTAGATCAAAAATTCCAAAAAATCACTTAAAACATATATTTGGTGAAACATATTATTAAAAGTTGAGCAATGTATTATGATGAAAAAATTCGATAGAGTCCAATTTGGTTGAAAAATTCAACAATAGTAAATCACTGACAGTCTTAAGAAGAAGACCAAAGGGTCTTAAAAATATTCCAATGTCAATTATATTTACCTAGAAAAAATTCTTCCATGAAAAAAGATTGATGATAGGACATTTTTTATTCCATTAAAAACTATGAAAGTCGGTATGGTCGAAGCAATGATTATGATAACATTTAACATGACTACTATTGATAATATTTGACGCGACACATGCAATAATTTCTCATTTGCCATAGAATCCATTCAACTCTAGAGTAATAGCGGTGGCTTCTTTGATTTTTCTAAATATAAAATAGTTTTAATGCATAATTTTTACTCGTATATCTAGATTTAAAAAATTTATTAATAGATACTTTATTTTGCTAAAACATTATCACACAAAAACAACGATAGTAATTTTTTGTGAACTGACTGTAATTATTTTAGAATCACTTTCACTTATCCTATTTGCCCATAGCGTTTAACCTAGTTGGTTTATTTCATAATTTCCCGAATTGGCTGCCCAGATATTGCAAGTGTCAGGGATAGGACGCTTAAAATCCGGCTGCTTAATATCCGAGTACAGAATTCTTTCTCCACAGCCCAAGGAAACTTTCGACCACATGACCATTGTCTCCTCTTGGACATTGACCAAGAGGAGACTAAAAAATAAATTGTTTCCTCTTTGCCAATGGCCGAATATCAATTTACTTTCAAATGAACGTAATCACTTTCATCCCTCTGGAAACAAGAATTTTTGTTGAAGCTATCGAGTGTATGGAATTGGCAGGATTGAATTGGGATAGTGCTGAATTTGCAGAGATAAACCTTGCGCTTGTCCCCACCGACCATGTCTTTGCCGTAGTCTGCGAAGCGTGAAACGGACACCGACCGCTCGGGAGGCCCTCTGTCTCACTCACGCTCTTGTCCCATTCAATCATTCATTCGAAGGCGGGAGGGGAGAGAGCGGCGGAGAGGCGAGAGGGTGGCGCCTGCGCATTGGACTGTTTCCCGATTGGCCAATCGAACGAATTCGGAGAAGCGCCGCCGGGATGAAGGGCGCATTCTTAGCGGGGAGATTAAATTGAGAGCGTCGCAGCGAATTATGACATCAAAGACGAGAGGCATCGTGGTATGCTGCTGGTTACAGAAAGTGTTTCCGCTCCAGGGTGTCACCCCCGGAATAGGGGCGGGATGGGGTGTATTTACTAGGAGGAGGAATTGGGGCCAGCGAGGCATATGTATGCTTGAAAAGAAGCTATTGAAAGCGGTCCAATTTCATGTTTATATTTCCGCATACATCTTCTAACGAGGTTTTCGGTATGAAGCCTCTCACGTGGACATCGGGGTAAACAAAAGGCATATAGCCAGGCTTCAAACAGGGGTATTTAAATATTTCGAAGTTAAATCCTTCCCGAAACTGCTCTCTGA
This sequence comes from Ceriagrion tenellum, assembly GCA_963169105.1. Taxonomy (NCBI): domain Eukaryota; kingdom Metazoa; phylum Arthropoda; class Insecta; order Odonata; family Coenagrionidae; genus Ceriagrion; species Ceriagrion tenellum. The sequence continues at coordinate 115,293,105 of OY720638.1, read as the reverse complement.
CCAGTAGTAGACATGGATACAGTAGCATAATTTTGAAATACCTATGATAAAATTTTTTTACTGGGACAGAGTACACTAATAGTGTTGCCGCGAGACTCTTTCGCGATAGATCTCGTCTCGTCTCGTGTCTCGTCTCGTTTTCGAGACGAGACGGTACCACTTCCACGAGACTCTCGAAAGTCTCGAAATACACGTATCGGTATTTAGTGTTACATTATCCCTAAAACTACGTCCTTCAGCTGATACGAAGTAAATGTCACTTTTCCTATAGTATGTATTAAATTTGCAGTGTAATAACTTTGCGTTAAATTAGCTAACTATTAAGAATTGTTTTTTGCCGATACTACAAGTTCTGATGTCATGAGCGTGACTTCTGGAGCCAAGTAAGGGAGTGTTATTGGCTTACTACATTTCCTTATTGCCAACTATAAATACCTTGGAAAACTTAAAGCTTGGAAAACCGCTAATTTTGCTAACCAAAATTACATTAAATCAAAAAGATCTATTATTGGAGCCGGCATCTATCTAACTATCATATCTAACCGGCATTTATTCATCAGCCACTCATTTTAGCTCCATTCATCCTACTTTTCCCACAAACTCCTAGCAGGTACTCCATTTTAGCTGCATTCAGTTCATTCTCAAAGGGACAGGGTACCTTGCGAAAAAATCTGTTAGAAGACTGTCGACTTTAACACTGCTACGATGGATTTGTGGTAGATAAAAGACTACGGTTTTCTATTTCGCTGTAAAGATGCAGCTTTGTCACGAATTATCTCTTTTATGTGTGATTCCTGTCTTATTAAAGCGACAAGCGCGTTGATTAAGTTTAAATCTACCATCCTGTAGTTGTCAATCAATTCCCATGTCTCTCAAGTCTCTCTCTACGAAATGTCTCTCGCTATGAATATCTCTCACTACAAAGCACAATTAGATTGCAGAATCATCTAATTATCGAAAAAAGTGAAATTTGACAGAATATTTATTGTAATTTCAGAATAATGATGGAAATAATGACTTCGGAAATGCAGTAGTTGACTGGACAGCGCAGAAATACCTCCCTTTCCGATTTTTTTATGATAATGATACTCGAAGCTTTTTCAAAATATCGAATCTCACCGTTACATACCCTAAAAGGGAAAAGTTGCAGCAGATTGTACTTGACCGTTATAATAGGATGCAGGAGGCGGTGTTGCTGTTGCTGGAACAAAATAAATCCAACCTGTCTTTCACCATCGATAGCTGGACACCTATAGCTGGAAAATCGTGCAGTGGAATCACGACTCATTTCATAGACGAGAAGTAGGAGTGTCAATCTCTTGTTACTGACTTCGTTCCATCCAGTGGTAACAATACAGGAAGGGGTATTGCTGAAGTTTTTGTGAATACCCTAAATTCCCTTGATATTGCGTACAAGCTGGATTATTTATCGTAGGTAGATACTTAATTCATGGAGGAACTCTGCAAAATGCTACCAAGTTTTGATAGCACTGATCATGAATTTAGATGCATGGCCCATATACTTAACCTTACGGTACAGGATCTCTTAAGAATGTAGTCTTTGGGGGACGTAGTTTCAGAATATTTTCTAAGATGGTAGTAAAGTAGGATGAATGGAGCTAGAATGAGTGGCTAATGAATAAATGCCGGTTAGATGCTCAAGTAATGGACTTTTTGATTGAATGTAAGATGAGAGTTCCAGGGCTTCTATTTATTGACAGTGATAATGACGAATTGGAATTCGAAGAAGAAAATATAACTTCAATTGTCAAAATAAGATCTTTATTTTTTTAAATTAAAAAAGTACGCAGTTATGAAATAAATTCCATAGTGCTTGCAAAGCTGCAAGGGAACCATCACTGAACCCTGTAATAGATGTCTCAATTAGGTGGAATTCAACGGACGATATGATTGGAACAGCACTCAACGTGAAGAGAGGTATTTCAATACTATACAATTGTATCAGTAACCTGAAATGCCTCAAAATCAGTGCATTGTAATGAGCACTGCTTGAAAATGTGCAAAAAGTTTCACAAACGTTAAAGTTCTGATGCATAAAGTAGGAGAAGAAAATGACGTTACCCTTCCACTCGTTACCGTTACATTTAACTTGTTATTGGATAAGCTAGAAAAAATGGAGGACATACTGGACAACAAGCCTGGAAGAAATGAAGGTGATGGAAAACTGTTGACTGTCTATCAAGATGCTCGGGGCAAGATGTTAAAGCACTACCGCCTGACGAACTGCGGGAACTTTATTGCGCGGTATTAGTATTATATCCTCGATAAATTGTAAACTTTCTCAATGACGCCATGGGGAAAAGAGATACTGGATAAGTCCCTATTGAAACTTGAAGAAATGTTTAAAGTCTATCACGGTAGTTATTTCAAATGATTTCAGTCCGTTCAGTCAATGGATCAAGAGAGGTCTGCTTCAGTATAAAGTGTTGAGGACGACCTGCTAGTTGTACATTCTCTGTATAAGCAGGCACGACCGAGCACTAAGAGATATGTTCTTTCGAATAAACTTTTCCCATCATTTACCCCTTGTCAATTAAGTTCACTTACCTTTCCTATTCTGACCATACAAATCAGAAAAATTAAATTAAACTCTGAACTTCTATTTAATTCTTGTACTTTTCAGTAGAGTTTTTGCCCCTTTTTGCTATCTGTTAATGGTTTCACTAACTTTACTCCAAGTCCCCAGTATGAAGAATGGAGGAAAGGACTCGAAGACTATCTTCAACAGCCGAGATCCTTGTAGCCTGGTAGTGTAAACGTATTGACTTGGTGGAAGGCAACTGAGCAAACTTTTCCGGTGCAGGCAAAAATGGTGAGAGACTTCCTTAGCATTCCCGCTTCATCCGTTTCGACAGAATGATTGTTCTAGGACCGAAGATTTCGTGAACCCCTCTGGAGATAGAAATCCATAGCTGCCATCAGAGAGGACTAATTACGGATATTACTTTAAAATTCAAATACTGTAATTTAAAAATACAACTAACTAGTGCGATAAAAAGGAGCAAGCCGAAATAAGAGCGAGATCATCTGCTAATAAGGAATACTGAGGAACATCACATTGGTTCAGCGAGTTAGGAGTGGAAACTTTTAGGAGACTCAGAGTAAAGGTAAAAATGCAAACCAGGTATCTCATAGAATAAAAGTATCCTCAAATTATCGGACACTAGCTTTTATGGAAGGGGTTAATCACAGAAGAAGTGCTTTGGTTTTGCTATCAAATATACAATATTCTGCACCCAAATAATATTGAATTGTGTCTAAAAAGCTACTGTGAAACTAGTTTTAATTATGAGGATTTTTTGCCTATGAGGTCTACATTGCCCTTGTTAACTATTTAAGCAAAAAGCCAACATTTAAAATTTACGTTGAAGACTGCTTATCTCTGGTGTTTCTTCGCAATGTGCTTTTGCGACAAAAGTTACGCTTGCATCCAGCAGGCGTCTTCAGGCCGAAACTATTGTCACAAACACATCAATGCGGGGAAACACCAGGGAAATGCAGCCTTCGGCATTCCCTCACCGCAGAATCCTTCGCACCAACTTTATTTAACGTTCATATTTACGATTTCGTTATATTATAAGAAAGCAATTTAATTTCCCTGAAGAGGATTGCTTGATGAATTAATCCATCATATCGACCATTATCTGATACAAAACAGTGGACCTTTCCAGACTAAACTAACGAGTCCCTCGGGTCACATAACGACCCATCCTCGTCGCATGTGCTTCTAGAAGGGGATTTGGAACGGCACGGAGTACCAACTTCTAGCCAATATCGATCAGTTTCCAGGCGATATCTTAATTCAAATATCTACGCCGGTCCTTTTCAGAATTAATTTTCTTTAAATATTTACCAGTTGCCCGAAATAGCCTCTTGTGCTCTTATACCAGGGGCATCATAGCCCACAATGTTGGACAATTACAAGCAATCATGTTCCAGGTGATAATAATTCCTAGATGATTTTTCGAGAATATTGAAGGTGGACATATTGTGCAAAATTTGTTGAAATATGAGCCCTAGTATATTGTTTATGAGTAATAACTGAGAATAACCATACACCAACAAATTCAGAATAACCATACGAAGTTTCAGCTTCTAGGAAGACAGAAAGCACCTTTTGAATATTGGCCAGCCTTTTTTCGTTTCCAGCCATCTATGAGCCGCCTCGCTTTTAATAGCCATCCGAAGCGAGAGCAATTCCCACGGAGAGAAATAAAGCGGTTTTGCCTCCATTCTGCATGCGACCCGCAGGAAAACAAAACGACGCTTTCACTGTGACACTTGCGCAATGTTCGATTCAGGGTCAGGAAGTAAAGCCAGCGCAGCCAGCACAGCCAGTTTCTCCGTCAAAATATAGTGTAGCTGAAGAAACCATATGAACTAATGCTTTTGCGAGGTAAGAGTCGGTAATAAAAGGATTTTGGTCGTCCAGATTCATGCCTGCAGCTTACCGATCAATGTCACGCTAAAAAGAGGTGCTTCAAACGCATAAAATGGCATGGTATCGCTCCTGTGGGTCGGGCAACCCGTTCCACTGAATGTACACCGTTCCCTGAAGGACGCCGGTGAGCGAACTCGGGGCCGTGTGCAACGCAGAAGAGACATAGCGCCGGACGACGAACGGCCCCAGATGCCTCGATCTTCTCTCTCGCCTGTAGTGGCAGCTGTTTGACGCAAAATATTCGGCAATACCCCTTGTCTCATTCATTTTATTATAAAATGCTATCCACAGTTTCCTTCCATTCCTGAAAGTCGTTTGCCATTCCTTCTATTTCTTTTGTTAAAGCATCCAACACCCTTCATGATTTGCTCTTTGAGCTCGGTCTTTGATCTTCCCTTGCCCCTTAAAACTCCCATATTTCTTTCCGGTGTATTGAAAATGGAGTTCTGAAAATATTTCCGATTCAGTCCCCTCTTCTCTGTTTCACAATTATCCGCAGCTTTCTTCCTCCCTCTTTAGGACCAGCCCATTACTTAATGTATCCACTAAAGTTATCCTTTCGATTCATCTTAACCAGATAAAGACCCGAACCGAAGTTACATTTTTCGATGTTCACATTTCAGAGTGAAGCCCGTATATAAATATTCTTGTTTCTCTTTTACGTATTGGCCATCGAGGGTCTTCGCCGAGAAATGTGTCAGATGTATGTTTCATGATCCTAAGTAGAGCCTATCATTCTCAAATACTTTTGGTCCTTTAATGTGAAATCCAAGAACTCAAAAATAGAGCAGTTTTCGAATTACCTTCTGGTGACGCTGGGACTGTAAATCGTATATATTATTCTTAGATGTCTCCGTCATCTTTACGAGATGTTGGACGTTATGACGTGGAGGTAAAGAATATGAAATTCACTGAATTCTAAACTCACATTTGATATGAAGCGAAACCATATCTACTTCTCGTCTAATCGCTTTGTACTTACGGTTTCCGACATATGGCACGTAAATGTTGACGCCTAACCATAATGGTTGTGGTAGGGTGTCACTCAAAACCAGCCTTGCGCTAACCGCTAGGCAACACTACCCTAGGCAATATGGCTCAGTGAGTTCAGGAGGTTGGTTCGCGACTGAGTGAGTCATCATTCTAGCGGCATCCCGATTGTTTTAGTTATTTACATGAGCCTTGAAAAGAATACTGCTTTGATTTTTAATATTTCTTATTTAGAAGAAAGCTGTAATATCGCATTAAAAATGAATATTGTGAAGACCATTCTACGAAAAGAATTTTTAATTGAATGCCGAGAATGGAGTCGTGCAGCGATAATGCCTAAATAAATAATTAGAATTATTAAACCTTTTCAACAATATATATCACCAGAAATATCTAATAATTCATGTGACTGTTATATTACACTATTTTCTCGAGTAAACCCTACATTTACATTTATTTCAGGGTTAATTAATTTCTAAAAACTTTGGCAGCATTGTACTGAACTTTGCCGATGTCCTTAGTGACTTGTGTTTGATGTGCGTGTACTGAAGTGCTTCCCTACTTTAAACACATTGAATAAGTCCTTTTTAGAAGTTCTCATAATACATAGTAGTCTTTTACAGGACTAAATTGATCACTGAATGGTGTTACTGTGGAGATCAGTACTATAACGCACTTTATACATTGTTGTTGCATAATTTAATTGCTGCTACACAGTCCTTTAGTCTAACCTAGCGGTAGATGAGAGGAAAGGTAGCGGGTTGTGAAGTGGAAGGTCTGAGATTCGATTCTCTGGAGTGGATTATATTTTTCTTCTTTTTTTCAGTTTTTTTCACTAACATCTTTTAAAAATTTTGATTTCATCATCGTAACTCGCTTTAAATCTATTTTCCCTCCCAAACAAGATAAAAATTGAACGTTTGAACGAACTTTTAATTGCCTACAAAAAATTGAATGCCAGAACTTCGATCAGATCGACCGTTCAGACGCTAGAGCTCAAAATTGTGAGAAATAATATAGGAAAAAGATTAAAGAAAGTAAATTATATGGATGATGGGCTAATGGAATTAAGAATAGGAATGTTACCTAAGGTCAGAATACAAGTATTGATGCCTACTTCTGCCTATGACGATGAACAGACATGAATTCAAAATCACAAAGGTATATGGAAAGCCATCACAAGGATGGGGTGAGCTTCTTACGGCTAGGCAATGAAATAAAAACAGAAAATCTCCAAAAGCCGTAAACAATTGGCACCCTTCGTCAATAAACACCAAACTTTGCTGTCTTGGTATGCTGGGAAAACCACAGCAGAGACCAACCACAGCCTCTCAACCAAGAATACCCTCCTGTGTTGGTTTACGGGAAAGTTACTTCCTCGCCAGGGACCAAACACAGACGCACACACACAACCAAATACGATCCTTTGCAAGGGCTAATGGGCCCCGCTAAGGATGTTTGGGTTTTGACCTGGGATCCTTCACGGGGCTAATGAGACCCCGCTAAGGATGCCTGGTATATACACAAGCACACAAAATCACTCACTCTCACACGCAAATGGGCCCAACTTCTGGGAGAATCAGCTCAAAAAGAGCGTGGTCAAATCGACAAAACAGGACGAGGGTGGGGGTCGAATACGCGTATTTCGGCTACAAAGTAGCCCTCTTCAGCGAACCGAAGGTAACGCGTCACTTCAACGTAGGGTTGAAGTGAGGAAGGGTCAAGACATCCTAGTCGTTAATAAAGGTGAACTGAGGAGGAGGGGGGGAGAGAGACAACCAATAGGGAAAGAGAGAGGGGGAAGGGCGAAAGACAAAACGCGAATGAGAACAACCAAAGAAAATGATTGGTGAAGGGGGGGGGGGAGTGAAGGGGGAGGTGTAAAAGAGAAAGGGGGGTTTGCAATGGACGTAAAGTAGAACGTTGGAGGGAGGGGGGAGGGGAAAGAAAGGGAAGGAAGTGATCGGTTAACGGCGTCCGTTAAGAGACGTAACGAATAAACGAATAAAGAAATTTGCCCTATTATCCCCGTTTAACGAAAGGAATCGATAAAATCTTCAAATCAGTTAAAACTAAAATCTCCTATTCTAACCAAAGCAAGCTTAAAAACCTATTAGGAAACGCTAAAGATAAAATTCCGGCATTAGAAAAATCAGGCATTTATAAAATCAACTGTAACACTTGCCATTTAGCCTACATAGGACAGACACGACGCACTTTACAAACCAGATTCAAAGAACACTACTCTCACTTCAGAAATCACAATCCCGAAAAGTCTAGTGTAGCGCAGCATCTAATCATGACCGGGCACGACGTAACGAAAGATAATTTGAAACTCGTAAAGCATACAAGTAATAATCTATTAGACGCTTACGAGAGTATCTTCATATTTAAAAATAAAGCCAAACTCCTAAACAGCGACGCTGGACCCATCCCTCATTCCTCCCTCTACTCAGTTTTGAACTTTAAATAATTCGTTACGTCTCTTAATGGACGCCGTTAACCGATCACTTCCTTCCCTTTCTTTCCCCCCCCCCTCCCTCCAACGTTCTACTTTACGTCCGTTGCAAACCCCCCTTTCTCTTTTACACCTCCCCCTTCACTCCCCCCCCCCTTCACCAATCATTTTCTTTGGTTGTTCTCATTCGCGTTTTGTCTTTCGCCCTTCCCCCTCTCTCTTTCCCTATTGGTTGTCTCTCTCCCCCCCTCCTCCTCAGTTCACCTTTATTAACGACTAGGATGTCTTGACCCTTCCTCACTTCAACCCTACGTTGAAGTGACGCGTTACCTTCGGTTCGCTGAAGAGGGCTACTTTGTAGCCGAAATACGCGTATTCGACCCCCACCCTCGTCCTGTTTTGTCGATTTGACCACGCTCTTTTTGAGCTGATTCTCCCAGAAGTTGGGCCCATTTGCGTGTGAGAGTGAGTGATTTTGTGTGCTTGTGTATATACCAGGCATCCTTAGCGGGGTCTCATTAGCCCCGTGAAGGATCCCAGGTCAAAACCCAAACATCCTTAGCGGGGCCCATTAGCCCTTGCAAAGGATCGTATTTGGTTGTGTGTGTGCGTCTGTGTTTGGTCCCTGGCGAGGAAGTAACTTTCCCGTAAACCAACACAGGAGGGTATTCTTGGTTGAGAGGCTGTGGTTGGTCTCTGCTGTGGTTTTCCCAGCATACCAAGACAGCAAAGTTTGGTGTTTATTGACGAAGGGTGCCAATTGTTTACGGCTTTTGGAGATTTTCTGTTTTTATTTCACAAAGGTATACATCAGGATTTAAAAACAACTAGTTTCTATTATTCAGAAATATTTATAATACAAGCGTTCATTAAAGCTGTGAGTGCCGCATTTATCAGTGTTTTATAAGTGATGTTAATTATTATTACGTGACAACAAAATGTGTTGCGAATATTTACCGGGCCTGTTTGGGTTATATGAAGCCCTTCGTTTTTGACCGATGTTTGTCATTAATCGAGGTGGTACTATATTTTCAAACGAACAATTTACAGCTTCTGAAACGTGCCTCTCTGTTTGAATTCTCAGGGTATGAGTAAGTTCACTTCCAACGCTGCCACATGTATGACCGACCCGAGCGCCCCGATCAGCTAACTACTGTGTTTCGGATAAAATTTCGATAATAATAATTTAATTTCTCACAAACTAAGTCGGTGACCTACCGTCCCTTTTGCACTAATAAATTTCTTAAATCCCTTTTTATGTCATATCCATTTTTTGTATAAATAACATGGGTTTCAACACTCTAAATCTATATTTTATGTACCAAGGATCCGGTCCTGCTGTACTACGTAATGTAAATATAGTTATTTTCAAATGTGATTATTGGAAAAACCAGGACGGAAAGGTGTATTTCTAATTAAGCCAATCGGTAGAGGGCCTTTTATTCTACAATTCCTGCGAATATGAAGAAAATTACATGGAATTTAGTTTTCGGACCAATCTCCTTAACACTCGCCACCTGCATCATGCATGCTGATTTACATGCTTTCCTTTCTGTATCAGGTAGAATGGAAAAATTCTTTTTTTCGAGTAACTGTTCGTATTGACTTAATCATGTGCTCCAAGAATCATGTGCGTCAATAGGATGACGATATGATGTCGGATCTTTCGCTTAGTAATTTCGTAAGTCAAACACAGGCAACTTATCGGAGTCCAAAGAAGTACCGAAGAATCACTTATATCGTTTCCTTTCATCTAGCTGTGCTATCCGCTAGCCTCCAGATGAAAAGATATTTGACTGCATTAAAAAACAAATGCGGCTTATATTTTATTTTATGGCTCCAACGTACGCTGGTGGCATGCATCACATGACCTCTCATCCTCTACCGACGGCTTTACTCCCTGTTCTGCCAACTGTCAACACTACTGGTATGATTGAAAAAGCTACGCAGGCTCCGGACGATGAATACACCTTCAATCAAGACTATGGCGATGGCTTACCCACTTCATCACACAACAAAGCTGACCATCGCGTTAAGGGACGCTTTAGTCATGCAAACCGCCGAAAATGTGGCAGATAATGAGCATTATGATGATATTTATTAATATTTCGACTTCATTTGTTCATAAAATTTGTCGAACTTAGTTCTTTATTCATACTTCAACCCCCAGAGGTTCTATGTTTGACTGGGTGAGCTAAAAGATGAAACGCATTAGTTTATTTCGTTTTCTCTAGTCACGGAGTTTGTTCAAAATTTTCGAATGGAAATCAAACTTTATCTAAAACTAGAATGTATGCACATATGGACATAAAATCAGACAAAAAATTTAGATATTTAAGATGGATTTACAATTTAATTTGTCTTCGCCTTAGTCGTTAATGGTGTGTGGAAATAAGGAATTCTCATTTTTTTCTCTCCAAAGAAATAACCCCCTTATTATATCTCTAATATTCATTCTTAACCCGTAACCAGACGCACTTTTTGCCAGCGTTAATACAGACATGCGATCTCACTAACCGCTGGTCTTTATTACCTAATATTTCGCTACATAAATATATTTTTATAATTTATTGAACATACTTGTTTAAATTAAGCTCACTATTACCATGCATCATACATAAAAATCGATGTAATGGTTTTACAAAATATTTTGTACTGCTTACCAAATGTGGACTTACACACATATGGATTTGAAAGAATTATAATGATTACAGAAAAATTCATTTCATAGCTCAATGTTAATACAAATAAAAAGGTCCACTTACTCAAATAAAAGAGGAAATAATATATAATAATTATTCAATACGTTTGTGGAATGGGATAAAAATTACATACGTCATCACAGACATGCGGTCTGACGGACCGTGGAAAAACCTTTTTACTCAGTCGCAGTAAACATAATTTTTAGTGATAGATTACCAAAATATTACCAAATTTGAAGTTACTAAATTTTATAAAAATTATAAATGAGGCAGAGAATGAAAAAGCTATGATGAAAATCTAAGCGGTGTGTGAGACCGCCTGTCATTGGTTGCGGGTAAATAGCCACCATGGTAACCTAATACTTGTGTTGTCTAAATTTTATGTAGGATTAAATTTTATGTAACCTTTGCATCATGAGCGCCTTCTACACTAATCTCTCCGGTTGCTGCAGAACCATTTTCGTTCGCTTTCTGCAGTTTTTAGGGAAACGAGCGGTGTGACGGTCTGGAGAGTAGCATCTCTCCCTCTTGCACTTTTCCCTCCGATGACTATCAGTTGCTTGACTCGGCGCACGCGTGTCATAACACACTCTCCTGCCTGCAGTTCCATAAATCTTTCGAATGCATTTTCTCCTCCATAGTTCCGGTGTTGAAGCACCGCCCATGTTATTTGACTGAACTCGCAACTCTTATATGTACTCTCGTAACATTATAGATGTGGCGTTGATGGGATTTATTTCATAAGAAATGCATTACCGTGCATTTCGGTCTAGCTATCGGAAAAGACTCCAGGCATAATAACAGTTGAATTGAAGGACAATGTCTGGAATTCCGCTTTTGTAACAATTTCTCGATAGACGTCCGCGTCATTACAAAAAAATCAATTTTTTCTTATTATTCTGGAGTGAATATACTGAAATGTTCTGTTCACGGTAAATGACTGCATTAAGCATCGCTTTCAACTATCTGTCATTAGGTACGCTATAGAGTATGCTAATCAATTTTCACATTCAAATCCAAGTCATCTAATGCGGCACGATTTTACGTCAGTCAATGCCTATTACGCAAACAATTAAGCTATTTACGAATAATTCGGAAACTAAAGAAAATCGATGCATTCACCTCACTTTTTCTTTCCTAAAATAAATTCTCTTCTGTTCAGTTTTTCACGATCTGAAGACGACAAACAAATTTTTAAACCCGTTTCCGCATTATATAGGTCATTAAAGCATCAATTTCAATCCATGGAATACAAACACCAGCGTGAACAGTTAGGATTCTTATGGTGTCGCGGAAATTGGACGCTATTTTGCTAACTTACACGAAAAGGAAAAAAAAGGTGCTTCATTCGATGAAGAGACTTCGTCAAAGGCAGTGAACCGCTCATCGCCGTTTACCACAAATCCAAGTCTTGGATTTTGCATCTCTTCATAATGTTCCTTACGACTCACGATAGCGCAACTCACAGCGGTTACTCAACTGTACTCCTCATGACAAAGCACAGTACCGAGTTGCTCGCTTGGCTTCCCGCTTCTCAGGTGCAGTGGGTGAACATTTTATCATTACGAAACTCAAGGTTTTTCGATTACACCCTAGATTTATTGTATACCATTGATTGTATTTTTGCTGCACATTTATGCAAAACATATTACCTCAAATTTAAAAGAATCGCGTCGCGTGATTTATTTGTGACGACCAGTAAAAAGATTCTGATGTTTGACTCGAGAGGTGAAGGACAGCGCAGTCCTCCGCTAATTGTGGAACGTGTGAAGTAATACATTTGCGTGGGGCATGAGTTAACCTTTGGCAGAGAAAGTGTTTCGACTCCGCAGCCTCCCCCTTCAGCGGCATCGGCCGCACAAAGCGAGCCCTCCACCCGCTCAGTATTCCCGCGGGGGAACTGTGGAGTGGGGGTGGCAAGGGACAGGGGCACAGAAGCGGAGCCATTCTGTTGACGTCAAAAAATTTTCTCACCCAAAAGTTCTACGGAACTATTCGCAACAACCACTTCAGCTGAGTCGCCTTCAGGAGAATTACAGAAATGTGCGAAATTTTCAGCGAAAAATGCATTCCAGGCCTGACATTCATATCCGTTTCGCCCCAATCCGCCGAATGGTTCAACCAACTGGGATACACAGGCCTTTCCCTCCGCTGTTAATTTCACAGAGGCTCTTGTGCAACTAAATCGTCCCACGAGGTATTCTGCACCGGACTATGTCTCGACTACCTATTTCTTATGAGTAACCGTGGTGCTGCCGTCCATGGGGCTATGGGCAGTTTCATTCTCATAGAATTTAGAGCAAGAAGAACATTTTTGACGACTAAATGCCCCAATTTGCTGAAGAACTCGGCCCGAAAGTGGGGGAACAGGGTTAGAATACCAGTCTAGGCAAACCATATACATGTTCCAAAGGCAATTCGACTTTTCGAAATCTGGGTGTATTCTTGTCCCATGACCCACTCAACAAGGCTCGTTAGCATTCTATTTTGATGCGCGACTCGCTTTTTTTCAGTGAATGACATGTGATTCAGAGATGCTTAACATAATTCATAATGGTACTGCCTTTATTTATTCCGTAAATACCACTTTCTGACGCATCGATTTTTGACTAACATTTCTAAGCACGGCTGTTACCGCATTATTTACAATCTTGATCTCTCTAACTGGTGATTCATTAATGAAAGTCAACTGTGGCGCAGAATGATTCAGCTGTTTGGAGCGATTATCGTTTTGGTGACAGATTTGCGTGAAACTTTGCATACTTGTACTTATTATTAATATATATAGATAGCAGTTAAAACATTGCATGTTACCGATTTGATTTCTTGACAATTTAATGCTATTTTAGCACGTATTCCCATGTCACTCTGCGTATATTTTGAAATTATTCGATTCTATATGCACAAATGTTTCCGTAAATGCGAAGTGATACCTACAATTCATATAATGGTAGCTAAAAAATATCAAGGCATGATGTTCAGTAAAAACGCGTATGATTTACGATTAAAATTTGGACACCGAGCCGTACACTCGGGTCATAACATTGCTTTAATTTTGACTAAAATTGTAAAATATAATTGTTGTATCATTAATATACATAACAGTGGTTATTTTAGACGTATTTAAGTGAAGTGCCGTCCTAGAATATTTTTTCGGCTCAATTGAAAAATTATTAAAAGCTGACTCACGATTACAGCACCAGCCACATTAAGAATTCACAATTTCCCTTACACGTCGACGGAGTATTCTCCCCTGCTCCATTCATCCTTAAGAGACCGACTAATCGGTTACCGTGGTCTCTACGCGTATTCATAAATGAAATCCTGCGTACCATTTCGGACGTGTCATTTTAGTTGTGACCAGCGGTTCCAAATGGCCTTGATCGTCCACGAGTGTTGTTTCTCACTTCCATCACTTCACGGCATTTGCTGTCACCATTCTTCACGAAAGTTAATTTTGTCAAAATTTTAATCGTAAATCATACGTGTTTTTACTCGATATCATGCATTGATATTTTTAGCAACCATTATATGAAACGTAGATATCACTTCGCGTTTACGGAAACGTCTGTCCAAAAACTTACACCTTTACACGGCTGGTGACCTAACACCCCCTGCCACACGCCCATGCGGCGGCTCGCAGGGTATAATGTAGATGCAGAAAGGCACCCCCTCCCGCTCCATTGCCAGTCAATCACCTCTATTTCTGATCGCTGCTTCTGCAATACTTACTCTCCCAAACATAGCAATTCACAATTGACAACCATTTGTTCTCTCCTTGCGTTTAACGAAATTCCCACGGAAAATAAATGAAGAGGCAAAATAGATGGGTTACTTGGAGAATATTTACATGGTAAATAAATTAATAGCTGAGAATAGGAGAATGAACGCTCCATGGAGGAGGATGAAAAAGAATGGCTATCCTTAGAATTCAATTCTGCAGTTAGGCAATGAGGTAAGGAAGTGCTCGAAGTATCTATGTGGTTCCCTCGAACCTGCGTAGGCTAAAAAATTCAAACTGAGGCGTTTTTAAACACTGGCCATCGTGCTATGAACATTAAAAATAACATTGTTCTTATCACTTTGAAGAGAACAGAAGGGAGATGCGAACATTTTTAGAACAATAAGCCTTGCCGCTCATGCCTCCAACGTTTTGATCAAAGCTATCCATTAAAGGATGGAACAAAAGATCAGAGAATGTCTGGATATAGGCAATTGAGGTTTCAGACCAGTGATGGAGACAAGAGCAGCAAATGTAGCCCTGACCGTTCTGTAACGACAAAATATGCACTGGTGAAAAAGTTAAAACACGCTACGCGGCCCCGATCGTTATTTAATTGCGCTGCTCACCATTATGCGTGGTTTAGCCTAGTAGATGAGAGACTGAGTCAGCGTAATGGGACTACTACGACGGCTAAGTTAACGACAAATCTTTCAATTCAAAAGTTGAGCAAAATAAAAAATAAGCTGGCTCCACTCGTGTCTCTTATCAGCATTTTTAGCTTGATGCCACATTTTTTATGATATTTTTAAAATAATACTGATTTATTTTGTTACTCCACAGCAAGCAGGATTTTTCAAGAAATCTGCTTTCGAAAAGTGGTGTCAGCAAGTTGGAAACTATATTTTGAGCAGAGCAGGTAAAGATGTTGCTCTCCTTTTCCATCCAAATTGTTTTCATACGCTTCATAATGAACATCCAGGTAACCTTTCGCCGCTGTCGACACACCACCTCCTCCCCCACGTCAAGATGTGCATTTCTCCGACGGAATCCAGTTTTACGCCCCGAATACTCCAGTCTCGATGGAAATGCTGCCCGCCTTCTCCGACTCCCCTTCTCAGAAGCGACAACGAGCGGAATACCGTGGCCAATTTCGGCGCGCATTTGTCAGTCTTTCGAGGCAGCCCCTCTTCCCTCCCACCCTGGGACCATCCCCCCCTCCAGCCATCGCCCCTTCGACACATTCTCCGCGAGGTGAACGCGCTCAGCGAGGCAGCATAACCGTTGAACTTTCGCTAATAAAGCTTCCTCGCCCATAATTGAAAGGGGAATTTCAGTTCTCATCTTAGCTCGCAGTGGGAATTGCTCGCGATACTTGCCCAAATACATAAAATCAGAGGAATGCCGCTTGATTGTTATTGCGAAATTAGGGTCATAAGCTACTTAATTATATTATAAAGTTTTACAGTGCAAAGCACTATGATGTACCCCTGTTTACTTTAGTTTATCGGCCATATTTTTCAGCTAAACGCATAACTGCATGAATGAAAATGTCCTATTTTTCACCAACTATTCTTGACTTTTTAAACCAATTTTTATTGATGTACTCGACAGGTATTTATCACCTATAATAATTTCCTGTTTATCTTCCTAAGACTATCGGGCAGCCTATTTTAGAAACCAGACTCTAGTCGTAATATCATTTTATTTGTCTTTTTTCGCAGAAACACTGTAGGTATGCCTACAACAACTATTAAAAACACCCCCCTCGAATTTGACGAAGTTAACGAAGTTTATTATTAAAATATAAATTTTTAAGCCATAGGCCAGTTTTCTTGAACAAAAATCGTTTTTACTCCAAATAGGAAATGGAACTAGAACACATCCAACGCACGCAGTCGACATTTTGTGGTTAATCTCAGCCTTATGACGTATGATTGTGATGGCGAAAGCATTTCTTCATTAGAAAGGGGATTTCTGAGGTCCTTAATGCCTTCCAATACGGGGAAAATCCTTACACCACTAGATCACAGGAATTCGATCCCGATGTCAATTAAAGATTCAAGAACGTGTACCTATCACCAATACCCTATCATATTTACACTTCCGTAACACACGGCCGATCGATGTCTCTCTCCTCATAAGAGGGTGAAATACGGAAAAATGTGAGTGAGAATGCCCCCTGCAGAATATCCATACCTACTTGAGTGCTTTGTGGAGAAGTGTCGTCATCGGAAATCAGAGTGAAACGGGTGAAACTGCGATCACCACGGTACCATTCGCTAAGAGTGGTCCAGAGCCGAAGCGCCGGGTTTCTCTCCGCCCTTCCTTCATTCCTCAAGCAATCTCCTCTTGCGTAGAAACTGCCTTAGGAATAATATCCCGACCGCGAATCGATCCACGGACCATTGGATTGCCGGGCCAACGCGCAGACCACCACGCTATCCCGATTTCCTAATTCCCAAAATTATTTACGAAAGGATTTAAGGGACGTAGATGTTCAGCCTCTACGATCGATCGAGGATCGAACTCGTTAGGGATATGGGCTTCAAAGAAGCCACTATCCGCGAGAATGAACCCTGAAACATCACCTATGCCATGATGATTACGCCATGTAGGAGGATGTTTTCCAGTCAGTCTAAACCGGCGATGAAAATTCGTGACCACTGCCCTGAGAAAAAACATCGCCGGTTTTGGCAGACTGGAATATATCTTCATACGAGGCCAAAGGCGGCATAAGTGATGTTACAGAGTTTATTCTAGCGGATAGTGACTACTGTGAAGTATATATTCCCTTACGAGTCCGAGCCTCTATCGACCGCAGGCTGAACACAAGGTCCCTTAAATCCTGTCGCATATTTCCTTAGGAATTAAGGGGGCCTGGGTTGCGTGTTGGACTACGTGGTGCCCTGGAAAGGTTTGCGGCTCGATTCCCAGTCCAGACGGATTTTTCCCAAGGCACTTTTCACGCGTTTTCATCGCCAGTTCAGGCAGACTTGAATGTATCTTCAATCCCTCCCTTACCATCCCTTGACTGAAGAGCCGAAGACCGCGAAGTGGAGCGCCGCATGGTCAAGGTGGTGGGGAATATTCGGCGCGGATTAGTGCCCTCCAGGCCCTTCCATCGATGAGTGAAATTTATCGCAATTTTCACTGCCGAGTCATTGCGGAGCAAAAATTCCAAACCCCAATCGCGTCGATTGAATGGAAATGTTCCGCTACTATTTACTCCATTCTTCAGTGATACAAATTTGACTCTATTTCACTATAATTCTCTGGATCAAACAAAGGAGACAGAATGATGAAGACAGTCATAAGAAAATAAATTTATACAAAGTCCAGTTTCTCTCGCACATTTCACGATAACAGAATGAGCAGGACTAAATTATCAAGACCAACCACTCGCATCGTCCGTATAAATTGCCAAGAGAAATAATCCAATTGGAACGTAAGTCGAACCACGGACTACAGTACGGGTCATTAAACAGAGAACTACTCCACCAATGATTCCTGATTCTCGAGGAAATTTCAGAAGGATTCGTATGAAACAGACGCCTCATGCATATTACAATGTATTCCATCGATTTAATTTTGGCAGAAGTCAACAACTTCTACTCACCATTCGTGTAAAGTAACATCTGGTGCGCTCCCGGTGAAAAATGAGTACCGAAAACCGGGGTAAAGCCAGTACAGTTTTTGATGTTTTTGAGCTCTTCTGCACCCACCTATATTTTTTAAAGAACTTTTTACTGAGAAAACCTAATCCATCATCAAATCGTGTCTCGTTTGAATATTTGTAACCCAAACTCTATGAGCTCAGAAAAAAGAGAGGTAAATTGAGTGAAGATGGTACACCAACGTTTTTCGTTGAAAACTCGTAGATATGGCTTCTATTTCAACTTCATTTCATTAGTTTCATGAGTGGACACCTAAAAATACTGTGCACTAGGGAAACGCCTTACCAACCCTCTTTACTCATTAGATTTTCCATTGTGAATCGTTGGCCACTTATCAAAACCACGGCAATCTTCATCGAATCTTTTGGTGGCGATCGCTTTGACTGACTCCTCAGATTTTTCTGGAGAATAAAGAAATTTCTGAAGAACAATTCTTAATCCTCCAGCCATGGGCATAATTTTAGCATATGACCAGGATTCGGGTAAATAGTTGGATTTTGAATCCCTCAGAGGGCAATTTGCAGCCGCAGAATTATTGCTAATTTTGTCAATGTTCCCTAGAGTGCTCTATTAAATCACTTAAATAACCTCATTGAGATAAATTAAGCAGGTTAACAAAAAAATTCCCTCTTAACTTTGTATGTCCGAGTTCGTAATATTACAAACATTTTTCTCTCCAAAATATTGGGGAGGCAACTGTCACCCAGTGCCAGCCCCAAATTACGGCATCCGGCCTCGAGGTTTTCTCGGGAAGTACGTGGCATCCAGAAAAAAAACAGTAACTCAAACGACGAAACATGAAATAAGCATCAAACTTCAATGTAACATATTCACCCCGCTAACAACGCTTCTTAATCCTTTATGATAACAATAAATATTATAAAACGTATAATTACGTTTTCTCAACGGACTATTACCCTTCAATGTACTTTTGAGCCAGAACAAATACTTACTCGGCGATAGTATTAACCAGGATAGCAGAACAACTGAGGTTTTGCGATGGTGTAGTGATAACATGAAAACACTGAAGATAACAATTATATTATTAACTGGAGGTGGAACTCGGAATCGTAGTTTAAGCAGTATCTGGTTTTGCTATCATGTGTCCAGTACACGGGGCCACTGCCGTCGTCTACATCCCTCTTCCGTCAGTCCGCCAGTTCCTTCCAGATTCGAAATTTTCGTGTTAGTACCATCTTAACCCTGCCTACCGTCTTCACTCCCGTTTACGGTGAGACATTTTTGGGTATTGGACTCTATTTTCACCTATGGTAACCGGTACCAGTCGATTCGTTTAACCGTTTTAAGTAACAGCAACAACCTAGCCCACTTAGTCACACCCTAATTACCATGGGCATTACGCATGCTTTGAGGTTTTACGTCACGTGTTTGGGTTAGATTAATTGACAGGGGATCAATTAGCGCCCTGTGATTGCTAGGAAGATAAGACGCTTGAATGTTTATGGATACCGCGCTTTATAATTTGGGACACGAAATTACAAAACCTAAATAAATATGTTTCTTCACAGCGTCGACATTTCTGCGCTTACTCCCTCTTTTAAACTGATTACCATATTTGTTCGGAGAATAAATTAATTTAACCTCTGCTATTTCAACACTTAACGACCCGGAGTTTTTGGTGATATGGAATTGTAATCTTCGAGTAATAAAAAAGAAGCATGATATGCGACACAAATCACTTGCGACTATATATTTAATTAAAATTAAAATAAGATTCGTAAACCTTATGTTAGATTTTGTAAAAGGTAAAATAAGATTAGTGAACATTAGAAATTTGGTTATGATCACTATTAAGCATTCCATCAAGTGTTTAACGGGGTAAAAATACTCTACATAGTACTTTTTCGTCATAATAAATGGATAATTATTAAAAATTAACTTCTTAATATAAGGATTGTGGCTACTCAAAATATTTAACTCGTTTAATTTTAAAGGTGAATCTTAGGTAACTCATATTCAATGGCAAATTTAACTTCATGTTAATGTGTTAAGACTTTTAATTCCAATTTTGATTATTCCTATTTGATGCTTAATTAAAACATATAATCTGATAAATCCCATCGGATACACATTTCGTGAAGAACTTTTCGATGACTTATGACTCAATTTCATTCGCTTTTAAACCTTATAAGCACCGCATGCTCTGCCCCTTGCATACGACTGATTATATTTCAATTACTCGTTATTTCGTCGTACAGATTTCTTTTCCTTTTTGTATATACATCTTCCACATCAAAGTATGGCATTCCCTAAACTTTCCAAAATCTGTCACCAATTGGTGAAGGTATCTCTCAATTGCCCTCAGGACGATGCATTCAAACGTTGCGATGGTCAATATGGAGAATCTGTCGCGGAGGAAAACCCGAGAGGAATTTCTGCTTAACTAGCTAGGTTTCCAACGCCATCCCATGCTCTCTGTTGCTTCGGGGAAATTATCTGGGAACAATTGTAACCTTTGTGATCCCTCCGAAAGCAGCATGGCGCCATTATCGAGTAGGAGAACGCTTACATTATTCAGCAATTTACAACACGCGCGATGCCAAACCCGTGAATAGAGCCACCATCGCATTTTGATTCCCTGGTAGTAATACCTTTGACCACGGGCGGGTTCGCTACAACGTAAGTGGGCAGCGGAAATAACCAGCTGATATTTGGGAGTG
This sequence comes from Ceriagrion tenellum, assembly GCA_963169105.1. Classification (NCBI taxonomy): domain Eukaryota; kingdom Metazoa; phylum Arthropoda; class Insecta; order Odonata; family Coenagrionidae; genus Ceriagrion; species Ceriagrion tenellum. The sequence continues at coordinate 115,272,414 of OY720638.1, read as the reverse complement.
CGTATTTCCCACGGCGATGATGCCGTTCCTTAACCATTTAAACGAAATAAATCTTCACTCAAGCATCAAACTATAATTACTTGTGGTCGCTGAATGGCAGAAGGCTGATGTTTTATTTATCACAGGAACACTGTTTAATAAGGTAAGTGGATAATAGAATTAATTGCAACTAATTACTTGATTAATGAACCTATAAATGCCAGTAGATTCACAAATACAAACGGAGAATCGAGCAATAGTATTAAATAGGTTACAGAACCGCTATGAAATTAAGTGACGAGTGGAGTGTGTGCCTTGGATGACAGCCAGTGACCCTCCGATGACACTCTTCAGTGGGAATGAGAAATCGAAAGAGTAATCTAGCTCATAGACAGAGGAGATACTTGTCGAATAAATTAGAAAATCCTTAAATAAAAATAGCCTAAGACTCGGATCTAGTGACAGGCTTATCTAGTCTCATTTGCATTCACTCTTAACTCAGACCAAGGAACATGGAGAAGAATGGAAGGAAAAGTTAACGGATGACATGTAACATGGAATAATGGCTTGAACGGAGGTGAAAATAAGAATTTACGTTTTTCTGTAGGCAGTCCTCCAAGATCAGATGAAATAAATTAATTCGAAAAATACCTCTTAATAAATACGCGACAATGAGGGAAGGCCTCAAGAGATGATAATGCTGAAAAGTCAATACAAAAAATTCATTTAAGAATTCTACCAGCTGATTGGTATGATTTTGAAATTTCTTATCCTAACAGTCCAAATTCTGATATATTCCGGCATTTTCCTCAGCATATTCCAGCTTTCTATCCTATACATGTCTCGTCATTATATCCTTTCCAAATTTCTCCTATTGTGCCTCCTCCGAAACTCCGCTCTACAAGCTACCTCTCCTCACCAATAATAAGCAATACCACCTCGTTCGTCCTACTCGTCACCTATCTCACTCTTTCATCCTTCTTGAAACACTCAATTCAAAAGCCTTAAGTATACGTACAGCCTCCCTTCGGAATGTGCAAATTTTCGACCTACAACCTTCCAGGTTTGATTTTTCATCCGCCTTTTCTTTGCGTCTCTTCCGAGATCCCCACTTATCGATTCTTTCCCCTTTTGCAAATGCGTCTATAGTCTGATGTCCCCACCAAAAACCCATTTACCTCCAAAATAACGACTGGATACGCAAACGGCTCAACCTATTCTATTTCGTGCTCTCCCACTCTTATATTCAGCACCTCCGTCAAACTTCTCGAAAATCTCATCACTTTCGTCTCCTAATCATTTATTTACATCCCAGACTACCTTTCTCACTACATCTCTAATGAATCTAGCATGGACAGTTACCCATTGGCTGTCTGATAAGCCAATGCTGGGTCATATGCAAATGTCAATGGAAAGTAAGAGCCCCTGTAGTCCCTGTTCTATCACGGTCCATACCAATTCTACATCGGCTAACCTTTGCGCCGTCACGTTCATATACAAACCATGACTGAGACGTCCGTCCCAACAAGCGGCTCCTAATTTCTTCCGCACATCCATTACTTTAGTCCTTCTACCCTGTCAAATGCCTTCTCAAAATCTACATAGCAAGCAAATATATCCTGCCCATATTTTACGTTTCTTCCTACTAACGTAAGGTCTGTACTCCTAGAGCGTCTTTGTCCCTGTCCCTGTGACTGACCATTATATGCGAGGGTGTATCCAAAAGAAACCGGGATTCCTCATTTCCGCCAACTCTAATTATTTTTGTGATACAAACGTTATTCACCTATAAAGTGCTCCCCATTGAAGTGCAAGCACTTGTTCATCCTTATTTTCCAATTGTGGAAACACTTTTTAAACTCATCTTCCCCGATTTATTTCAGGGCCTCGGGCATATTTTGCTCCGCCTCGTTAGTATATTCAAAATGTTTCCCATTGATATCTCTTTTCATTCCGCGGAGTGAAAAAAAGTCGCTGCGTGCTCAATCAGTCGAAAGAGGTGGTGGGACAATGGAGTGACGCCATTTTTTGTCATAAAACGACCGACGAAAAGCGCCGTGTGAGCGGACGCATTGTCATGGTGGAAAACCCAGTTACCCGACTGCCACAAATCCATTTATTCCTGAATTGCGCTCCGAGTTATCCGAGACAGCTCGGCTAGCTCATCGATGCGATGGTCCACCGTCGATCTTAGAGTCCAAGTTTGCTGATTTGTGCGACATTTTCATCGATTTGAGAGGTTGGTCGACGCCCGGTGCGAGAAGAGCGTCCATCGACATTTACCTTCTTGTGAAGCGGGAAAAGCACTCGTAAACTTGAGTTTTACGTAAATCATCCCCTCTGTATACAATCGTCATGATAATGACAGTTTCCGCGAAATTTTTCCTAAGAAGAAAGCAAAATTTCACGACCGCGTGTTTTCCACAAGAATGCGCCACGTCTCTTTCATTCTTTCTTTCGTAACGTGAGATCACGTGCACAAAATAGCTCTCTCAAAAAATTCAAGGACTGTGCACAACCTCTCCCACCGTCGCCGCTCGAAGTACTGAATATGGGAAAGTTTGGTCTACACTATGCTTATTGGAAGAGTTTCATATAACAAACGGTCCGCGCTCGGGGACACGATTCCGTTACTTTCGTGTCCCTCTCGTCATTCCTCTGGAGTCCAACTGTTTCTCTAGGATTCTTCCAAATACGTCGAGGATGAACCAGGTATTTGTGATTCCTAGGTTATTTTTTTCGGCTAAACTCCGCAGCTTTCTCTCCACGGCCATTTCTCCTTCGTGGCCCCTAATCGCCCACCAATCGCTCTTCTTCTCCCGCCTCCGCGGTCCAATTCCCCATTGCAACCATTCGTTTTTCCATCAGGATTTGAAATCCATAGACGTATTCAACCGGATAGGACTGGCGGGGGAGTATTTTTAGCAGTTTAATCCTATTTGAGTACTACCGCACATCATTCGACAATACAATATATAGCGTGTGGTGTATTATCTATCAACAAAACAAAAGAAATATACATAATTGTTCATTTTATAGACCACTAGATTCCAAAATAGACGTTTTGTGTCAATTAGAAACTCAGGTATCATCATATACCTCGAAGAATAGCAAAATCAAGATAATTATCGGTGGAGATGTCAACCTCCCGGCTATAAATTGGGTCACCTTTAGTCTCGAAACAAGTTCAAGGAAACGTGATATAAGCAAGGCCATACTCAATACACTTTCAAAGCACTCTTTCACTCAAGCAGTTAATGGACCCACGAGAGGAAATATAGTACTCGACCTTATAGCTATCAGTCACCCTGCAATTATTAAACCTTTCGATATCCTCGAAGGAATTAGTGATCATTAAGTAATCTACACGACCTTTAAAACAACAATTGAGTCCACAGTAAAGCCTAAAATTAAGTCTACTTATTTGAAAAATGGGACTTCATACAATTTGGAGAGACATTAGACGCTTCATTTACGAAATTAATGGCTACAACAAAAGACGAGAGCACCAAAGTATCGAGGAGATATTTTTTGGAAATGCTACGTAAAGGAATAGATGAACATATTCTACACAAATTTAAACGTGGGAGTAAAGAGCCTCGTTGATATAACCACGAAGTAAGGCGGGAGCTCAGGAGACGAAGGCGATTACACAGTCTATTTAAAAATTTGATTAATCATGTTACATAACAATGGAACTTGTGGTGAGAGAAATTTTCGTTGCTCAACGCTCGAAAACGAAGCAAAAAATGCGCACTACTCCACGAAACTTCAAGCACAAATCCTAGGTGAATTACTAGATGAAAACCCCAAGTCATTCTGGTCTTACTCGAGAGAGCTCCTGTGCAAATCTACAACAGTAGTCTTTATCCGACACAATCGGCGAAGTAGTCACCTACAGAATCGACAATGCTAACTTATTAAACCTCTACTTCGAAAGTGTAATCACAAAGGATGACACAGTACATAATTTACATACTCCTGACTTTAATGAGCAGATGGCTGAATAACTATGCAACGTGATGGAATAACTAAACAACTGCGTTAGATCAAAAGTAACAAGTTCCCAGGGCTAGAAGGAATACCTGCACGCGTGCTCAAGGAGTTAGCTCCACAAATTGCACCATTCGTGTAAGCAAATCATTACCCGAAGGCAAAATACCCCAAGGAAAAATACCCCAAGACTGGAAAATAGCCAACTTCACACCAATATTTATAAAAGAAAACAGATATGACCCAGGAAATTGCCGGCCTATATTTTTAAGATAAGGCTAGATTCTCCAACACGTTGTTAGCAATGATCTTCCTGGATAATCGATATTTCTTATATAGCAGTTAGCACGGCTTCCGGAAGGGTGGATCCCACGAAACACAGCTGCGCTCTTCCTTTATGACATCATAATATTAAGGGCCGGTTTATCCATCTCCGGGTAAACTTCCCGGTAACTATCCGCCGGATAAATCTTATGTACCGTTTATCAATCATATTTTATCCGCCGGATAGTTACCCAATAGAAAGATGTGGCAACGTTGGTATTGTCAACTCAGAGTGAATGTGAACTTTGAAGCGACCGTTGTGATTGGCCACTGAATGCCCTGAACAAAAGAAGTCCAATATTCGCAAGGCTCGGCACGAGCTCGTATTTCAATGTGGTGTATTTGCTGACGTTTAACAAAGAACTATTTCACGGTCGTATCTTAAGCATTTATTTGGCGAAGATTGTCTCAAGCGCGAGGTTAATCTCAGATTCTTGTTTTAAAGTCGTTAAACGTATGACTGTACATGGTGACTTTATTAAGGGTTGTTCAACGTTAGTACAAGAAGCATGCGATATCATTTCATGCTGAAGACTCAGTGGCTTTTGAATCTGTTTCTTTCTGCTAAAAGTTGGTGTCCACTCTTTCACTCGTTTTGAATGCCGTTTTCAGTGTTAAAATATTTCGTGTGAATGATTAACGTGAAACGATACAGATATGTGAAAATCTGTGAACCCAAAAAGAATTGAAGTCCTTGAATTTACCCCTCTGCGGAGCTTCTGATTATGTTGTAATAACATGTACCTCTGAGATGTAAATAAAAATGGTAGAAATGAGCCTTCTGAGGCTATCGTTATTCGTAATGAATGAATGAATGAGGTTCATTACGAATGCAAACCTGTGTTGGCTTTCATACCCTTCGCTATATACCTCTCTATACTCATCGCTTCAGCAGTCCCTGCTATCTTTCCACCTTACTTCGCCCAGACCCATAATGTCTACCCTCACATTCTCCATCTCTTGCTTTAAATGTTCTAACTTGGAATATATAAAAAGGGACGAACTGATTGGCGTAGCTGCGAGGGATTCATTGGATTAAATTCACACCCCTCCCCTCTCTTTCCTTCCTGGTCGTTTCTAAATCATCGGTAAATTTTTATTGCTGGAAGGTCACTGGAAATAGATGATTTCAGCAAGTTTCAGTAATGCCGATAATATTGTTAGATATCGGGAGGGATTAGAGCAGGAAATCAATCGCGGATACTGAAATGAGACCCATGTCTTCTTAAAACAGACACCTTTATTGGCGTGAGATCAAATACAACGAGAGACCATGCATCTCCCCAGGCCAGGGTTCACATAACTACATGCCGCCTCCAGACAGGTAGCTAGGTCTCCTCCTCCACCTCCTTGCGCATGTTCGTGGCGTCAGTTCCGCCGCATCAGATATTCATCTGCTGGAAATCCTTCCGTCGTGAGGTCCCATTGGCGCGAATTCAAAATGTGCGCTAACGATATGATCATCTCTATTGGCACAATGCATTTTAAATCCATCGAAATGGGCTATTAATGATTAAAATGGGCTATTAATGATGGGCGCGTTAACAAAAGAGAAGCTCTTACACCCTAACATTCCACGTGCTTACTCTGACGGTTGCGTTCCTCTTCATTCCCTCTCCTGCGGCATTTGCCTCCACTTCCAAGCAAGGATTTCGCGTGATGATGACTGCAGGGTCCTTGCTCCCATCGCCGCCCGGCGCGAAACCCGGGCCCCTGGGCCGAGTCCCGTTGTTGCCAAGATTCATTTTCGTGGAAGAAATGTCCATAATTTGAAGATTTTTATAGTTGAAATTGAATTTATTTCCACGGCCTACCACAATTCTGTTTTTGCGTGAGACCAGCGTGTAAGAAGATGCCCCACTGACGACAAACGCCTTTTGTAATTGCCTCTCAAAGGTACTGACGCTGCGCGGACTACATACAATACTGAAGTTATCTTATTCATTTAGGAATAGAGTGGTACCAGATTAAGTGGACCTCTATGCATCATGAGTTATTGGAAGACTGTGAAATATTTGCAAGCATCAAAATAGCCGAGCGGCTTGCGTTTGTCGAATGTCGAAATTCATTTTCGTGGAAGAAATGTCCATAATTTCAAGATTTTTATAACTGAAATTGAATTTTATTCCATGGCCTACCACAATAGTGTTTTTGCGTGAGACCAGCGTGTAAGAAGATGCCCCACTGACGACAAACGCCTTTTGTAATTGCCTCTCAAAGGTACTGACGCTGCGCGGACTACATACAATACTGAAGTTATCTTATTCATTTAGGAATAGAGTGGTACCAGATTAAGTGGACCTCTATGCATCATGAGTTATTGGAAGACTATGTGAAATATTTGCAAGCATCAAAATAGCCGAGCGGCTTGCGTTTGTCGAATGTCGAAATTCATTTTCGTGGAAGAAATGTCCATAATTTCAAGATTTTTATAACTGAAATTGAATTTTATTCCATGGCCTACCACAATAGTGTTTTTGCGTGAGACCAGCGTGTTAGAAGATGTCCCACTGGGGTCAGATGCCATTTGTAATCGCCTCTCTAAGGTCTCTCTCTTATCTTCGGATGACTGCGGAGTTAGATTTTACCCCTCAAGGTTAAAAGAAAATGCTTTTTTCTCAACTGTAGACATTGAGTAGGTACAATAACCGATAGCATGCATGATGATAAATATGAAAGCGTGGAACGACAGGTGAAACTGAAACTTATGCCATTTCGATTATTACTACGAATTATAATTATTTAAATTCGAAGGAAGTAAATATCAAACCTATTGTTCTTTTAATTGGATAGTTTACCAGACCTATTAATGATGCAGAAATCGGTATAATGTGCTGTGAGAGTGAGAAGCATGTAAGATGTCAAGCGTCCTTATGGTATTTAGTACTTTCACAAAATTATTTATTTGAAATGTGTCGTTAATTAGAATAAAGACAAAAAATTATCATGTTTTACCTTACATGTAATCAATTGGAAAAGAAAGTTTCAAGTATTTGCCGAAGTCCTTATTTTCCTTTTACCCACTCCAGGGACTACGTGAGAGAAATAATTTCTTTGGTTGTATGGTTATTTGGTATGAGCGGCAGAGACCTGGGGTAATTTGCGCCAAGGTGGGTTAGTAGGTAAAGGTAGCATTTTAAAGGGGATTGGACCAAGGGTGGAAAGAGACCAGGCATCGGCATCAGCTTACTCGTAACAAGAGGACCTCAGTTCAAAGTCCCAATCGGACGAACATGTTGTACCATTTAAGTGCCCTCCGCGTAGCACAAGAAACAGGAATAGGGACTCGATTGAAAATTTTCTACTCTGCTGGGATTCGAAGTCGGTCCCTCGGAATGGGACGCTATTACCTCTGCCAACACACCAACCCGATCCTGTCATAATTTCACTCATTGTGTTTTTGTCGCTCATCAAGCATAAATATAATGGTTGAAGGCGTAATTTTGAGGAATGTTACGCAGACAACAATGTTAGGTGACCTTTGAAAATGATTGCAAGGCAATCGAAACCTAGGTCAGGAATAAAAGTTTTCAGTGTGGAATATACTAAGAGATTTTTCTTTTTCGTCATGTTCGCTCATCAAGCCTTCCTCCTTCCCTGCCCCTCGCTCGCTCGCTCAGTGGTTACGTGCAAAAGTTCAAGGGGCAAATATGGTGAGGCTCGCGAGGGAAGTGACGCGATGCATGGGGGTTCCCGGCGGAGTATGACGTGTTTCTCACGGGGTGCCGTCTCGTTCGCAGGGCAGCAGCACCAGCAAATCCGAGCGATGGCCCTGGGCCAGCGGCCCTTCATCGACTCCCCGTTCAACAACACGCTGCGCGAGTTGGAGCACTTCCGCAGGAAAAGCGTGGACCCCGCGGGGATGCCACCGTTCAAGGGAGGCGGGGGCCACGCGGCCACGCCGGGCACGCAAGGTAGGTGTGTCTCTGAATAGGTCTGTCTCTCTCTCGAGCGCACGCACGATCTCGCGACGGCCGGCCAACAGATCACGCCCCTCTCGGAGGTAGTCGGCGACGAGTTCTCGCGAAACAAGATTGAGCCAATGCGATATATTAGTGAAAATGTATAATTATCGACAAAGACGAATTAGCAAATACCATCCATTCCTCTGGCAATTACTAATATCAAACGCGAAACTGCTTGGCGACTAGCTATGAGGATAGAGATGTAGCTATGGAGGACATTATGATGTTACTACTCGGCAAATTTTTGGTGGTGTGGAATAATAAAAATAAATAAATATTATTCATTTTTGAACCCATATGGGAGTCCTGGGTCATATGATCTACATCTACTATCTCTATCTATAATGAAATACCGTGCAAGCAACCACCAGGGTGTGTGGCACGGGGTGATTCCCCACCGGGCATGAAGCACTCATTTCAGTTCAAATCAGAACCGCGCACGCTCGCCAGGATACCAGGCGTATGCCAAAAGCAGTCAGAATGACAATGCAAGGTCAGACCAGACACAAGGAGAGAGCTACATAAATGAACATCCTACCATTCAGCATATCTAATACTATTTAAGATGCAACCATTGGCCAGTATTATTAATGCGACCGATAAATAGTAATACAGGGTACAAAATCATGAAAGATTTATAACGTGCCGGAAATTTCATGCGGGGTTAGTTGCTTATAATGCTGTTAAGATATTTAGCGCAAGTGCAGAACCTACTTTACCTAGTGAGGGTCAAAGTTTCCCAGAACTGATCTGTCGCAACTATTATGGTCCCTTATTGTATGTACATGGAAAAAATGGAGAGAATATTGGCTCTACAGGCTATTTCCCATATACTAGCGGCGTACTCCAAGTGAGGTCTCACGAGAGAAAAATAACATCGCTCCTTTACTTTCGCGTCACATTTTCGTAGTATTCTTTTAATAAATCCCAGTTTTCGATTTGCCTTTTCGCAAATTTTCCATATGTGCTTCCCCCAGGACAGGACACCGACGTACTTAAGTGACCCTGCATTTGATAACTGGACTTGATTAATTATGTACGTTTCGTTGGGCAAATTTCTCTTTTTTCAAAAATTCATTACAACTGACTTTTAAAATTGATTTCTAACCGCCAAGTACTGATCCATTCGTCTATAGTATCTATGTCTTTCTTCTTTCAAACCCGGTGCTCATATTCCTGTACTATAATGCGTCATCCGCGAAAAGGCGAATTTTGATCGTAACGACAGTAGCGATATCATCAATATACAAAATGAATAATAAGGGGCCAATGACAATTCCCTGGGGTACACCCGATGTTACCTTAACTGTATCTGAACATACGCAATCTAGAACTACCCTCTTTTCGCGGTTATCTAAAAAATCTTTAATCTAATATATTATATCGTGATGAGTGCCATAAGCTTTCAGCTTTACAAGTTATTTAGAATGTATTGAAATCTTTTTTGAAATCTAAAAATATCGCGTCTACCTAGGCGAATCTATCTTCAGAGGAAACAATATCGTGAAGAAAGAGGGATAGCTGGATTTCGCAGAACCTGCATTTTACGAATCCATGCTGGTTTTGAATTAATAAGTTTTGATCTAAATACCCCTTTATTGAACTGACGATTATATGTTCCCATATTTTGCTCGAGATGAACATGACGGAGATAGGTCTGAAGTTACTAGGATCTTCCTTATCACCGCTCTTAACTAAAGATGTAACGTTCGCGATTTTCCAGTCGTCAGGGACACAATTTTCTGCAAGAGATTTTTCAAAATTTTGTTTTCAAATACGAGGCTATTTCTGACGTTAGTTCTTTATGAACTCGGGCGATAATTTGTTCTGGACCAGTTGATTTCTTGGAGTTGATGGATTTCAGGTTACTTTCTATTCCGCGAAAAGAAATATTTATAGATTGCTTAGGATTTTTCTATAGGCGAGGCAGTGCAGCGGTGTTATTTCGAGGGAATTTTGCATAAACACAATAAAAAAAAATGTTAAGGAGATTCACTTTTTCTAATTTTCCGCTAGCTCTTTCTCCTAAGCCGTTATTTAGTGACGTTACCGTACATTTATTCCCGTTAAACTCCCTCACGTAAGACCAAAATGCCTTCGGTTTATCTTCCAAAGACTCGCGTAATATTTTACTTTTGAATTCCATTTATGCTGTTCTTAAGGCCGCTTTTGCTGTTGCTTTAGCTCTCTCATATTTTTCACAAATTCTCTCATGTTCCACGTTAGGGAGATCCTGACGGGTGTTTCATGTTAGCGTGCAATATTCGTTGTCGCTGGAGAGATTTCCGGACGTCCACATTATACCTAATGTGTTCCGTATTAATTTTTTTCAGTTTACTAGGTATTGCGTTATTTATGGCTATTCGTGTGGTGCTACGAAAAGTATTGCATGTGTCGTCAGTAGTATAGTTTTGGCTAACATCATGAAACTTTTTATAAGAGGTCAATAATGTGTGTTTTAAACCTTCAAAATCCACTTTGTGGAAGATGTACATTTTCCTGCTTGTGGCTACCCTTTTGCCAGTATTTATATGAAGCTTAGCATTTACTGCTTTGTGGTCACTAATTCCGATCACTGTTACAACATTGAGGAGGCTTTCAGGTAAATTAGTGGCCAAAATACAGAACATTATTTCATAAGTCTTTTGCGAAGGCTAAGAACTCACTCAATTAAGATACATCACACTGAACTGATTCGCTTTAAAAGCAAATGAATGAATGCATACATCCTCTACATTCATGCCACTTGTCTTTATGGCGGCGTTCTGAGTGTAACGTTGGTATAGCTGAATGTGCCGAGCTCCTCAGCGCCGCATGAGTAGGAACTACGAATCCTCTCACACTGGCTCTGATAACAACGCTACCGCTAACGAATTTCTGACTGCTTTTGAGGTGGTAGGCGAAAAGACGCACTTTGCTACTTGTTTGGTTTCACTAAGTGTACAGCGCCATTACTTGAGATGCTTACGTAGCGGCTTTAAATGCACAATTTCAGCGTGTGAAGAGAAGATTGAAAAGATCCTCACGATTATTTTTTCAGTCTCAAAAGCCTTTCCAAGGGACAATTATGGTAATAAGTGATCAACCGTACGTCCAAATTTTGAAATAATCTTTTAAGAAAATCCATATCCGATCAGTTACGAGACAATACCCAAAACATTTTGCGCATACCGGCATGGAATGGTTGATTAGATCATAAACGTCAGGTTAGAGAGTTAGGATAACGACCAGTCAAGGCAGGAGTGTCATTCGCTCGGCAAGGGTGAGAAGTCGTTTTCAGCCCGGACTGGGTCGAGGTGTTGCTTGGCGGGTAGTCTAGTGAGTCAAATCTCGCTGCTTTCAGTTCTTTACAGTAAGGTAACCACTGCGAACCGCATGACTCACATGGCTAATTCAATTTCCGAATTTTGGAAAAATCTCTACGCATATACCATAGAGCTGAACCAATGAAAACATGCAAAACACAAGATGATTTATAAAACCTAAAAAAATAATAGTTTGTAATGAACAGCATGTTTGGTTAAAAATCACTCCCTACCTTTGTGGTGGCCGGAATAATACTTCCCGGATGAAGATGAGACATGGAGATGACAACTGAGGACTCCCCGTCCTTATTATCTTTTTCAAATGTCTTTGGGGTTTGGAGGCTGGCCTAAAATTTGTGGGGGTGGGCGTCTTTCGTGCGAGTCCGAAACTGTTCGAAGGCCTCCGCTGCCGGGGGGCTAGGAACTGACACCGAGAGGGGAGGAGGTTCTAGGTCGACGTTGCCGAGATTATTATCCTTCAGCCGGGAAAACTGAGTGGCTCATAATAAGAGAGGCCCTGTGCTGATGAGGTTTGGCAACACAGCAAGTAGTATGAGAAAGTTCACTCAGCGGAGGTCAGAGAGTAACTGAATTTTCAAGACTACGCCACACGCTGTGTACCCTGATTGACCCTGGAAAATTCGCATGGCGAAACTTTCTCGTCGGTCTCCCCGACAAATTGTAGTCCTACCTCCAACCTCCAAGACACCTGAAAAAGATAATAGTTACTTTCGGCTTTGGTCTTCGCCAAACACCCCTGATACGCTCGTTCCCATGTGGTCCAGACTCCCTCTCTCTCTCTCGAGGCATCAGGTGGCACCAGAGTGCAGAGTGGCAAATGCAATGCAGTCAGCCACCACCATAAACCTTGATCACTTTAATTGTTCGATCACCATTCACCGGAGCCTTCTAAGCTTACTCAAACAACCACACAAGTCTCAGAGTTTTCAGTGGAAAGTGTTTATCGGCTTTGCACTCCTTAGACAAGTATTCAGACATTGGACATACTGAAAATAAGCACTTGAAGACCACGAAACTCGTCCTGTTAAAGCATTTTAGAGCTTTATTACAAACCGCAGAGGTAATGTGCCATCATGTATCAATGATGATTGGTTAAGAGAAAAGAAAGACAAAAAATAGATTAACAGGATGCACTACAACAAGCATTACTGTTTGACATCAATAAAAGAGTATGTCGTACCAGAAATTAGCTTTAAGGAGGTGGAAGCATTTTTTTAGTGTGAGAAGTTGCATGGTTAATATCTTTAGACTACCGTAGACACTAATGTAAATCAATATTGGGGCTTAATCGTCCCGGAGAGTATAAGTCGGCCGACCTTCTTAATATTTCATCCCGCTTGTTTCTCCAAGAACACAAGATAGGCGAACTATCTACTCAGGCTCAGAGGTTCCAAAGGTTTTTCAACTCAACTCTAGTCTGGCCATCTGTTATACAATCCCAGCCACACCCATTGTGAGCATCGTGAATCCACGCTCTCACCATTAACTTGAATACTTTTCACATAGAAGCTTTAGAGATTTCTCAATATTTTAGTCTTTCAACACTCCGAGTTACCTAAAAACAAAATATCATTAAAAGCTCTGCGCGTAATTTAAATTAGAATATTTCTCCAGAGCTTAATGAGGGACAATGGCTGAAAAAAAAATTAGAGGGAGTTTTTGTAGCATCTTCAAACATTTTTAGATGGTTTTTCTAAAAGGTTAACCACCACAGTCAGTTTTCAAGTACATTAAGCGCCAGAAAAATCATTTTCATTTAGGCTAAATTATAGGTAGTTATGCCGAGCCACGGGCCAGGTAGCCGGCCATTGGGATGAGATGATCATACTACTACTTACAACGACCATTCCAACCCTCTTCATCGGCTCTTCCAATGGGGAGCTCACTTTCCACAACTGACCATTCACATTATAATTTAAACTTTCATAATTACGAATTGTAGTAACAAATCAATCTATTCATCGTACTCCTGGTAATTAGACGAGCAAGCATGTCTTTTGATTGAGGTCACACGATGGAAAATAACTATTCTATTAATAATGTCCGTATATCCATGTTTGGTGTCCGGAGAAACGGCAACGTTGCATGGAAAAAGGGGTGATTGCGGGAAGTTTGAACGAGTTACGGATAGTTCTCGACCCTATATTCATTCAATGCACGTCTCTTGTGAGTGCTCATCGCTGTATTTCTTGTAAATTTCGCACTATATCCTATTGCCTATAATACTATGTATATAAAATTTGCATTATTTGTCTTTAACTCCGGCCTATTACTCGGCAATCCATCCATCCAATTCAACGGTGCGAGATAGAGGTAAAATATAGGCAAAAAAGTATACTGCAGTGCATTTACGGTTACGCTAAGGTTAACACCAAGACATCTTAGACATCACGAGTATATTGCGTTAAATCCTCAGCCTCATGAGTAGTAGCTCGTGAAGAAACTGAGCAAATCAAGTTGTCTATGCTTCTTCCATATTCATCATTGGCAACGGAAACCACAAGCTTATTATGGTACTTTTTCCAAAGGCTTTTACCACACGTCATTCCTTTTAGATGAAGAGCGAATGTCGGCCTACTTTTTCCGATCTCACAGCCAGTGAGGCGTTATTTCTCATGGAGTCTAAGTCTCACAGAGAGTCGCACAGGTAAGGTACTTCTAATTGCAGATGATATCGTCGAGTTCAGGAAAATTCGTTGTAGCAGGAACAAACCTTTGCTCTCTTTTGGCATATAGGGGAACCGTAAGCGATCCAAAATTTGGCAGGTACAATTAAAACAAAACACATGATCACTTATTTCTGTTAAAGCAAGACTTCCAGGCGTGCAGCTCTTATCCCAGTTCATATCAGAACCTTTCATGTAACCCCGGCCGCTAGTCGTAGGCCAAAAAGCAGTCAGGAGAACAATGCGCGATCCGGTCAGAAACTGGGAGAGTGCGATGTAGACGAACATGTCTACATTCTATTCAGTCGTATGATACAACTACTGGTTAGTATATTCAATGCTATTGATATAATACTTTAAGAAACTAAATCGTGAACAAAACAAATTTATTCCAGGCATTCAAAGTTTGGTGAGCTATTACCTATGAGAGAGTGTTATCAAACAACAGTGCAAAGTCTATTCTCTTAAATTAGTGGTCGGTGTTCCATCGAATTGATCTGTCGTGGCAAAGGTAATTTATCGAACTCGTACTTCCAAAGCGTTTCCACCTAGTCTTCACAGAATACAACCGTGCCGGTAGATGATCTTTACCGGCGAAAGATGCCGCTCATTAACATTTGTACTCACGAAATGGAAAATTGGCTACAAATCACTCTGTCCAAATAAGTCACCAGATCACGAAAAAATTCCTTCCTGCAGGTATGGAGATCTAACTTCAGAAATAGCCTTCTACTTGCAGATAATATTTAGTCGATCCATAAAGGAACACCCAGTACCTAAGGACTGGAAAATTGCCAGTCTAATGCCCATATTTATAAGTGGTGATATGAGAAAACCATCGAATCACCAACACATATCACTAATATTTATCTCCTTCTAATAGCTACCATTCCTTGCAGTTGAAAACTCATATATGACACACACTGATACGCAGAACTTGTTAATAACAACACTGCAAGGACTAAGAAGCGAAGTTTTTTCGAAACTCGGTTAGAACTGTTTGCGAACGATATTTTAGCCTCCGGTGAAGATAACGTTCCGGTGGATGCAATTTTTCTGGACTTTAGTAAAACATTTGACACATTCGACCAAGTTTTCCATACAAAGGGAATTATTAAACTTTAGTCTTACGGCTTAGACGAGGAAGTAATTTCGTGTATTAGAAAATTCCTTAGCGATCGCGCACTGATATTATACAGCAATCGCGTACTTGTATTGGATTCTTTAATGAGGTTAGAAGAAATGATAAAAAACTCTAACGAAAGACATCAAGGCAATTCAAACATGATGCGATGCGTGGAAACTAGAATTAAATTTGTGGAGCGGGAGCCCCTCGCTGGGAGAGCCGAGGAAGCGGGTTGGAAGGGTCTACATCTACATACTACTCTGCAAGCCGCCTCATGGGCATGTTAGGACCCCAGCCGTGCGAAGATGTAAGGTTTCGGGAGGTGAAATGGTAACTTGTAGTATGGAAGCGTATTTAGTGGAGCTCAGTGTCTAATTTGGTCGCTTATAGTGCGCGGAAAGAACGAGTTTTTGTACCTATCTGTTCGACAGAGTATCTCTCTTATTTTATCGCCCATGTCAGACCTAGCGATGTAGTGAGGAGTCTTGACACCTCGCTCTGAAACACATCAGTTCTGAATTTCTCAAGCAACCTAAGCCTAGCATGTAGCCTCCGAGTCTCTAGGGGCTCCCACTATCATCCCTTTAAAAGTTGTGAGACACTATGTATATGTTCGCTCGTAGCAGTTTTTAACGAAGCGTGCAGATTTTCTTTGTATGTTATTAATTTTTTGGTTAAATCTTTATGACCAGCGTCCCAAATGCTCGCGGCGTATTCAGGAGTGGCCTAACCAGAGCGAAGTAGCATCTCTCTTTTACTTTTTCATCCAAGGCCCTTCCTATTATACGCTTAAAAAACCTAATTTCTATAATGCTGTGCCGCATATGTTTTGCATATGTGTTCCCCACGATATATCTGAAGTTAAGGTAATTCCAAGGTATTTTTCTGAATCTGACGATTTTATCTTTACTCCACCCGCAGTATAGGTATGGAATCTGTGTGATGACTTTCGCAGAAAGTGAACTGTGTTGCACTTACTAAGATTTAATTCTAGCTCCCACTCCTGGCCCCACGAATGAACATTGTTAAGGGTCGAGGAAGGGTCGCTGATTAGGGACACTAGTGAGTTCAGATCCCTCCCAACGACCGGCTACCTGGACCATAGCCCCTATATAGTAAAACTACCTTTAACCCATAGTTATAATCGGATTGACTAATGAATACATCCACAAATTTTCTTGAAGGTTCCACTCGAGTTCCAGGAAATACGCCACAGTTTTCAGTAGGCAGCAACGGGTAGCCATTCCGCAACCAGCGGACGACCTGCCATATTTCTTTCCGGATCTTTATACGAACGGAAGTAACACCGGAAATAACTGTTTCCTCTATCTTACAAAATGCCGGTGATTTGACACGGCGGGATATCGCTAGGCAAACCCCCGGAGGTATTTGGGCTTCGTCACCATTTGAGGAGAGCGATACGTTGTCCCAAGTCTTTAGAAAAACATCCGAACAAATAATAAGGACCGAGGGTGAACAAGAGTTTTCTTAGGCGGCCGGAGAACCGTCGTAACTTCTACAGCGAAAATTATATGGCATACTTGTACTCGTTAATAGCTTAGTCAAATGTACCACTAGTATCTCCAGAGTGTAATTGCATCGCGAATAATTCACGGGATTTCCACTGAGTCCGATGGTCGCCTGACCTGGTAGAAATCCCGCGAATTATACACGTTCATTATACGCTGGAAAAACACGAGATACTACTATAATTGCTCCTAATAGGGAGGTTCATACTAACTCCTCTTTGCCACCAGCATAAGAGCAGATATCTTTCTCTCTCCGAATAAATTAGGTGAGCAGAAAAGGCTTACTCATCGTGCCTACATTTCAATTCAAGTCACGGTGATTAATCGATCTGAGACATCAAGTGTAAAGTTATTTACCAGTTTTTTATGGGTATCAAAAGCACTTCAGCTGTTTTTCTTTCTTCCTAGACATAAGTATAAATTCTCTAGTACATGTATCATGAGGATTAAATTCATGGAAATACAACGCCAGTTATCCACCTTACAATGAACAATTATTCACAGAAAAATGACTATCAGAGATGCAGAAAGATAACTCAAGGAAGAACGGGGACCAAATCCCTTCGGGATTATGGAGTGTCGTTGGGTTGGGCAGTGGATCCTTAACCGCTCATCCGATACAGGAGCGCGTGGATTCGAACGGCGATGGCCCCTGGTTTGGTGGCTTAAGCCTCGACGTTTCCTCATCATAGACTTTCCCGACCGTAATCATAGATTCCTTAGTAAGCTACTCTCGGCTAAGTAGCGTACTAACTGGTATTAACTAACAAAATGGTATTCATAGACAGCAATTAAGCTCAGTAGCGCCAAGTGTGCCACTATTTTAGTAGTTGAGTCTTAAACACTCTCACCCCTGGTTTAGAAGCGCTACTAAATATGGAGATCTTTCACAAACGGTTCACCTCGGGTTTTAACCTGAAGCTATAACGGAGATATTTGGCGAAAATAACCAAGTTACTGGTGGTACTGCTTTCCTCGAATCTGGCGGATACGACGTGTAGTATTTTTGCTGAATCAAAATCAACATTTTAATTATTTGCTCTTATTCTACGACACCGTGTTGTAATACTCAGTTGTGCTTCATGAGTGTTTTATTCAATGAAAAGGAAAGTTAGTGAGGTGATTACTATAGTTTCGAGCGTCTGAAAATGCTTAGCACCTCTTTTTCATCTCGTTTCATCAGTCTTATCATCCTTACAGCATAATAGCAGTCCATCAGCCTTACACCAGCAGTCCATCAGCCTTACAGCATAATAAAGTGCATAAATCAATTTGTGTGTGTGACGACTGTTTTTGAGGATGCCAATTTCTTTTTCAACGTCTTCGGGCCATAGTGCTGTTCATTCGTGAAATTAGATGAATACTCTATGAGTATATAGCCCTTTTTTAAATAATGCTTCGAGAAGGAAGCCTCGTAAACAATTTACAAGTGCTTATTAGTTGTCGCGACTATTTTTTTTCAAGTGAGGTGCTTTATTGTAATTAACCCGAGTATCTTACTCTTGTTTTGTAGTAGAAATATGAGTGTTATATCGATATATAGACTTGCAATTGTTTCATTTCTAATTGTAATGATTTTGCATACGTAATAATCATAATTTCAAGTCTGTGAACATCAGAGCGCTGGTCTATCTACAATCTGTCATAAATCTCTATTTCCTTTCGTTTTTGCTTTGGTAACAGAGGTTGGTATGGTTCATGCATTGAAAAAAATGTTCTTTCAGTGCTTCAGCAGTTTATAGCACCTTATTTTTTTATTTTTCTTCCTAGCGGATAAGTTATACAGGTTTCGTTTCATTTAATGCTCAGAAAGGATTCGTGAAGGGACAAATAGGTATACATATTAAATAAAGACAATGTCTGATGTACCATGTGAACGTTTATTTTTCGTTAACAAAATGATGATTAGTCTTTGAATGTGAGAAATGTTACATTTTATGAGGAAATGACAGTTATTAGCCATTAAATAATGGCTAATATTTCCCTTTTGAGTGTTTGCTAACTGACGGAACAGTGAATACCTCAAGAAAGACCAGTGTATGTTTGAATATAACTGATAACTTCATTTTCTGCGATTGGATGAAGTTAGTTGGATACGGTGAAGCTGCAGTGTGACCAAATAATTTCACTGATTTTATGAAGGATCTGAGCAAGTATGTGGTGTATTAATACGTGTGGCAAAAAATAAAGTTTATGACTAGCATGTATTTTCGGATTTTTCTGTACTATAACAATCACCGTTTATAGAACATTTTTCGAAATTTTGATAGTAATGCTAAAAATGGGAAAATTAGAGTATTTAACGACAGCGCCATTGTAGAATGAATATTTCTTTTAAACTCCCCGATGTTGGTATTTGTTCTTGTTCGTCCTTTGTCAATTATATTTTTTCGTATCCATTTATAAAACGGATGAAGATTACCTCCGACTTTTTCCATCCTAAAGAAGCATTTTTCGAGAGATCGTAGAAAACAGGATAAACAAAGGACCAAATATTGCAGAAACGGTCCCATGGTTTATTGATTGCATTTTCATTCCTTAAGTAAAGATATTAATTTACATTTGGCTGTGCTACATACAGTAGGTAAAAGAGATAAATAGTAGTAAGTGTTTAATTCTAGGAACTATCCATTAAAAACGATATATAGCCTATTTAAAAAAATATCTGCGAAGATTTTCTTAGGCTATGGAGTAAATATACAATAATTACTTATATAACGTAATGACGATGGATTTTTATTTATTGTTTTCATTGCCGTTTTTGAATAAACAATAATAATGCATGGCATACAAATTCACGTACAATGAAGCCAGTGGCATTTTTGCCAAGCGTTGCTTCATTGTTTTTAGGGCAGTCGCTACCTACAATTCTGTACTCCGCTACGATAGTAGTGATAGTAGCATACTACGTTAGTAGATCCCTGGAAAGGATCTATGAATACCATTTTTTATAATGCGAAGTTCCACTTGTAGCCGGCTAAGTTAGTCACACGCGCGTTTTAGCTGAAATCTATGAATACGGCCGTAGGGAACTACATCTTAAGATTTAACCTTGCCACGAAGATTAGGAAGCCTGTGTAGCGCGGTGGTCCGCTCATTGGTCGGGCAAAGAAAAGGTCCGTGGTTCAATTCGCAGTCCAGACTGATTGTTTTCTCGAAGCAATTAGCCGTTCATGTCTAAGAGGGGAGTGAATCAGCGAAAAGTACTTTCAATAACTATTAGAAACTTGTGAGTAACCGTAAATTGGTGTCGTCACTGATCGATTAGTCATCCTGATGCGAGTGGAAAAATAGACACAATGAGTAAGCCTTAAGGAGGTTGGGGCGATTTTTTTAATGTTCAGATTTGCGTGAAACTTTGATTTAAACTTGCGTGAAGCTTATTCGCAATATGTATGGGTAAAAGTGAAAAAAATACCTGTTACCGATTGGATTTATTGGCCGTTAAATGTTATTTTAACCCGTAGCCTTATTGCATTTGGCATATATTTTGAATTAATTTGATTACATGTGCACAGTGTTCTTCAAAACGCGAAATAATACGCTTCATACAACTATCTAAATCAACATATCACCCTGCAAGCCACTTCAAGGGTGATTAAAGGGGGGTGACTTATCACCAAGATGCATTACTTTGCAGAAATCAACTTCCACCAACAAAATGGCTAACAAACATCAAAGTATCATTCCGAGTAAAAAATGTATTTATACACGATTTTAACTTAAATTTCCAACTCCACGCCGTAAATTCAAGTCATAAAAATTATTCAATTAGGCAAAAAATTTCATGTATAACCCCTGAGTCATTGATATTACAACATGCATCGTGATTTCCACCTTATGAGCAAATGTGCTTTCGTGACACGGGGTCCAAGAATTTTTATGGATTTACTACAAAGTTATTAAGATGAGTACTCAGTGACTAACGATTACCGCTTCGGCCACCTTAACTGCTCACCTAATTTTCTTCTTCCCAAGCCGAGGGCGCGAGGGCTTCAATCCCCGCAGTGATGGCAAATTTTAGTGGAATCCCGATCCCTATGCATGTACCTTCAGAGAGGGATTCGAATTCATTCCTTCGTCCGTCGTACGACGACGCTTTGTTTCATTCTCTCTCCATTCCCCGAATCCTACCTCCAGATTCTTCCCCTACGACTCTTAAAGGCTAAAATATCCCTGTTTATTATTTTCCTGATGATGATGTGGAAGAATTAAAACTAATTTGTATCTATTGAATATCATTTGGGCCGTTACCAAGGGTTCATACGCTCGATATCCTTTGTGAATCGATATTCCACGAAGTTTCCTGCTCGACGTTCCCAAACTAACTCTAGCCGCAGTCCTACCATGCAAGTAAAATTATGTTGACTTCCTTTCGCAAATATTGCAGATATTCCCTTCACTCGCTCATAATCGGAGGTAAGCCCTCACAAGGATCCAATGGCAACATGTTCCAAGATAGGCCTTTCAAGGAAAAAGCGACAAGACTCTCTTAAAATTATCACTTTTGCTCAGAAATCTATTAATAATTTTAATTTCCTGTTCGCTAGTTGGCGTCTTTCCCGGATGTTTGCTCCGCGATATCTTGGATATTTTTAGGTATCATTTAATAGATTCCGCTCTTCCTTTTGTGGTTTGATTGATACGGCATGCATCTACACGAGAACCACCAAAGATTCCGAGAGTTCAACGTTGCATCTCGTTGAAATATTATTTCAATGGCCACTCATCGCCGCGGGGCTGAATTGATTCAAAGGACATTGATGACGTATGCTTATCATCGCAATAGCGACTCTATGCGTACCCTACAAAAATTTAGTCCCAAATGCTTAGCTTCTTTTGGCCAAGACAGAGGTACCCATATCAATTACGTATGGAAGCAATTAAAAATAACAGGATTCATAGTCATTACGTGACTTTACGGTAGGACTGATAAATGCAAAGTTCACTACGAGATGCACCAAAAATAAGCGGTGGCGTTTGTCAAACACAGTTTTTCGCAAAATGTTGATCTTCGAAATTTTATCTTTCAAACAATTCCTACAAAGCAACAAATCAGCGATCGGAATTGCAATGAAAAATTTTGTTACTGTTGGGATTGGAATTCAAGTCATCGGAACTGAGAGCTCAACACACTCCAGCCATAAACAAACAAGCCAATAACCCCGCGTTTCATTTATGCTCTATGTCAGGCACTGAACTCGGCCGAACAAATATAACCGTCATTTGCAAGACTTTAACATGCGCTATTCATCAAATAGAACCCCATCACCTATTCAATGAGGGCAAATGATGTTTGCATGAATGATTGGCCTGATACCGATGAAATGTACGTAACCCCAAGCTCTAGCTTCTTTCGAGTCAATAAGCTTCCCATTTTGACTTGCCCGCCACACTTTAGGCGAAGGAAAATCACCCAAAGTTTTCACAATGGAGAGTTATTCGAAGCCAAGCGGAATAATTTGAGTAAGAGTGTCGTCGTAATGTGGAATAAATTAAGGCCAACGCTGTCATTTCTTAAAAGCAACTCATCGATAACACATGTAAACACCCTTGGGTAATAAAAACCCTTCTAGGCGGGATACGAACGGGCCTCTTCAGCGCAAGCATGAGGCTCAGCTTCACTGATGCCGAGAACGTACAAATTCAACCGCGGGGGAATGGGGAGGCCGAAGTGTTTGGCCATCGCATGGCGATGACCTGGGGTGAGGGATGAGTGGAGAGGGAGAAGCCGAGGGTGAGGGGAGGGAAGGTGATTGACGGAGGGTGCTCAGGGTATCGCGCATCGGCTCGGTGGAGCGACGGGGATGGTGAGGGAGGCGAGGGGGTGGGGATGATAGGGAAGGAGCGTGGGAGGGAAACTTGTGACTTCTCTAGCGGTTCGTTCACAAATCTGGGCGCGGAATGTCTTATTGTACGAATACTTATGCAATCATGAGACCAAGTAGTGGAAAAGTAACCTATTAATGTCATAACCGACTGAGGAGGTGCCAAAGGATAAAGAACGAAGGTCAGTCCACGGGAACTCCAGTTTTTTGGTTCCATTCCTCTATTTAAAAAATATGGATGTATTACGAATTACTTTATTTTCGTATGTATTCTATCTTTGATGCCTATCATTTTTCGTTCGTTTAAACGCTTGATTCAAAGTGAGAGTTTTCCTTTTTACTTTCTACTACTCATTGGAGGATTCAAAAATTTTAGGGAGGAAATTGCAGCCATGCACCAGCCTGATTTCAGAAGATTTAGGGCTCGTCCTGCCTCGTAAGGAAATATTCGTCATTAAGATGAGAGTTCACAGATTTCAAGCTAAACACCTCTCTCTATCCTTTGGTTTGCTGCTCACACCGAAAATCTCACGATTAACGTCACCGTTTTCCGAAAGATGTTTTAAAACCTTGAATTTAGAGCTCTAAAGAGTGACGCTGATCATGGGCTTGTTTGTTTGCAGGGGATTTCCAGATACTGATAGCGAGGCCGAAGTGGCACCAGAGTCACTGAACCCTCTGAATCTAACACAGCTCTGCTCAAGTAACTTCGATTCGTTCTCGCAAGAACCAACGAGGTCACTCAGACATGCCTATATTTTTAAATGCAAGTGCTTCTGACTCGATTGGGTGGAACCTGCAAATTTTCGGACAATCAGCAGGGTAAAGGGAATTATCGCCATCATTTTGGGCTTCCTCACTATTCGAAGCAAGTCATGGTTCTCCCTTGCTATAGGCGTATTTTCCTATCCATTAATATGAACTAAAAATCTTATCGGCATATTCGGTGGCTAACCGTTGATTTCTGGTTATTGATTCTTCTAATAACGTCAGACTTGGAAATATTACACCTTTTTCTGAGTCATGTAGAGGAAAGCTGCTTCAGAAAGATCATTTTTTCAAGTTAATCTTTTATCCAAAATGCAAAGTAACTAGTAGAAATGACTTGAACGATGCAGAGCTATATCGTCCATGTAGAAAAATATTTTTTCAATTGCATCTTTTCATGCGTTTTGTTCTTAGAGGTATCAATATATACAATGGATGCGTTTTACCTATTTGGTGTTATGGAAATCCAATACATTTTAAAATTTAACTTTGTGGCGCATGACATATACTCGTATTTAGTCATTATTCGATTACGTATGTGCGGATTTTATTCTACATTCGAAATAATATTATGCATATTTTTATACTAACAATTATCAATACTGGCACTCTGTGTCAAAAATTCGAAAAAATTAACATGAATCACGCCTAAATTTCGTATCCCGCGTCGAAAACTCAGGTCATATTTAATGAAGGCAAAAATATGAAAAAAAAAATTTCCGCATCATTTCCATCGCAGCGGATGAGTCGATTTTCACTGCAGAAATAGATATACTTCAATGACATGTGGATGAAGAATTTTCTTTCGACTTGAAATAATTATTATGCGCCCGAAACGATCCACAATAATTGTAATATTGCTAGGGCGGTAATTTTTACCGCCCCAGCCACTTAAATTCGCAGATAGAGTGTCAAAATTGATCAATATGCAAACATTGCATCGCGGATTCCGTCCTTGCACCTCATCTCCGGTCTAGTTTCGGAGACTTATCCTAGTAAAATCCGTCTCCAATTGCAGCCGGGTCACATTTAAAGTGCACTACGCATGAGGGTTCAGGCATAAAAACGCATTAGACAACTTTGCCAGGATTTCATTGATACTAGCCCCATATTAGTTTTATGGAGGTTCTAAACACCGGATTGCCAATGATAGAGCAAAAATAAATTTCCACCTTCGAAGTGACCAAAGATTACCGCGGTATCACAGGGTCCGTGTAAATGTACCAGGATATTTTGCCATCCTGAAATAGCAGCATGTCCACAAGGCCTATTATGTAGTGTGTTTCCTTATCTTTGCTCGCACTCATTGACTTCACTTACAATCGAGGAAAATATATGTTCACTTTAATTCCCGAGTTATTGCTTACTGTATCATTTTAAGCGGAAGCGTTTTATTTTTCGATTTCAAAGGGACACGAAGGCATTTCACACTTCAAGGAGCTCGATGTGATAGACTGAAATGTCAGACGCGAGCGGAAATTGAATCGGATGAAAAGCGAGTGTAAAAATCAAATGACAAATGGAAGGACAAAGTTTTCCGGGGGACGCGAGGCTGGGGGCGGCGGGGGAGCGGAGGCGGTGCGAGGGTCCCACGACGATTGCCGGCGAAGGGGGCGTGGGGTGGGAGGAGCGAGCCGAGCAGTGGCGGGGGGTTGCGATGAGTGACCCCGGCAGGCAGCAAGCACCCGCCGCGGGTGGCCCTTTCTCTTTCAGGCTCTCAACCCCTTCTCTTCCTCCCTCCGCGACGACAAATTTTCGGCCAGTCATCGTCAGCCCTCGGAGAAGGTGACAGATCCATAATTAACACATTTAAGTTAATTAACAATCGCTACCAGAGACCGGAAGGGTTGTCAGCAACACGCCAGCGACTAAATGTGGCGGTTCGAATGAGGCCTTTCCACCCTGGAGTAAGTAAGTAGGGCCCCGGAGCTTCTGCCTGGACCTTCCGGGTGCGCCCCCCGGGGCGGGTCGCGTATTTGGCGGGCGCGGCCCCGTGGAACGGCCCTGGGCCCTCGGCATTCGCGTGGCCGGGGCAAAGTGTGCCGACTTATTAGGCTACAATGGCCGTAAGCACGACCGTGCATACGAAATATGTTCACAAGGAGATGAGCAACGTCCAGGACCCCTAAATAAAATCGCCTCTGCATTCGTATTAAAAACTAAAACTAAGCCATAATTTACTCAAACTTTATTTGAACTGTTGCTAAGAGGCGTCAATAACCTTTTTGAATTCGATTATCAATTAATTTTATCGTAAGTGTACGATTAAAGAGATAGAAGTCGAGCATGGAGATTATCATTTTTCTCCATTTCGAGGAAATTAAGGTTGTTTCACCGGTTTTCTAGTTCCTAGCATCTACGAAAAACACATTTTCCACACTCATTTCCGCTAACAGCCGTATGCGCCTCAAATATGCGTTTTCTGTTTTGTGATATGCTTATTGGAACTCTCCCTTAAGTCTTAAGTACTAAACTTAAGAATAAATTTTTCACAACATGGTTCCTGGTTATTAGTATAGTGAAACATAGACCATTTCTAATCAACTTTCCATCTAAATCGTACCAAAAACCCTCTGCTGCAATATTTTTTCTTTGCGTATGTTTTCTCGAGTTACAGGATGCTCAAATAATGGTAAAAAAATAGTTTAATGTGGATTCAAATACATAACTGTTGGCAGCAATCACAAGCGTACGTACGTTTGATTTTATGTAAAAAGCAGTTCACTTCTTTTTGTTGATGTAGATATCTGGTAGGAGCCAGATAGTAGCCTCCCTCGGCATGAGGATTGATATTCAAAGCAGTAATCAAGTATCTTCGAAGAGCATTCACAGAAGATGCGTGTCATTAGAGCAGGAAACCCATTAAAAGAAATTGGTGTCTATTTGAAGATAAAAATCTCAAAACACGAAACTCTCTGTGGTCTCAGTTTCCATTCAGTCGCATTAGATCCACTGGGAAAATATTCAAGTATCACATCTGAATGTGCTCTATGCGCTCGAGCTTGATCTTAAGTCGAGCGTGAGAAGTGAAAGGCTGGCTTTTGATTTGCGAGGAGCTGCTGTCACCTTTAGCCTGCGGTTACGGAGCTGCGCGCCACATCGCACTCTTTCTCTTCCCACTACAGTCGTTGAGTTTAGAAGTGTCATACAGGATATGTGGAGTAGCGTGTTGAATCTTATTTAGATTGTTTCTCCTGAATCCACCGAACCAAAGTGTGCAGTATGTCTGAGGTCGTTGATCTTACGAGTGCTTAAAAACACTTACATACGCAACGCGTCTTGCCCATTCGGAGAAGGTTAAGTCAAAGAGCTTGGTCCTCTCTGCGAGGCCTACAAAGCTCTGGCTCTCTCCCACGAACTCCCTCCACGATACCCTATCTTTGAGTTCCCCGAGAGAGCCACTTGAGAGCTTTATGCTCGCTCTCCGAATCCTGAAATTCCTTCTCTTTGGAGTCTCTTCCACCGTATTCACTTTCACAGTCTAACCCTATCACGCACGCCAATCACTCTACTCTCATATGCCGCTTCTTGGCTTTCGAGCTGAGATTTGAAATTATAAAAATTTATTAATTCTAAAATGAAACCAAAATATAATTGTAAAATATAGTAAGAAAAATGTAAAGAATGAATGAAAATAATATTTCGCTACCTAAGCTTGCTTCATGAGCGCAATTTGCGGCCTTCATTGAACGTTTCCCAAAATTGACGAGTAAGCATGACCGCCAGCACCTTCAATAAACAAGTTGACTTCCAAATACTCGACAAGGAATTTTGATACCCGTTATCACGCGATCACATGGCTCAAGGCACAGCACTACTTGGATGACCCTGATTGACCCTGGGATTTCCCCATTGCTTATAATATTTTTAGCGTAAGCATTTCAAAGTTTGGAATATTAGGATGCTTCAAAAATAGGACCTAGAAGCAATCCTGAATGAGTGTTATGCATGCCACTAGATATTATGTCTTAAATAATGCGAAGCAGCGAATTTTCCGAAAAACATTTTCTACTAACACAATCCAACAAACCGAGGCAGAACCATTTAAAGCTCTTGAGTAACGCTGACTAGAGGCCTCGTTTTTCTGGGGAAACGTATCCGGGAAACTTGCGGTCAAAGCAAACCATAGATAAGCGTTCATTAAGAAAGTACTGGGTATGTGGAATAAAAATGCTAAAGGACAATGCAACCAATCCTTATTAAACTCTATTTCGAAAATGTTGCCATGCGGTTTGCCAGCGGGCTTGACAACGGAGTTAGATGGAAAACAGTGGCATAGAACGAGTTGTAAAATGGCATAGTTAAAATATACTGCACGTTGCAAGCCGTCACAAAGCCCTGATAAAAATTACCATTAGTAGAGTTTAAGTATGTGGAATTAATGTTCTGATGCATTACGAATCTATCTCAATAAAAAATAGCGGAATTCCAATGATAGGTTTAAACCTGTACGTCTTATCTCTACAGCAGCATCTTTTTGCGACACAATGACTTACAGCAACATGAGCTAAAGCCCAAGTATAACGCTAACTTGTGTGATAAATATCCAGATTTGACTCGCAAAAGATTTTTCTCGTTGCGTCGTTTTCAATTATGCAACTCAAATACAATTCAACACGAACGACTTGTAGGACTAACTACCCAAAATGCTTTTTTATTTGCTTGGATTATTAGCTGTTTCTGCATTGGGAAATTGCAAGTGTAACAACTATGAAAAAGAAGCAGAAAGGAATTCATTATCTCGCATATGACCGAAACAACTATTATGCGCCGCTGAAGTCCCGCGTCGTCTCTCGCCTCTGATAGCGATCGTTGAAGCCGAGTTAGCATCTGATTGGCCCACAACTTTTGAAGCAGGACATAGGATACACTCACATCCTCCCCGATCAATTTCTCATCCTATTGCACACTATTATGATAGAAGTCTCCTTGCAAGCAACAGTTGGCACGTATTTGCGAGAAAATTGTTTGGAACCTCGTCTAAAGTGATATGGCCTTTTCTGCACATTTTCCTCATCACATACTTATACCTACTCGGTCAAAACTTAAAAAAAAAATACCAGACAACGCTTTGTCTTAATAAATATTGTAGAGTTTTCTCAAAGTTATTTCTTTAATTTCAAATGAGGTAATAATAGGAGGATGAGCTCTAAACATTTTATACTTATGTGCTCGAGAGAAAATGAACAAAAAATGTTGGTACTCTTCCAGGCGTTAGCCTACGAGTTGAGCGGGTATAAGAAGAAACAGTTGGAGCAAGCGCAAAAATTGATATTTCGTGGTTTAAAGGACACACAATCGGCAGGGGTGAAATAATGAATGACCGAAAGTACTAAGTCGCATAAACACAAAAGTCCATTCAAATTGCTTTGGAATTTTTATAGCTTGGCATTGGCCTACAAAATCATAGGAATCGCTGGGGAAGAGGTGGAGTAGTTTCATTGATGAAGCAGCTTTGTTCCAAAATGTCTGCGTACATGGGTGATGCAATGCGTTCTGGTTGTGACTCACTCAAAAAAAATGCAATGGGACTAGTTCAACCAATTAATAAAACATACTTCTAGATGAATTAAGTAAAATGTTCTCAGGGGACTTCTATCATAATAGTGTGCAGTAGGATGAGAAATTGATCGGGAGGATGTGAGTGTATCCTATGTCCTGCTTCAAAAAAATGTAAGAATCTAAACGGATTAATACGCGAGGGTGAAATTCAAATGCAATGTTTTAAATATTTCTCCTACGAATTGATATACAAGAGCAAGCTCGGAGAGCAGCGCGTTATTCGAAACTGAACAATTAGCATCTGGAATTTTTCATTCAAGTTTTGGCGCACATCGGAGCACATAAGTGCGCACGAATGATGTCACATGGTACCACGTGCACAGGCGAAACGTGAGGTGTTCTGCCGGTAGATAGCATTCTGTGGGGGCACTATAGTCACGGCCGAATGTTGTGAGTAGAGTTACCCAATTAGTTTACAATAAATATTTTAAAATGTAAGCTTTACTTCACAGAGTAATGAGAAGCTTTAAAATGTTTTACGACTAACTGGAAAATAAACGCAAAAACAACTGTTGACAATT
Organism: Ceriagrion tenellum; assembly: GCA_963169105.1. NCBI lineage: Eukaryota > Metazoa > Arthropoda > Insecta > Odonata > Coenagrionidae > Ceriagrion > Ceriagrion tenellum. The sequence continues at coordinate 115,242,827 of OY720638.1, read as the reverse complement.
CCACTATCGACGCACTTCAGTTGTTTAGCGCACGTCCACTCTGCTCCCGGTGTGCATTTCAGTGCGAATTCTGCATTTCAGTCTTATTAGCGAATGGAGGGCAAGTGCGCTCTCGTGCGGCGAAGTGTTAAATGCACTGGGGCGAATGGAAAGCTCACATCATTATCCGAAAGGCTCGAGCATTAATGGTACCGAAAACTTTAAGAAATGGTTTGAAATTTCAAATCGAGTCCCATGCATCAGAACGATATCTAGTTGTTCGAAATACGAAGGAACAAGCTCCTCCAACAAATAATTCCGTAAACTTTTCAAAGTAAAGCACGAGACGGTTTCCCTGTAACACGCGGAGACGTGGCTGGTGACTGAAGTCCGTAATAGAGGATCCCCGGGTCTCCTCGTCTACCTGGCCGGCAGTTTCACCACTGTAATTTGGAATCCCTATATTTCGTCACCTCCCATCCTCGCCAATCATCCCCCGGTCCCGAAAGGCCCGGGCCGCTCCCGGTCCCACCGCATCCACTTATCCGCTGCCCTTTCCCCAGGGCCCCATCTCCTCCGAGTCACGTAGCAAAAGACGAATGGGTCGGATTCCCCCGCCAAAGTCGTTACCACGGGAGCCATTTTCAAGTATACTACGAGATTGATACCCGAGAGCCACACCTGAAAAACAGCAAGGTAATAGGAGGGTGTTGTGCTTTCCGTGCATTTGGGCAGAGGGTGTGATTGAATACAGAGAAGCTTCTTTCTCTCATTGACGCACGATTCCTGCATGCTGCGGTTAAGACCAGAGCGGGAGCTCGCACATGCACGAAGCTAAACGAATAACAACACAGGTACTCACCCTGGGTACTCGACCCACAGGAGAGAGTGGTTTTACGCGGTCTCTGAAAACGGGTAGTTCTTACCATGTTGCATTTCCTTATTGGCAGTCATTGGTTTCAGTCGAAACTTCACCGAGTTATCGAAATGAGCAACTCAAATGTCCTGTTCATCTGTTAATGAAATACTCTTATTTATCTCTTTTAGGCAAATCGCCACTAGCGTCATGATGCCCATATTATCCGTTCCTTTCCGGCCTGAGTGCCACGAAAACCAGTTTCTGCGCATCAATGAAGCGGATATGGTCAGCAAACTCATGGGTATTGGTGGTGATTCAAATCAATTTTCATGCAGAAATCTACTCAAAGATAGGACTTTTCTATTTTGAACAAGAGCATAGTTATGCAGACTGAAAGGTGAAATAGGCCGCACCTGTTAAATAACATTTTATAAGACATATCTTCAGCCAGACCTGTTCTCAACAAGTATATGCCTAATGAATCACAGAAATGGCAATTTTCCTCTAGATAAGGTTTAATATGACCATGGTTTATCTAGTAAACAATTGCCATTTCTGTGATTCATTATGCTGAACTTCCACCATATCACGCCTGATACTTCTCTTTTTGTAAGTAAATGTCTATTATACTCAAACCGAGATTAAAATAACGTACCCTGCTAAAATTCTGTATAGTTTCTTTATATTACTTCTACAGAATTTCTTAAAAAGTATTGAAACGCCATTTTACGGAATCCTAATTCACGGAATTTGATGGATGTTCTACAGAATACCTTAGGACGTTCTGCAGAATTCCTTAGGACGTTCTGTGGAATTCCCTACGACTCTCCATATAGGTCCTTAGAAAAGGGACTGGGTCAACAGCAACCTCACATATTTCCGTAGAGTTGCTGAAGTTCTACAGAACAGCTTGTAAGGAGTTATTTTGCTCTGCAGAAAATAACTCTGCAGAACATATGTACTGTAGAGGTAGGCTCTCATGTTCCGTACAGATCCTTAGAAAAGAAACTAGTTCTGAAGAAAAAGAGTCAATTTCTGTAGAATTCCTTACGTTCTACAGAACAGCTTCTAAGGAATTTTTTAGCAGGGGTACATTCCTAGTAATAATATTTTCAACTTCAGGCGGTCGAAATGGAACTCTCCTCTTTGAAATAGGTTAGCAAATTCCCCTTACAATTAAATATTTGTCTCTAAAAAAAATTCAAAATATCGCAGGAGTTAAAGGAGAAAAAAAGAGAGAGGACATAAATACGGAAGAGAAAATGCTTCTGATACCTTAGGATTTACTTAAAAATCTTTGAGTTCGCAAGATACTGATACTTGGCAGCACTTTTTGCCCTTTTTGCCATGTTCTTAGAATATAATTAATTTTTCATTGGTTGATTATATTAACTAATAATCATGACGACGGGACTATTTAAGTTTGTTAAGAAATGGTCATCTTGGGGCGAATAGTACACCCCTGGGACAGAAGTAACGGATAATTATCACTGTAGCTTGGCCTTTCAAGCATCGATTTGTGATGATATATCGGAGATCCAAGTACAGAAAAATAGCAGTTACAGAAGATCGTCAAACTCAACTTAAACTCTCTCCCGCAAGCAAACCGGGACTCAAATATTCCATCGAGATATCCGGTTGCACGGGTGATTTAACCATAAATGACGTTAACACAGAGCAACCCCGGACCAATTTTCAGAGCACAACTACTGATTAGAGCTCAAAGGGTCCGGCGAAGAAAAAATTTCCGAGGGGACACACCAACGGAACCAACCGATTCGATCCAATTCGAACTTCGGATGTGCTTTGCTGGAAAAAAAAGGGTAAATGCAAAAGGGAAATGAGGAAGCCATTTTGTGTGTATCTCTGCTTTCCTGAGTGGAAGCCATTACTCGGCGATCACTCTGAATGAGAGGCTAGGACATGGTATCTGGTCCGAAGGGTGGAATGGTTGGTCAGAGGCAGTGGGAAAGGTATTAGCGGCTGTTTATTCGATAAGGAGGAGGGAGTGGGGGGGGACGAGGCTCTCTGATCGTATGTGCCCGGTCGGTCGCTTGGGCACGAGGGATCCGACGTGAGCCAGGGGTGGGGGCGACAAAAAATGAATACATATATATATGTGAACACATATGATACCCTCGGGCCTGGGCCAGCTATTCCCCGGAAGATTAGAATGGTATTGTTCCACGGAGGAAAAAAAGCGACGGACGAGGGATGGCTTTTTCTCTCATGCGCGCGAGCAAATTGTACGAAATTTGAGGGAATAATGACTCCCGTTCTGAAGCGAGGGAATGCCGGGCGCTCGGACGTGATGTTCGGGTGGTGGCCGTGGGAAGGCGGACGGGCGGAGGTGACGCCACCCCACCTGATTGCACACGTGTGCGCATCCCGAAGAGCCTCGCATACCGTGGGACCCACCGACGGCTCGACTGCCGAAGATAGAAGCAAATATGCGAAATGTTGCGTTCAAGAATACATCGGTTCGAACCCGGACCGCCATTGAATACTTTAACCAAATGCATTCAAAGCTAAGCAAATTCTGAGGGGAATACTCGGCCCCTCAGAATTTCCTTGGGCCTTTGAAGGACCTGAAAATCATCGCGACGTTCAAAGCACTCGATGACGCCAGGAATCATTCGCATTCGTGCAAATGAAGCCATAGTTCACGAGGTTCAAGACACTTCAAAACTCTTTTAAGGTAGTGCGAGCGAGATAGTTCCCTAATCATAATAGAGACCATATTCGACAAATACGTTTTAATTTCTCCAGCTATAGGACATGTGAATAAAGTATTGCATTATTAATGGTGTAATAATATAGTTTATCATGACAGGAATTGTAGGTAATCAAATGAAAATATCGAAATAAGTTTTATCTTGACTCATTTTTTTCACGCGATTCGTTTGAGACTCCATCAAAACGGAAGGTTTATTGTGATCCCGAAGAATTTACTGCGGTGACAATATGATTTAATTTTCAAAAATAGTTGAAAAAACGCAGAAACAACACACTGTTGATTTTTTGACGAGATCTAAGTGTAAGAAATGCCTCATTTTGTAAATTATGTCTCTCAGGAGTGCATACATGTATCATTTCCCATATAAAAGGGCTGGTATTTTTTGGCAAATATCTCGGAAAGTAATGTGGTAAGGGGTTGAACTTTTGGTGTCAATGGAAGGGTGATATATTTTTCTTTAAAATGAGACCACATTCATTGATTTTTAAGTAAAATAATATTTCGCTCAAACTACCTTAAGTGTTAGTCGCATGCAAAGGACTTCGAGATAGACTAGAAACTGCGTGTCTAGTTTATGTCAGGGTTTTAATTGTTATTATTTATTGAAATCATTTGGATGCACGAGATGAAATATTCGATTTTGAGACGATAGGTCGTTTGCCTCTGATGCAAAAAGCAAGGCCGAATTGAGAAGCTAAAAGTAACTGTTAAGATATTTGAAGAAAACCTTATTAATTAAAAACAAATGACAACAAAGGTATCACTCATGACCTTGAGTAAGGCCGAGTGAAAGAAGGAACAGGAGTGACATTGGAACCTCCAAGTGGACGAAAGGGAAAGAGAAGTCTTATTTGCTACTTCTGTAGAAACCATGGTGGCAGAAAGGAAGACAGAAGTTCAGTCACTACCCACGGTTGCCATTCATTCCACCTTTCAACAGATTAGATGTACTTATTATGAAACTGACCTTTAGAGCGTGAAATAGTCGACACCCGACACTCATGTTTCGTCTCTTGCTATTACACACTCTTACCGATCAGGCTGTGCATATGATTCTTTTTTCTCGCCTTTCCAGCAGAGTACACTAATTATAGATCCACTCCATTGCCTAGAACGTAATTTGAGGTCACCCGAAAAATGATTCGTCAATGAGCTCACTAGCGAAAATTACCTATAGTATTATGAAATAATTATGAAGGAATATTTCTCGGGTATTCACCCACGTAATAGGCTGAATTTGGGCCGACGTTTCGAAGCGCGACTTGCAATTCATCCTCAGGGCTAATGAATGCCGTATAAATGGTCACTTTTTACACAAACAATCGCCCGGGATCGTCCGGTGACTCCCTATTGGTCTGCTCGTCTGATAGACCGTTGCCTGATTCCCTGGCCTTTCCTAATGCTTTCAATGCATTTTATGATCGGCTTCCAGGCACCACTCAATTGAAATCCTAAATCCCAATTGAAGTTCCGCGGTTCAAGGCGAATCTCGATGGCCTCTTTGATTAAGCGGTCCCAATAACTGTGCGTGCGGTTGAGAATTTTTGCATCGTCCCACAGTATGATATGGTCTTCGTTGATGCTATCTACATCTACATACTACCCCGCAAGCCTCAAAGGGCGTGTGGCGTGTGGGGGGTGTTAGGACACCAGCCGTCAAAAAAAAACAAAGTTCCGCCTAGCATTTATTAAAGTCCTTAATTGTTCGGGGGAAAAACGAATTCCCATACCTATCCGTTCGGCAAAATATCTCTCTTAGTTTTTCGATTCTGTCGGACCTGGAAATATAATGTGGTTCTAATATGATGTTCTCCGTGTCGCTCTGAAAGATATCCATTCTCAATTGCTCAAGCAATCTAAGCCTAGCGCGTAGCCTCCGAGTCTCTAGCGGCTCCCACCCTAAATCGTTCAAAATCTGTGTAACGCTTTCTGTTCAGCCGTAGCAGTTTTTGACGAATCGCGCAGCTTTCCTTTGTATTTTATTAAGTTCATGGACTAGGTCTTTCTCCGCCGGATCCCATATGCTCGCTGCATATTCAAGGTGTGGCCGGACGAGTGCGAAATAGCACCTCTCTTTCACTTTTTCATCCGAAAATCTTCCCACAGCACGCTTGACAAATCCTAGCTTCTTCAGGGCTCTGCCACAAATATTTCTTACATGTGTCCCCCACGATAGGTTCGAAGTTATCGTAACTCCCAGGTATTTCACTTCATCTGTCGCATTTATGCTAACGCCATCCACAACATATACATGGGGACAGTTGGACGACCTACGCAAGAAATGCACCCCGTGCATTTGCTCAGATTAAGTTCTAGTACCCACTCTTTGCTCCACGCATGAACGTTGTTTAAGTCCGATGACAGAATTTCAAAGTCAGAGTGATCACTAATTTCGCGGTATATGACAGTGTCGTCGGCAAATAAACGTATTTTACTTCTAATTCGGGAGCAGAGGTCGTTTATATATATAACGAACAAAAGTGGACCAATAACGCTTCCTTGCGGGACACCTTATGTCACTTTGACTATATCAGAGCTAATTCCGTCAAGAACTACTTTTTGCTTACGATCACTCAGAAAGTCACGTATCTAGTTTACTACTTGTTCGTTTAACCCGCATGACTTTAATTTGTATAATGGTTTTCTGTGAGGTACCGTGTCGAAAGCTTTCTTAAAGTCTAGAAATAGTGCGTCAACTTGTCTTTTCGATTCACCAGATTTGAGAACGTCGTGAAGAAAGAGCGCGAGCAGTGTTTCGCATGATCTACCTTTCCGGAATCCGTGCTGACAATTATGCAGGAGGTTTCGACTGTCCAGAAAAGTCATAATATTGCTAACAACGATATGTTCGAGAATCTTGCCTGTAATCGATGTCAATGATATTGGTCGATAGTTCCCTGGGTCATGTCTGTTTCCCTTTTTAAATATCGGTGTAACGTTTGCAGTTTTCCAGTCCATTGGTATCTTTCCTTCAGACAGTGACTTATTGAATATTATCTCTAAGAACGGTGCGATATGTGGTGCTAACTCCTTGAGCACGCGCGCGGGTATATGCTCCGGACCCGGAGATTTATTACTTTTTATCGATTGTAACTGTTTAGTTATCCAATCGCGTTGAATTGTGATTTCTTTCATCGGTTCCTCAATGAATGGAATGTCTAAATTACACGCAGTGTCGTCTGTAGTGTAAACACTTTCAAAGTGGGAGTTTAACACATTAGCTTTGTCAATATTTTCGGTGACAAGTTTACCATCTTTATCAAATAACGAATCTACGGTAGAAGATAAATATAATAAGATAAGATAGCTATGTTCCGCTACAGCTGACTTTTCAGGTTGCGCCAATCTAAAGTGCCTTCGATGCTCCTTAAGTCTGGTCTCAATAGGTCGCCCAGTCTCCCCAACATAAACATACCCAACCTCACAGGGGATTTGATAGTCCCCTGGTGTCTTCGGGCCGATAGGATCCTCCGCCCTCACCGATAGATCCCGTAATTTAGGTGTGGTAGATGGACTGCTGTAATGTTAAAGCGCTGAAGAACGCGATAAATCCTACCTGAAATGGTCGAAATGTAGGGGAGGAAAGCCTTTGCTGTACATACATCCTTCATACAATTCACCAGGAAATTTTGAGATCTTTTATGAAATAATTACTTTGCAATTTTCCAAGGGAATTATTATCACCACGACCGGTTTCATCGCTAACACTTCAGTTTCAATGGAAAAATCACCAAGTAACTATTTATTTTTACAAATGAGAACATCTGCAAAATTTTGCACGCTCATTTCTTCCCTCTCCACATTGATTCAAGGAATGCCAATTCCTCGCCCTCCCTTTGTATCACCTTTGTGCATCTTAAACACTTCTCGTTAGAGGTTATCAGAAGAGACCTTCCCTGAAACTTAGTTCATACTGGTTTATTTGAAGCTCTTCCGTCTTCCATTTTAGTTTCTAAAGGAGTAGAAAATAAGTCTTCCCTTTAGTCCACTTGGAGGTCCCGACGTCATTCCTGTTCCTTATTTAAGTACATGAGTGATACCTACGGTAATTTGTTTCAATCAATAAGCTTTTCTTCAAATATATTTACAGTTAATTTTAGCTCCTCAAAACGGTCCTGCTTTGAGCGCCGGATTTAAACGGTTCATAGTCACGGACTCAAATATTTCTTCTCGTGCACCAAAAGTATTTCAATTCGTAATAACGATAAAAACTCTGAAATAATCTAGGCAGGCAGTTCGCTCAGTAGTCACCCGTTAAACACATATCCTGTTTCACTTGTGAAATTCATTAAAGACTACAAACGAATCAGTGCCGAAAAATTAGCAGCAATGCTCAACCGTTGGTAAAGAATATGTAATGAATGATTTTTAGAGTAAAGTGAAGAACAATGGAAACGAATCAGTGCATGAGTACTCTTTCCCATTGTAGCAAAATCGGAGCGTATGAATACTTTCACGCAGTGAGTTAACATTAGAGAAGAAGTTGTACTTTAATAACGAATTGAATATTTTTGCATTGCAATTGCAGTGACATTAATTGAGTATTGAAAAGATATGACTTTTTGGATGTGGAAATCGTCCATGCAAGTCTCATATTTCTTTAAAAATTACAATTTTCCAAACGAATTGCTCTAGTTTTTCAATGAGCGCGCTATACCTTCATTAAGCCCCTCGGTTAGACGCCGAAATAAATACAAGGGAAGTAAGTCTCAGTGAAAATCACAATTTTTGCTTTTTCGCTATTATTATCATTATTATTAGAGGCCTCTGGACCATACTACTCTGATGCGTGCTTCGTTAATTTTCAATTACCTCATCGACAACGAACAAGACGAACAAATCCTAAGAGCGCCAACATTTAACCCCAATGTAAATGTAACCTCATCGACAACGAACAAGACGAACAAATCCTAAGAGCGCCAACATTTAACCCCAATGTAAATGGATGTATCAATTTAGCCGCCCTAGATGTAAAAGAAACATCTCTGTAAATCATGCGAGGACCACGATGAACTACCCAAAAACAGTTTATTGTGGAGTAGAAACCACAATCGACTAACTCCGTGTGCTTATAATTTGCTTATTCGCACACACGGTGAATGCCGGCTGGTTCGGTTTGTTCGAACCGTCTTTCAATTTTTCAGGTTTTCGGAGTAAACCAAATACATTTAGCGGCAGTATTTTATTGCTCGGAGAAACATTATGTTCCTCGGCTAACCTCAATGGGAAAGGGTTGAATCTCTCGAGAGTCTCTGAGCAATACCCAGTGAATTGGAAAAAAATGGGCGCTAAGCAAATTCGGACTGATTCCGGACCGAAGTATTAACCAAAGGATGAGGAGCGTGAACAATTTACGCAAAACAGCACGAAAAAATCATGGATCTCAGTTTCATGTAACTTCCAAGGCATCTACACCATATAGGTATTCAAGCAAAGTGATTTTAAAAGTGCGATGTATGGTCGCCTAGGGAGTACTTAACTTTCACTTATAAATGTGCGTATGTATTCGACGCCATCAATTTTTACGGCCTCTTTAAAAATCCGACATTCCCAGGGTTTTTCTCTTTTCGAATCCCTGAGCACATTTCAGCGAGTCCGCTTCCTCGCTGGACAGTGATGAGGGTCGTAGGAGCGGCGACGGCAAACATTATCACCTCAGCGACAGTGAGCCAAGGTTCTCAATTCAATTCAAAATATTTTTATTTCCGCGAATAAAAAAATACAAAGGAGGAAAGAAGAAACAACAACAACAAGATGAAACAACAACAGCATAAGTTGGCCTCGCTTTAGTCCTAGTGACGGAACAAGTGCTAGAGGCTGGGAGTAGTTGGGGGGGGGGGGAGGAAATGGAGTGGGGAAGGGTGGGGGAGGCGAGATCGAGGGGACCATCCTCCATTGGCGTTGCCCACCGCGCCGCTCTTCCATTGGACGAGGAGTCGGGAAGAGTTCCGGGACGACGTCTCACGTTCAGTGGCTGGCGGAGGCGCGAGGCTCCGATGCCTCTTCGCCTCAATCAACCCAACAGACCATGCACAGCGAGGTGGATGCGGAAAAAATATCGACAGTTCGAAGGATTCAACGGTCGATGCGAAAGTTGATGTTCTTAAGTGCTCAAGTCCACCACGTGATTGTATCTACTTAGTTGTTACGACTGCAAGGGTGAGGAGCTGGATTAACGATCCAGCGGAGCACAGACGTACAGTTCATCATCGTTTCCACGGGAGTGCCCGTTGCCCGATCTCAGGTGCCCGATCAGATTTCCCAAATCAAGACAATTTCTGGTTATAAACGGGAGGTAAAAATATTGATCAAAGTAAAATTTGGCTCACTTGATACCACCATTACCTTTTCACTCACAAATAGACTCCTGGAAATCAGAGCAGGCCAGAGAATTACTGACGCCACGACCAAAATAGTTTTACGAGCAATTTCAGATAGCTACTTAAAAGCGAGAATAATCGAAAACAGTAGGTGTAGTTCTCTGAGGAATAGGCACATGACCATCAAAGTGACAGTTCTATGTTCTGTTCTATGTACCACGCATGCAAACTTCACAGTATTAATTTTTAATAAGTTAGATGCCTTTCTTAATGTTTTAATATGGATTACATACAATTCTTCTGATAAGTTTAAACTTTATCACTCAAAGGGCATAAAGAACCATGAAGATCCCGCTAATTTCTCGTTCAGCATCCTCATGTATGTAATATTTTCAGCATCCATTAAATTGGTCGCATAAATAATTCCATGTACCTACACATGCATCCGACTAAATTCCCGCCATCAGCAATATCTGCATATTTTGGGTTAATTTTTACGCAAGGTGTAAGGTCTTCTCCACCTTTAAGTTTACTCAGCGTACCCAACTGATTATTCAATCCAGAGCTTGGCTTCCAGATTTTTTCTTCGCGGGAGAGACGGCCTCGGCCGGCGGAGGCGAACCATCGCCACGCAAGCGGTGCATTACGTTCGCGATGAGACGGCTGATGTGGGGGAGGTGGGGAGGGGGGGGGAGATGCGGCGAAGGGGGGAGAGGGGAGCGTGGGAGTGGGCGGGGCCAAGATCCGCTTCCACACCTTCCGACTGAGAAACGAACACTGTAGAGTGTTGCCACGTCCACTCCGGGAGGCTACTGTTACGCAGAGGTTAAGCTCGAACGACGTGCCACGCAACGTCGGGCGTCCGTAATCACTACTTCCTCTGCATTTCAGCATTATGGGCGATGAAACTTTTGAAAACGGCCACAAAACAGAGAGACCGTTCCATGACATCGCCACGTCTTGAGTAATGGCGCTCAACTCACGCTACACAATTCCGTTTTTTCTTTCATGAATCCCTAAATACTAAATTTGCCCCGAGACAATGTATTGAGAATGAAACTAAAATAAGCTCCCAAATATTTATGACTGAATTATGGAAATGTACGTCAATTCGCAAGGTGATAGCTCTTTTGCATATTTTCCAAAGTTTTTAACAATTACAGACTTCAAAGTTCTGTTATTACGACAATCGTGAGGCGAAGAGTACTTTTTCTCAGCCGGCGAAAATATGTTTTACTTTCTTCGCCGAAAAAATACGGTAATCACATCTTCCTGCTGTATAAATTTTCAAGTAGTCGCGAAATGAAAAGGCATGACAGACGACTCCTGGAGAAAGGGAGAAGGGAAATTGTTATTTATCTTTCAAACGGAGCATTGCATAATAGTAATAATAAAATATTCTTCCAGAAACAAAGAGATACTAATTAGTTAATACTCATTATATTAGTTAATGCTCACTAGTTAATACTCATATCTAATAATAATAATAGTTGATACTCATTAGTTAATACATTTGGAAGTCAGGTACCCTACTAGGCAATAGGTCTGTTTTTGGGGTGCCGTCAGTTTTATTTAACATTGATTGCTGAGTAAAACATACAAAATATGATAAATACTTTACGAATTGATACATGAGCGTATATGAGATAAAAAAAACAATATTTTTAATAGAAAGGCAAACTTCCTAATTTTTACAGACAAACAACTTTGACTTTGCTGGGAAATAAATGAAGCACAATTTCGATATTGTTATAAGACACAAACGATTGTTTAACTAATCTAAGGGAGTGTTTACAATTTATCTCTTATTTTTTTCGATAATTGATTATATAATTTCGGTCCCAGGTATAAAAAGATCTTTAAAATAGAGTAAAATATGCTTTTGGCGCAGGGACCCAGTAGCCTCTACGAAGATTAAACATTTAGCGACTGTCCATAGTTTTTGGCGCATTGCCGCTTATTAAGTAAAACATTTTCAGTACCTTATAACAATACATATTTTTTAAAGGAAGCCTCCTTAGACTAGGCTAAGAGTATATCATTATTGTCCCTGTTTTCCTTATTTACTGGTTTGATTCGAAGTCTTTGCAGCCCCTGACTAAATAGACAAGGTTAAACGTGCAACATGCATTGCATTGATACAAGATAGGTACTACTTCAGCTCCAACGCTCAAAAGCATGCCTTGGCAAGTACCGAGAGGAACTTAAAGTTCTCGCAATCGTAACGGGGAAATGTCGTATCCTACGGGGAAATGAAAAAAAACAGCCTTAGAAAGAGACAATTGGCTACAAAGACAGCGACAAGGCCTGACCTTTTGAGAGACGACGAATCGGAACATAAAATGTTAATGTCTGCTTTTTGACTACACGGAAGGAATGCGATCTAAGAATTGTATAGTAACTTACAGAGGTATGCTAATCATAAATTTTGTGGAACAACTTCGATTCATATGAAGACTAAATTTGAGTCTGTGATTTTTCGTACCAATGCAATTAAAACTAAAATAATATACGACTGAGCTGAATGAGCCAATAACGAAAAACCAATAGAGCAAACATCAGGAATAGAGGAAATGGACATTTCAGCAAGCACATATGGCTACACGAGGAAGATGGGGAAAACCATTTTTCAATTTGAAATATTATTCTGCATGAGATTTAAATATATTTAGAAAAATGCAAGCATCCAACCGCCCTATTTTCCCTTGAACGTTTTAAATGCCATATTAAGTTGCTAAAATATTTTTTTTTATTTTTCTGAAATAAATACGTTATCGGATTAGGGTAACCGTTAAAGTGAAGTATTTTCCCTTTGATGTTTTACACGGTTCACCGATTAATCATGTTCAAATACGCGAAATTTAAAAGAGACAAGAAATTGGATCTTGTTCACAGCAATTTCAAGGAGATTTCTGCAAGAGGAATTTACAAGTGTATGAATTTTTCAATCCTTGAGGAAATAAAAATCAAAACTTTAAGCCCCTTTACAGCCAGTGTGTGAGCCCCTATGCTGCCAGTGAAATTTTACAATGACCTAATCTATTTGATAAGTTCGAAGTTCTTGGCACACAATGAGTCTCTAAATATCACGATTGTAGTCCAACCGCAAAACTGCGCAAGTCTTGAGAGACAACATTAAGAAAAGTGAGAAAAGGGATAAATTGGCTGCCTCAGAGCCGTCCAAACTTCCAGTGCATTCTGTGATCTGAATCTGACCATAACCACCTTTTACTTATGGTGGGAGTGAAAGTCCTGGACACCAATTCACTATCATATACTGATACTTTCTTCCCAGTTGCAGTTGGTGTACACATTTAGTAAACACGACCTCACCAAAATCTTTCAAGAAATCAAATATAATTCAGTCAATTAATACCTTCTTCATTCCTGAATTAAAATGCGTGCTAAACTGGAGACGGTGGCAATGTTTTATGAATTCATTTTTTCTTAAGGTGTAGGTACCTATTAATTAATTAAACAACAAGCAGGATCGTTGGCAATGAACTTAGATGATACTCTTTCATCTAAAAACATCTGAATGTGGGTCACTGTATTATCTATAATTGAAATACACGACCATTTCGTACGTGAATAATTTGCTCTCCCAAGGGTGATTAATGTCGATGAAGTCCAGTGGTATGTAGTCTAAGCAGGACAATACAGCAACAAAAAATGCTCATCGTGGAGTGGAGATGAATCCTTCGCATAATCTTTTGCGAATGAATATTTTTACACCGTCACGTTTCGCGTCACTAAACAGTTGAATATTTAGGGATAATACGGACTGTTTTCATGATGGTATAAATCCGTAACTTCCTGTAACACAGAAATTCCTACTTTTCAAGAACATTTGTGATGTATAGAATAGTGACGGATCTTAACTCTAATTAAGATCATTTAAGAAAAGGAAAATGATAGACCACATAAAATATTACCGACCTGATTCGATCGAGGAAAATAAATATGAGTATTACTACCTCAAAAATATTTGGCCCACATTTCTTATCATAATCCAATTAGTTAGTCAAATTCACTCTAAGGCTGCTCATTTCAGGCAAACTCAAAGTATCCTTTTCCAAGAAAACAGCTAACTTAAAATAGGATAATAGACACAATTCTTTGTAAGTAGACTTTCTCATAATATTAATGGCTTTGAGATTTACTGCGTGAAACTCGTTACGGAAGGAAAATATTTTCACAATTTACTGTCAGCGTCTTCAGACCCTAAAACCATCCCGCTAGATTTTTCTTGAACCGTCTAGGTAAAATTAGCCTCCACCTATTTTAAAAAAAATATAGGTAGGGGTAAAGTGGGTAAGAGTACGCACTTAAGCAATTTTCACCTGAAAATCTTTTGTATGAAGGGATACTGGAGCAAACAATAGCTCCATTTGTAACTTGACATTTATATTTCCATATATAAGAAACACAACAACTGAATTTTTAATATTTATCCAGATGAAACAAATTTGAAAATAGTCTACATTTGCGTACTCTTTGCCTCTTAGTCGGTTAAGAGTACGCAACCGGTCGGGTAAGAGTACGCACGGGAATATGGCATTGAAAAATACACTTGACTAGTTGAAATTACTACTTTAGAATATTATATTATCTTTATATTTGTAAATTCATCAGTTTTATATTTATAATTAAAGTATAATATTGGGTGTATGACTTGCAGATTCAATAAAGTTATAAAATGAAATGAAAAACATGAAAAACAATTGTTTTTCAAATAAAAATGCTTATGTAGGCTTTTAGAAGAACACAGTCTATTACATACGAGTGAATATGTGAATAAGAAAACATTATTATTACCTACAGTAATTAGCAATGATCACATAAGAGCGCTCCATTCCCCTCATAGTCTGAAGAAGTGCCACCACTGTTTACATTTACCGCACTGTACCCATTCGTCACCAAAAGATTCCCCGCAACCTGGGCAAATGGATTTTGTTTCTTATGAATCTGTTGTAGAGGTGGATGGTCCAGGATTCTCCTGAAAATTTGATTGTTTCACAGCAGATATTTTGTTCTGTTGTTCCTCTTTGGGCACCCTGGTTCCTACATCTTTGTTCGTCTGTCTTCGAGCCTTCTCTGTTTTGTCTTTCTCCCTTTCTTCTAACTTTTTTTTTACTGGAGTTGAAGATAGAATTTCAGATTTCATAGTCTGGCGATTTCCTTTTTTCATTACAACACATTTAGGAAAGGGATGTATTTCCTCAATATGAACAATTTTCTTCTCAGCCTTTCTACTCAGATTTGAAGTTTCATCCACACTGAGCTGATGACTAGGCCTAGTTAATTCTTTCTCATTATTTTCATCAACACTGTGATCAACAATTATTTCCGTCACCTGTAGCTCTTAATTTTCATGTGAGTGAGATGCTGCTTCCACACAGCTTTCCGGAATATTTACAGGCGGTCGTACAGCAGATGGTAAGAAATCTTCATCAGAGAATACTTCTGGGTTATAGGGATAAATCCCTGTGGATGAAAATGCTCTGTTGGCTTTCTCAATTGTAGCTACTCTAGAGTACGCTGCTCGAAACAGATTAGCAACCTTCTTTTTGGTTACGACCTGTCCGTGATTGTTTACTAACCAGTTTTCAACCTCAATAGCATAGGCCGATTTCAGTGGGCCAAAAAATCCCTTGTCTAGCGGTTGTAATTTGTGGCTAGCGTGAGGTGCGAGCGAAAGGAGTGTGATGTAATTTTCCCTTGCAAAGAGACTGGCTTCCAAAGAGCAGTGCGAAGAGTGGTTGCCTAAAATTAACAAAAGTGGATCCTCTTTTGTTGGTTTTGTATGAGCAGCGAAATGGCGAAACCAGTCCATAAATAAATCACTATTCATGAATCCAGAATTGGAAACTAATTTCAGTGTTCCTTCTGGAGCCCCTTCATAATTGTCTAATATCATTCGCTTTCCACTAAATATAAGTGCTGGAGGAACGTAAATGCCAGAGGCACTAATGCAGCAGACTACTGTTATCGTCTCCCCACGTTCACCAGAAGATACTTTACAAACGGTTTTCTTTCCCGTTGGAGTATAAACTTTTGGTAACTTATTAGGTACAGTGGTAATACCTGACTCGTCCATGTTAAAAATCCTATGAGCCTGAAAGTTTTTCTCCTGATAGCATTGTTTCAAATTGTTAAAAAATCTTGTAACATGTACCTTATTGAACCCAACACCACACCCCATACTACAGTTTTCTGGTGCTCTTAAAGTTAAACCCTGTCTTTTACAAAAATCTCTTACCCAATCTTTGCCAGCCATTTTTTTGCCTTATTAAATGGATGATCAATTTTATTAATTTCTGCAAACTGGTAAGTTAGCTGCATTAAGGATATTCTAGTCAACCCATAGAATCTGGCATCAAGTTGTCGACAATGAACGGCTAGTTCATTTTCCATTGTCACAGAAAACGTGTTCTTGAATCTTCCTAGCGAAGATGGCACCGTACCCTAAAACAAAATAAGAGTGCGAATTAATCACTAGGAAGTTTTGATATGGTTCAATCTTTCACTGAATCAGGGGAAAGAATACAGTTTTCCATGTAACAGTAGGCCTACTCATGAAACTTACAGCTTTGAGCCTTTTCCTAAGGCTGCACTCATTGATTCCCAGTGCCTTAGCAACGCTTCGTTTGCTTTCACCTTCAGAAATTCGCCTTTGAGCTTCGGCCAACCGTTCTTCAGTAACGGTGATCTTGCGATCACTTGTCCTTTTGTATTTTCCCATGAGTTCTGAAACAAAAAAGAAAACATATAAACTACTATGAAGAAACATGAACCGAAAATTATGTAGCGGGCAAGAGTACACATCACGTGGGAGGGCGAGAGGACGCGCGTATTCTTGCCCTCCTACATACTGCGTACTCTTGTCCGCCTAGCTCCTTGTTTACAAATATCCCGATAGAAAACAGCACAGACTAGATACGGCTATCTGACCAACGCCACAGCGTGACAAAGGAGTCCCTCATTGGCAGTATATTTCATAAAATCACTGGAAATATCCCACTAAATTGTCAGACCTTATCTACTACACATCAAATATCATTGAAAATAGTATGAAAAGTTATAATTACCTTTCTTAATCCGCCTAAACGTCACCTTAACAAGAGTTGTATTCCGAGACACTTCGACACCAAATGGCTATCACATGTACTGGAGAACGGCTTTGCCGTGTTACCAGTAGGACGAAATACCTATCCCTGTGTGTACTCTTATACTCCCTTACCTTACTTCCACCTTTTCGAAGAGTTATTTCAATTCGTCCGAAAGGGCGAGGAGTAATCTCGCATTTCGCAAAGAATTACTTACAGCCAAATGATTGCTTGCGACTTCAGTCAAGATGGAGGTACTTTTTCTTAAAAATAAATGTCACGCAAATTAAAGTATTGCAAGCATAACTACGTGAACGTAAATATATTGATTATACGTACTTTAAAAAAATAACGGTCGTTTCACGCGGAAAATGCTGATTTCTTCAGTGAAATCCTGCAAACGTGACAACCAGACGTGATCACAAAGAAGTATTACTCCAAAATCGTTATCTATGACTTATGACTTCTCGTAAGTTGAAAATACGGACTTTTTTGTTACAGACTTCACGTAAGGTTGCCAAAAATGATGAAATAACACATGAAACAATTAATGTTAAACGAACAATGATTTGTCGCTAAATTTAGGTATCGTTTAGAAAAATGTCATTAGCCGTTGCGAAATCCTGCCGCCGAGGCAATTGGATATAAGAGCGAATGCGTAGGAACTGTTGTTATTCCATGCACGCGCCAGTGGATCCGTCAACCTTCCCACCTCACCACTTTGCTTAACCTCGCGTCTCAGCCTTCCTCTCGCCTTTCCCCCCCCCCCTCTGCCCCTCCCCTCCGCCCCCACCCCCACTCCCTCCCCTCGCATGCCTCGGGCGCCCCGCCCCCCGTCTCCTCCCCTCCCCCCACTCCCACCCCCGCAAACCCCCCGCAGTGGCGCCCCTCCCGACGGAGTCTCAAAACACCACTCCCCACACCCTCCGCCACGCCCCCTCCCCTCCCGACACGCCTCAGCGCCGCAGCCCCGGCCACGCCCCCCGTTACCCCCCACGACAGCACAACCTGTTGGCGAGGCGGCGCACTGCCCCCGTGTCACATGGTGGGGGGCGTGGCGGGAGTGGGGTGCGTGGGCGGGCAGCATTTCGGGTGCCGAAGCGGAGCGGCCGCTTCCACGAGCACCCAAATTTTACTGCGCCCGAGGACTGCGGAGCCAATAGGAGGCCAGCTCGCCGATCGCTGGGTGCCGAGTTGCAGGAAGTTGCCCGCATCCTCAGCCGTCGGTGAAGCCTTATCGGACTGCAAAATCACTCGCTCTCCTGTTACAATCAACTCGTGAAGTGAACCACCGACTTGAGTCTTCAAATTAAACGTTTCAATCAGCCGTCACTATTCTTCTAAAGATTACACTCCAGTACGCTTCGCCAACACTTGGTATTCGCTCTATTTTATTGTCGAGAGTCTAAGGGAAACATCAATGCTAGTCTTGAGATTTCTTATCATAAAAGCTACAGAGTCTTGGGTCTAATGATGTTACTACATTAATAAGATCGGGAATATTGAAGAAAACATTTTAACATGGCTTAACCTAACTTAACTCGGTGTAATTTTTATGTAAATAACAGAAATAATGATTACGAACTTGCTATCACTCAAGTCTGCTTTAGCCGACTTGAATCAGTCAAGGGCTGAGACCATGTCAAATTCCTTTGAATTTAGCTGTAATCTGCGCGGTCTATGTTAGAGGCGGATCGAGAGTGGAAACATAATATTCCATAAATCCTCAATGCAGCCAATGAAAAATTTTAATGAAGGATGTCTATCCAGTAAAAACATTAGAGGAACACATCACAGTAAAAATCCGAATATTCCATTACATGACTCTTTTTTTTTCTTTCACTGACCTGAGCTTGACGGCAGTTCACCGCCTCTAAATGAGTGGAACCCCAATTTGGTTCGTGGAAACAGAGGCAATTCATTATTACATGTAAATGCGCGCTTTTCAACACCATCACTTCAGTACCCATCACGCTGATGTAAGTCGACTTTGAAGCCGCCTAACTTTGAAACAGAAACTCCGTGAACTAACTTAAGTCCAGTTTGTACTCTTTGTCCCATGAGGTGAAGGTTATCCGCCCAGCATCAGTAGAACTGCATGATCAGCTGTAATGTTTAACGTACTGAGTAATTCCTTCCATCGTGACAAGTTTGTAGACCATGGAAGGAATTTCTGTTTCACCGGGTGGGGAAATAAAGGATTATCAGAAGTCATCCAACGGTGTGTACGAAGAAGAAGAGAATACGCTGGACTGATGAGGCGTAAGAGAATGGAGATGCGTCAGTAGAGTGAATATGGCGCGGTCGCCGTTAGCAAAATCCCTCTTCTGATTGGTCGAAATACCATAAATAATGATCGAAAAGGCTACGCGAACTAACTTACGCTACTCCCTAAAAGGTGTCACCGCCTGTTACCATTTTAGATTTAAAGACAGTAATGGGTGCGCATTTCAGATGTAAAGATCAGGCCATACTATGTGAGTCTCCAAGTGTGGCTCTGCCTAGATCCCAAGTAGATTGTTACCAGTGAACGAGGCCTCTGAGTAATTTCATCTCATTTCATCTGACTCGGAAGCCAATCCTTAACCTACTCCGTAAACCGAGTGTGAAAGCCTAAAAAACCTAGAAGGCTTTCTCATTCAATCGGTGCATCTCTTAGACTTGTTAAATAGTAAGATTGTAAACAAGGATGCTCTAAGCTCAGTATCTGGCCACAAATCTTTCATTCATGTAGACAACGACTGCTAAATTTCAAATGCGTCATTATTCTCATAGCTTTATGTTGCCCACACAGATGAAGGACAGTTCACCCAGCCGTTGACCAGAAAAAAATATCTACCCTATATAATCTAATCTAAAAATATAAAACCGACACTCGTCTTTCCGAGAAAAAAATCAAGCAATAATAGAGGATATCGTTTATAGTACCTTTTTAAATTATATATATTTGCATCCACGGCCAAGAAAATACACCTTCAAAGTTAATCAATTTCAATTTCCGTATTTTCGTTCCCGAGTCTTATGGCATTTATTAGAATGAATCGTTTTCGCAAATTCGTTAAATATAATTTTTTCTCCGGAGTATTATTCTGCGACGTATTACTGCAGAGAAAAAATAAGTTTGACAATTATTATGGTTTTTAATGACTACCCAGCTAAAACGGGTAGGTAGTCATTAACCAGTAGGTTAACATCTAGCTTTAAACATGAAGCTACGATATGATGACTATCTCAAGGTCCACTGAATCACTGAGATGACTATCTCAGTGATTCAGTGGACCTTGTTTAGATACTAAAGTGGGGATGTTTCCCTCAGTGTGATACTTCATCATTACCCTAAAATAACAGCATTATGGAACATCATATACAAGAGTGGAGAATGGCCTGAAGACTGTACAAGAACCGAAATGATTCCACTGGCAAAGGAGCAGGGAACTAATTGTAAGAGGTGTGAAGAACATCGAACAATCAGTTTGGTCGTTCATGCAGCAAAAATACTCCTGAGAGTGATTAATAGGAGAATGACAAAAATAATAGAAGAGAAGACTATTGAAGAGCAGTTTGGTTTTTGGAAGGGAATGGGTAGGGATGCAATTGGATTTGTAAGCTCAATTGTGGAAGAATACTTAGAAAAAGATCGAGGAGTTTCCTTCTGCTTTATAGACTTTGAAAAGGCCTTCTATTGTCTGGTGTGGGAAAAACTATTTGAGATGAAGAGGAAAGGGACTTGATTGGAGGGAGAGAAGACTGATAAGTGAACTGTATGTGAAACAGCGGGCAGCTATGAGGATAGGGAACAGCAGAACGGAGTGGTTTGAAGTTGGAGGAGGTGTGAGGCAAGGTTGGTTTATTTCCAACACTTTTTACCATCTATATAGAGGAAATGGTTGAGAAGTGTTGGAGAAGAAGATAAAGGAGTAAGCATAGGTGGACAAAAAATAAGAACCATTAGATTTGAAGATGATATAATATTATTTGCGGAAAGTGAAGATGATTTGAATAAAATGCTTGATCACCTAGCACTATCAAAGGAGGAATATGGACTCAAAGTCAATTAAAAGAAAACTAAGGTATTGAGAGTGGGGATGAAGCAAGAGTTGGATATTTATGTGGATGGAGAACATCTGGAGCAGGTAAAACGATTCAAGTACCTGGGAACCGAAGTGACGGAGGATTGGAAGAGTGAAATGGAGATAACAACAAGCATTGTAATGGCTAAGGAGGCATTTAGGAAGAAAAAGACTACACAAAATTGTAAAATGGAGCTGGAACTAAAGAAGAGAATCGTCAAGTGTTTTGTTTGGAGTGTGTTTTTGTATAGTGGGGGAAACGTGGACGATGACAGAAAAGGATAGAAAAAGGATAGAGAGTTTGGAAATGTGGATTTGAAGGAAAGTCCTTGACATCAAGTGGTCTGATACGGTTAGGAATGAAGAGGTGCTGGAGAGAATAAAAGAAGGAAGAAAGCTCTTAAAGACCATTGAAGATAGGAAGAAGAGCTGGATGGGATATGTACTGAGAAGGAAATGCTTGTTGCGAGATTTACTGGAAGGAATGGTGGATGGAAACCGCAAAAGAGGAAGAAAGAAAAGAAAGATGATAGATGACCTGAAGGATGGAGGGAGTTACAAAGAGTTGAAGAGGAGAGCAGAGGACAGAGAGAGATGGAGGCACCAAGGACCTGCGAAAGCTGACGACTAATGATGACCCTAAAATCTATTGCTCGCAACAAAAATTCACTTTCATGGTTTAAACGCTGAACCGGTAGTTACATTTATATTGACGGGTTACTTTCGGCACTTAACTTATCTCCCGAAAGAAAATAACTCCGGTCCAGGAGATTATATTGGGTGGATTTGCACCCAACCGCCTTTACCGGAACAAAATGAGGAATTACTCAAAAAAACTATTGTGCAGTATTGTGTGAGCCTAATTTGAATTGTTTCTTTCATAAATGGCTTTTTCAATTTTGCATCTGGTATTTTCAACGCTTTCTGTATTATTTAGAAAGTCCTGTGCCGTTGACATTGTTTAAGAAATTCTACTGAACGTCCTTGGGAAATCTACAGATCGACAAAGGGAATAGTACTCGGGAAAGGGAAACGGAAAGGGAGAGGGAAACGTCTCAGGGCTTCTGCAGAACGCAGTAGAGAATTCTTCAGAATACCGAAGGGAATTCTACCGAATGCCCAAGGGATTCTACGGACCGTTCTAAAGAATCCGACAGGATGCTCAAAGGAATTTGTATAAATTTCACTTCAATAGTATAAAGAGTGTCTACGAAACTTCCTGGGGAATTCTCCAAAAATACTTTTGAGGAAAGTAGAGAGAATTATCCAGCAGGATATCATCGCCTCTCACCTCTCTAACTATTTAAAATGACAAATACGTTGCTTCCTTACATCTTTTCACCACTCTCTCATCTACCAGTAAATCCGGATTAATTTCTTCACCCTCCACGAAATATCTCTACAAATCTCGGGAGTATCCAATTAGTGCTCATCCTATTGCCTCGAAGCTCAATTTAGGAAAGTTAATATGCAACGCCTACCATAGCATTTTAAAAGTATCCGTATTTCTACTAGTGCCAGTCATCATTTTCCAAATCTTTTAAAGTACTTCATTGGTCCGTGAAGATGTTCTACTCCTCGTACGGAGTATTAGAGGCTGTCACACGACTCAATCAGAGCTTTTCTTCGCTACTATGTACAGCATGAAATATTCTCAAGGGAATGTGGGAGAAGTCGTACCGATATTACAAATAGCAATTTTTTTCCACAAATTTTAAGCTGCTCCAGCAGTATTTCTTCACGGAAATTTCTAAAGTCGTTCTCAGAAAACTTAGCCACTTAATCCCCGAGGATACATGTCACTGAAATAAATGAAAATGGCAGAATTTTAATTCCATAGAGTGATGAGTAAAAGAGAATTTCGTAGTCCACGAAACTTACTGAACTTGACAACCAAAACCGGGTCATTGTCAAGGCTTTATAATTTTACTAAGTTGAGAAGTACCACCAAGAAACGCCTGAAAAAATTAAGTACATTGGGGGGATTTCTCCCATGAGTTGCTCTTGATCTTCTCATTTCCCTCTAAAGAGCAATTGCACAAAAAAGCTTATAGCAGATCCAATTTTAAAATCAACCATGCAGGCAAATTCGTGGGTGGAATGATCCACTACGTACATCATGCGAGGAAATATTTTTAAAATGCCGTGGTATAGGAAGAAATATGGGATACGAGTGTGTCCTGGGATGTGGCCTGACACCCGTTACGAAATTTTCATCAGGGATGGGAATGAAGACGACGATCGACGCTCCGAGAACGAGTAGGGCACGGAAAGGTGCGCGCGGCGGAGAGCGTCGTCGCCACGTGACCGAAAGGACGGACCCAAGAGCCGCTCATTGGTCGATTACTTTCAGTCGTCACGCGCGCTTCTGGTCGAAGGAGACCCGACGAATGGCGGACGCCGCAACGGGAGATGCTAGAGCGCTCTCACGCGGATTACTTCGGGAGGACCAGGGGTGCCCATCCCCCCCAATGCTAAAACCGCACTCCTCAAAACCAACAACAACCCCCCACCCCCACCCGCCGGTATATAGCTACTTACAGGGTACTTGTACCAGGTTTTCGGCCCCAGTGACGGTGGGGTAAAATCCTCGCCGGCTAACCCATGGGTCGCGGGTTCGAGTCCCGCCTGGGTAGAATGTTTTCTGCCCAGGACATGGGTGTCCGTGTTCGTCTCTTGTTAATGTTAAAACACCCGATGTAAAAGGCCTTTGTTGTGCTGCTTTCGGGTTTTGAGTATAAATAAATAAATAAATAATCATTTGATAGCCTGTCCAAGGTAGTAAGGAATAACGCCGAGGGGGATGGAGGATTCGGGAAGCTTTTTTAATTATTAGCTTCACGAAATTATTTTTAACGCTTTTCTGGCAATAAAACCTTAAATCATACACGTTGTCGACCACTGTGATATCCATATTGTTTTAGTTCGTTTTGAGGGTTTGGCTACAATGACTTTTGACCAAACTCTGAAAAACTAACTCTTCAAAAATAGAAATAAAATCTTAAGCAAACTATTGTGCTTATATAGGGGAACTAATCCAAACTAAATACAATTCTAAAAAAACCATAAGGATGTGAGAGTTTATTTTTTACGATAGCATGCTTAAAAAAGGAATAAATTGTAAAAATGAGAATCGTTTAGTTATAATATTTTATTAAAGTAACTGAAGGCTTCTTTCATATTTCGAATTAAGAAAAAATATGGGAAATGTATTGATTATTGCGTTCCTAAAACTTCACAGCTGGATCCTGTATCTCACAAAATATGCGGTCAACTTACTGCAAAGACACTATTATGATACTTTATACCACATCTTGCAGCTATATTTTGAATAGAATTGAATTGAATATATACAGCTCTCGCGAAAGCTTATGGCGTTCGGATGCGCGGCATTTGTGTTGTCCACGTCACACAAATTCCATATTTTGTAATGCACTCATGCATGTCACAAATACCACGTCTTCGCTTTCCCCTACGTCTCTTTACCCTACCCCTTCCACCAAACTTTACCCCTCCACGACATCTTCTGCGCATCCGAACGCCATAAGCTTTCGCGAGAGCTGGACCAGTGAAATGTGCAAAAAATAAGGACTTCTAAATAAACCAAACATTTTAAATTAATATCATTAATTAAATGGAACCCATTTACATTATTATTCATAGCTCGTATTTACAAATTATACTGGTAAAAAACTCAAATACTATTTTGACTACCCTATCCTTGATGTCCTTCATACAGTAGTAGTTTTTTTCTTTGCTCACTTGACAAAGCAAATTTTTCTATAAGTTCACTGTTATGAATTGATTTTAGAATGTCTTTTTCGGAAGAAAGGACAAGCATGTCGGAGAGCCAGACATCTCCCATGCTACTTCTCAGGCTATTTTTTACAATTTTTAACCATTTGAGAGCGACATGACGTCATATCACGTCACGGGGGTGTATACGCTGGTGCTGATGACGTGATATCGCCTTCATGGATACCGAGATGGTTCCAGCTTTCACTAGGGGGCCTAGTGAAAGCTGGAACCTTTCTTGACCCATTGATCCAGAAATCTTTACTCTGCTATATTAGAATCTGTACTTGGACCACCAGGCTTGTCGTCACAAGAATCTTGGGTGTCACTTTCTTCATTATTTTGGCCCAGACTCTCGTCATTCAAGCTCAGCACATCTGATAAATCAATGCTCGGGTAGCTAACTTTGTACAGTTGACTAAATACTTTAACGTCCTCGCAAAGTTCTTCACCATCGATTCCGTCATGCTCACACAAGTCACTGACGAGAATCGGCCATAGGATACTAGCCATATTTTTAACAACATTGAGTAAACCTTCATGGGAAAAATAAGTCATTTGTTTGACAATATTCAGAGAACTTTCTGGAAACCGATCCCGCAGCTGAAGACTTAGGGAATCAAGGATTTGAAAGTACACTTCTGATCTTATTTTCGCTTATTTCACTTCTGATCTTATTTAGAATGTGTGTACTAAAGATATTGTAACCTTTTCATTCGTCCTCCTCGGAACACGGGTGCGCTCGTAAAGAGAAAGGGGTGGGGGCGGGGAGTGCTGGTCATCAATATTACTAAATATTTATGATCAACTAATATAGTTATACAATTAAAAACTGAAAATAGCGTTATTCTATTATATCTAGCTCTGCTACTTTGCCAAATTTCAACCCATCCCTAAAAATAATCCAACTAAAAAATAAGAAAATATATTTCAATTGAAAGTTTCATACGTAGAGACCAAGTTAGTTATCGAAGGGGAGGGGAGGGTACGAGGGGTTGAGACAAATGTTACGGTTGTCGACTAAGGGGAAGTGGGGGTAAAAAATCACCGTGAAAGGTAACGTGCAGTGTATGCACGATCCGACAGTTTAAGCCTTTTGACTGTACTGTGATGTGACCCATTGGCAGATGTTGGGAGGAGGAGGCGGGAATAAGACTGGAGGGATGCTGAGTCAGTTATGCCACTGGGATGCGTCCGCGGATCTTATGGTGGCCTCGACGACGGTGTGGTGCGGCAGCCAAGGAAGAGTATAGAGAGACGCGACCGAAATAAAAGAAGCTTGTGGCTGGCTGAATGATTCTCTATAACTGCACGATGTTTTACTCTACTACACTTAACGGTTAACGTTAATTTATCATTGTAACCTTTCGATACGTATATAAATCACTGTAAACGGGTAAAAATATTTACATTTAGTGAATTTCTTTATGCATTTTAAAAATCCCCCAAATTTTATATTCCCACCCAAACTTTTTCTTCTATGGCGCAACTTGCGCCATACATCCCCCCTGTGGGTGGCCCTGGGGAGAACATTCGAGGAAATGTTTCATTGGAAAATTCAACCGAGGCGAGTCGTGAGTTCTTTCCATTCCCGTCGTTCCGCCGCTAACTACGCGCTCCAGTAGCACGGTTGCTTCCCTTCCGTTTCGGACACATGCGCGGTGGGTAGTACTCGTCAAAACAGATATGGAGGTAAGTTCTCTGGATCTAAAGTTCGCTTGATGACCAAATAAATTCGATACTCACATTATAGATTGATATTGCATTGTTATCATTAGCAGATGAATCAAACGTGAGAAATGTAAAGATTTTAATTACCGTGTGGAAATAAGTGAACTTTTCAGGTGTTTAGCTTGAACGTATTCGTTCCCAATTCACAAAACTCATCGTCCATGACCATTGTGCAATCACAGAGGGTTGCCAACACGTAATTTACGGAATTCTTCGCTGGCGTCCATCGTTCCATTCATTGTCATTTTGTGCGTGACAGTGCACCGAAGTGATCCAACCTGTGCTAACTTTAACACTTCATTGGAATACTTTCTATGTTTGGTCCAAACAGTAACACCGAATGCTTCAGTTAAGTGTTTAACGTATGTAATACTTCTGTGGAAAAAACTCATCTCACCCTATTCACACTTCTTCCAATGTCCTGTTGATAATCTAGCGTAGCTATCCCGTAAGAGCTTGTGTTTTTTTGCGAACATTGAGCTCTTTCCAAAGGATCTCACATAAGCTAAGAACACTCTCTGCTCATGTCCCTACATGGCTCAAATATATCCCGACATGACCTATTTATTCAAGACCAGTCGAAAAAGCGTTCTAAAAGATATCAATTCCATAATATTATCTTGTTTTTTAAAGAAAGGTAGACAAATAAAAAAAAGAATAACAACGAGGCAGAGAAAACATAAAAAAATTGAGAACTCATGTATCGTAAGATAAGGGATTAGGATAGCAGAGGGATATAATAAGTAATAATTGGGAAAAGGTAAACTACTAACAATGCTGAAATTGATCAAATGAATTAAATATCCCTCCTCGGCGAGAAATCAATGGGTCGAAGAAAAATTGGTGGACGAGGCAATGTGAAGAAACAGAAGCTATACAACGAGAGGAAGACCGACGCTGAGGAGGAAATGTTAATCGGAACCCAAGGGAGAGAAAAGGACAAGTGGGGAAAAGAGTATTCGGTAGAAAAAAGATCGAGGAAACGAGGAAGATCCATGTGACAGAATCAATAGACCTAATAACACGGGTATAAAATATAGAAAACACATTAGAGACGCATGCCGTCGAAGCAGGGATTAAGGAAAGCAAAATAAGAGGCACGACAGGTAATGAAGGCAAGAGAAGCTATGAGAGAAGATAACATCCCCTCGAACAGAATAAATGTAGGAAATTAAAAGAGACGATCATTTTCCGAAATAATTTCTAGGATATACTACGAGGGAGAATATGGCCGGTGGACGTCAAAAAACAGTAACGATCTCTTTCCCGAAAAAGACCGTCAGAATGGGCGTCAGAATGCGAGGAGTTTCGAAAAATTAGTTTAATTTCACATGCGACAAAATTTGTGCACAGAATTATTTGTCCAAGATTAGAGAATGAAGGTAATTGATATCAGAGTGATTATCAGTATTGGTTCATGAGTGGGAAGGAATCTCGGGGTACCATTGCGTGATGAGAACACTTATGGAGAAGAACATAAAGTATAATTATGACTTATACGCTTGTCTGCGCCGTATTAATGAAGAAATAAGGATGTAATGGAAGATGAAGACTTATAGAAATGACTCACAGGATTACGAGGACAGAATATCGCCAGAGGACTAACTAAAAAGGGTTTAATTAGTAATAGGGAAAAGGAAAAAGCATCAGATGCGAAAACGGTGCATCAATAAGTTTGATTTCACCCGCGATATTGTAGTTGATAGAATCATTGATAGATGGTTGGGTTCTAGAGGAAATTACGAAGTCGTTGATGAGCCGTTTGGACTCACAAAGGGGAAGGCAATTCAGAACGTGACTGATTAATTGATGATTCGTGATAAGAACACTTATATAAATGAAGCTGGAGGGTGATCAAGCCCATTGTGCTTGTGTCGTGGACTCAAAATGGCGGTGGAAGAGAGTATTGAACATACCTATGAAAATAGAAGCATATTGGACAGACTGAAGGCTCAGTCGCGACTCGGAGGGTGGCCGACATAGGAATATCGAGTAGTTGCTGTCGCTATAAAATTTGGTGCACATTCAAAGGGTTCAAGACCCGGTAGTGACGGAGAATTTCCGAGGAAATCCTATCCCTCCTTGAATGCCGGGTAGAGAGTGCTCCAAGTACAATACTCCGTCCGTCAGATGGGACGTTTAACTTCACTCACTTCATCGCCTTTCGCTGAGAATAGGCTAGTTACAAGTTTCTCTCCGATATACCCAATGCCACCTAAGATATACGAGAGTTGAGAATGGAGAATGGCGATGGATGACGTAGAAAAGTGGACTCAGAGGAAATAGGATGAGCAAAGGCAGCAGGCGTGGGCTAGGATGAAGAGGCTGCAGTGGACGGACGGGAACGAGGAGTCGCTCGACACGGTGAGCAAGGAAACTTCTGGAGGAGGCAGAGCTGATAGTTGGAAAGGGTAATGAGGGGTGACGGGATGCCATGGCCGTGATCGAGAGGAAGATGTTGGGTAAGCACTGAAGGAGAGGATAGAGATTAGGTTTTACAAAGAGGATTAAAGGAGACGGGAGGAATTCCGAGCTGAAGAATGAAATCGCTTACCATGTTAGACTTTTAGATTTATATTCTCTTCCATATGAACCTATCTCAACTATTTGAGCGCCTCTAACCAAAATAATATCGTTCATGAAATAGGTCCGTAGCCATGCTAGAGACTCAAGTTCTACGAAAAAAACCTCAAAGTTTGACCAGGCCGTGGCACTATAGAAATAATTTTAGTGTATAGGAGTAATATTATTTTAAATACAGGACGTTTGACACACGAAGAGGTCGAAAATATCCGCACAGGAGATAGATCCTCTAAAACAATCCGACACCATCGTAGACAATTCTTTGACTGCTATTCTTTTTCCCAAAAATGATCTACAAGCCTCGTCGGCAATCACAAAAATGAGATGCAGCAAACTACTCCGTGTCCCAGAATGCAGCAAGTGGGAACGTATTGCTTGAAGCTCGAGAGAAATTTCAACTTAATTTCACAATTTACAAAATCTGATCCAACAAACTGTCAAAATGTATCACTGCTGAGAAATTTCAATGGAGCAATAGTTGTAATAAAACATTAAAATTACGCCAACATAAATATCTGAAATACGAATATTTTCTGAGGGACACGAGGAAATATACTCTATGAAAGTGACTAATCCAAATAAATGGACTAAAGACTTTTCTCTCAAGATAAAGTAAAAAATTATGGCATTAGAGACATAAAAGAAAAAAGGAAAAAGAGGCTTCATAATAATACTGAACTGCTCCCGTCTAAATTCCGCATAATTACTGAATATATAAATGGGAAGCAAAGTAAAAACTGATGCAGAAGAAATCAGAAATTAACAAAAAAGCCAGAATAAAACTTCGTGATAGGAGAGCTGATTAATAGCAACTAACTCTGAGAGATCCCTTAGACAAAAATGCATAGCTGACGGAGCTATCATCTACATCTACATAATACCCTGCGAGCCGCTGCATGGGCGTGTAGCAGGGGGTGTTAGGCCAGCCATGTAAAGATGTACTTGAGGTTTTGGGAGGTGAAATGGTTACATGTTTTATGGGAGTGTATTTAGTGGAGCTCAGTTTTTATTGTGGTCGCTTATTGTACATGGAAAGAACGAGTTTTTGAACCTATCTGTTCGTTAATGTATCTCTATTATTTTATCGCTTGTCAGACCTCTCCTACAGATAAACAACTAACTTAACAGAGGCAGTGGGCGTATAAAAAGGGGGAAGAGATTCTCCAAAAAAATGGAATAGGATGGCGCCACAAAATAAGCGGAGAACGCTGAGAACATCGACACTATTAAGTTTAGATAATCTATGCTCTCTTTATAGCCTTAGTTTGAGCGTCAAAATCAGGAGGCTGAGTGGATAAAACGAGCTATTATTACGACATCAAACAGATGGACTGTGACATCATTATACCTGAAGAAGTGACAGTAGCAGAAAAGAGGACCAGCAACTAGATAGCTACAGTAACTAATTAAATCCATATTTTTTTGATAAAATACCTGCCACCAGCTTACAGTGCTAAGCCGGCATGCAACACCGTGTTTAACACAAATGACCTTGATGATCCCGCGAAGGTCACCCATCGCCTTACCAAGAGATTTAATAAACTGGTTCCCAAGAAAGGAAATACCACAAGACCCGAACACAACAAGCCGATTACTTACCTCTCTGTCTTGTATTAGCTGTTTACATCAGTTATAAACAATAAAGTATGTAAATACAGTGTGCAAAATTGGATTCTTCGAGAGAATCAAATGATGTATTATAAAAGCACGAGGATGTAAGCACCACCTCATCATTGACACTTCCGTTTTGAAGAGAGTGCATCTAAATAGAAGGAATTTCTATATTTTCTGTATCGGTTACACAAGGTTTCGATTCTGTACCCCGTGGCTGGCCATCAAAACTTGTGGAAGTAGTAAGATAAGCTCCAAGATTATTCACTCTTAAAAAATCGTAATGAATTTCAGGAGTATCAGCCTATGGTTCAGGAATAAAGGGTTTTGCGAATTGGATGTAAATACAGGCATATTTCGAAGAAATTCAACATCTACTTTGAGGTCCTGCTTAGCTCTCAAACCTACGTCCACCTGACAGAAAGAAACCAGAGTCGCCAATAAAATTCACCCTAAAGACAAAGGAAGCTATCTCATTCGCTTTCCTTGGTCGACCTGAAAAAGCTCGCACAATAAAAAACACCGCCATTTCCTCACGAGTACTTAAGCAAGGACACGCATGAGTACCCGTCGATGAAAAATGTTCGATAGCGGGTGCAAGAATGGGAAGAAAAATTAACCCCGTGGGGGGCGTTTGAAGGCAATGGCGACCGCAAGCCTGGCACCTTTTATAATCAACAAGGTTGGCGAGATCATACTGGCAGATCACGCAGAGTTAAAAAAGAATAATTTGAGTGATACCATCAAACTTACGAAAGTGCTGAATGCTAAACTGGCGGGGAGGGATAGTATTACAGCCACATCCAGATGGGCTATTCCGGTGTATACATACTCTTTCGGGAATCTCAAATGGTCAAAAGAGAATTTAAATGGACTAGACAAAAATTAGATGCTAAATCGCCAAACTCAGCGCTTGCACCTGGATTCATCACTATATTTACGTAAAAATGGTGGAAAAGGTCTCATTAATTTATTCTCTTGATCCTCAAAGACAAATTGAGAAACTATTAACTCTCAGAGGGGTTCAAATGTTAGAATGAGTGATTCAAATTAGCCAAGCACTCACGCCCCTAACCTTAGCTACTAAAGTAGTACCACTTATTAGACATTAGACATCACTTCTTAGAGATGAGATGATCAAATGGAGGGGCGTGGTGCTTCATGGGAGGTTCTCTTGGTCCCTAGAGAGCGAAGGTATGGATTAGAAAGCTTCTACAAAATGGCTACTGGATGGTTTCTTCCTCCCAGATACAATTGGATTTTTCAAAGCCATTGACGATAAAGAGAAAAGTACAAAACTATGAGAAGCGTACACTTTAGATGAAAAACTCTGATAAACGTAGAATATTTGAGAAAAATAAAGAAATCATTATGGCAGGGCGTCCGATTCTGGCCGAGAATTCTTATATAGGCAGAAATAACCTCGTAGATTAAGTAGTACATCAGTACTTGGGAAGAAAGCATGGACTATTTGCTGAAGATACGACCCCACGTATAAATATCAGCCCAAACTTGCATTAGAAATAAGCATCCACGTACTGAGCTGGGACTTGATGGACATATCTTTCAGTAACAAACCATCGATCACAAAGTACTGAATATCATTTGGAAAGAAGATGAAAATGAGAACGGCTAAACCATAGACGTAACTGTTCCATTCGCTGAAAATAAACATAAGGTTGAGACAGGAAAATATGTGTAATAGCTAATAAAATGAAGGATACATGCTCGGAAATTTAACACAGATTAAAACAGAAATCACATCGTGGTATTCTCAGTGGTCACAAATTACTTGAAGGAGAGCAATAAAAAAACTTAATCTGCCAAATAACATCTTACGGTTTGCACAAAAGGAAGCACTGCCACATACCTTCCACATTGTGCGAAAATTCCTGAATTCTTTAAGTATTCTGTATCAAAATAAATGAAATGGGGTGGAAAAGGAAGAATTACCTCAGGGGGGATGGAAAGAAAGTACAATAAATCTAAAAAAATTATAGTACCTGCGTCTGCATGCTACACTGCGAGCCGCCGCAAGCGCATCTAGCAGGCAGTGTTGGAGTAAATACTATGAAAGAATAAAGATACTAGTATAATCTTATTAACATGAAGGGGTGACAGTTAATTATGAAATGATTGTTTAGTGCTAGGTTTTGATACTGTTGCCGTGCCTTATAGTCCGTAAGAATAAAAAATTCTTTTATCCATCTGGCCGACTGTGGACCTCTTTCAGGCCCTGCTTCATGATCTCTGTTTTGAATATTTTTCAGCGTGAAGACTGAATGTAATACACACCCGAATGTAACGACTAGGCTACGTCACCTTGCAGATGACGTTAACCCTGCATTATAAATAGGGTCCAGGCGGACGCTTTTTCGAGCCTAAATATACCGTGACGAGGTGAAATGAGGCAATCTCAAAGCTTGCTTTCGCGTCATTGGGAGCGACATCAGTTTATACATCGAAATGCGTGACTTCCGCGTACGTGTTCTAATTTTTGGTATCTATACCATGAGGAATGATAGGCATTCGAGCGCTCATCATTGTGGGACGCTGGATGAGTCAGTATTGTCATGTTATAATTACTTCCGTCGGCGGCCACTTTTTGCTCGCAATCAGCTAGTATGTCGCGCATCGAGTTCACCATTGGTTCGGCTATTCCTCACAGCTGTAGTTTTAACGGTAGTTTTTCATGCGAAACCTAGTTGTTGGTTTCCTTTACTCCAAAACCAAATTATCAACTCACGTTTTTATTTCGCCACGTCTGTGCATAACATAAAAAGACAACCAAAAGCTCAAGACTCATAATTCAGCTTTGACTATCGATTCATGATATCAGCAGAGTCTACAACGGCCAAAGCTGAACTCAGACTCTAGGCCTTTAATTTACGGTGATGTGGAGGCCATAGTTTTCACGAAATCAGTGGAATAGGACGGCATAGACATAGTATAGTTAGCGATCTCCTGCTCCAAACCAAAAGCTCAAGACTCAAAATTCAGCTTTGACTATCGATTCATGATATCAGCAGAGTCTACAACGGCCAAAGCTGAACTCAGACTCTCGGCCTTTAATTTACGGTGATGTGGAGACCATAGTTTTCACGAAATCAGTGGAATAGGACGGCATAGACATAGTATAGTTAGCGATCTCCTGCTCCAAACCAAAAGCTCAAGACTCAAAATTCAGCTTTGACTATCGATTCATGATATCAGCAGAGTCTACAACGGCCAAAGCTGAACTCAGACTCTAGGCCTTTAATTTACGGTGATGTGGAGACCATAGTTTTCACGAAATCAGTGGAAGAGGACGGCATAGACATAGTATAGTTAGCGATCTCCTGCTCCAAACCAAAAGCTCAAGACTCAAAATTCAGCTTTGACTATCGATTCATGATATCAGCAGAGTCTACAACGGCCAAAGCTGAACTCAGACTCTAGGTCTTTAAGTTACGGTGATGTGGAGACCATAGTTTTCACGAAATCAGTGGAAGAGGACGGCATAGACATAGTATAGTTAGCGATCTCCTGCTCCAAACCAAAAGCTCAAGACTCAAAATTCAGCTTTGACTATCGATTCATGATATCAGCAGAGTCTACAACGGCCAAAGCTGAACTCAGACTCTAGGCCTTTAAGTTACGGTGATGTGGAGACCATAGTTTTCACGAAATCAGTGGAATAGGACGGCATAGACATAGTATAGTTAGCGATCTCCTGCTCCAAACCAAAAGCTCAAGACTCAAAATTCAGCTTTGACTATCGATTCATGATATCAGCAGAGTCTACAACGGCCAAAGCTGAACTCAGACTCTAGGTCTTTAAGTTACGGTGATGTGGAGACCATAGTTTTCACGAAATCAGTGGAATAGGACGGCATGGACATAGCATAGTTAGCGATCTAAAACTACCAACGAAACTATAGGATGATTGGAGAAATTGACTGTATCCCTCGTAAATTTTCTGAGATTTTCAAATTGAACTGAAAACAATAATATCACTTTCGTATTGACTTTGCCCGCAGATGACGCCGCATTTTTTTATGGCCGGCAGTATCATCAGGCGATCTCTGCACTCAAGTGACATATTGAGCCTTTAAAGGGGAAACGGCGAAGCTTCGAGGAGGATAGTGGGGTGAAAGGAATAGCGAGTGAGAGTCTGGCCTATGACGGGGAGGAATGCGGAAGGGGACATCTACGCGTTAAGGATTAGCTGGCGAGATGTCGCGAGGGCGGTGCGGATCGAGTCACAGAGAAAAAATACTATGCCTTCAGAATATGTAACAATTCTAAACTAAGATGGGACTTTGGAACCGGTGCGAGAAAAAGGAGGAATGAGAAAAAGGGAGAGAGAGAGAGAGAGAAAGAGAGAGAGAGAGAGAGAGAGAGAGAAAGAGAGAGAGAGAGAAAGAGAGAGGGAGAGCGGGATGGGAAGGGTGAATGTGTTTGCGCGTGGAGTCTCACTCTAGTTGTGGCAGATGGCGCGCGGGAGGAAATAACTGCTTTGTATAAACATTTTCCAGGTGTACCTCTATTCTTTGACGCTATTATTTGCTCTCTTGAAGCAGCGTGTGGGTGAAATAATATCCTATGTGTCAACCTGAAATTTGACCGATTTTTATTTTTCTAGTACCAAACCGTAGCCGAGCATGAATATTGTCTATAATGATGATACATAACTTTGGAGTATATTAAGATGCATGGGAGTGATATCAGTTTATGCATCGAAATGCGTGATTTTCGCTTGTGTTCTAATTTGTGGTATCTATAGGTATAAGTGACTAATTTGCATTCGCCGATTCGGCTTTTTGGCAATTCAATGTTATTTTAACAAGAAGCTAAACAGCAAGTGACGCATATTTCGTAATCGATTGATTACCTACGCATGCACATATTTTCTTCTAAATGCGAAATATTGCATTTCTTATCAATATAATCATTGCTAACAAATATCAAGGAGTCATGTATCAAGGTCTAAAATTCGAACACCACACATTTCAAAGGAACTTCGTCTAAATTTTTAATACAGCGCCGAAAACTCGTAACATGCTTTAATAAAGGAACATATTTATAATTCTTGTTAAGTACCATATCCATTACTGCATGTAGATTGGTTTCCAGCGCATAAACAGTCGCACTTCAGTGAAGTGTGGTCCAAGAATTTTTTAGGCTTACTTACGAAATCATTAATATGCGCGATTCCGCGATTTGACCGCTCCAGCCACCTTCTAAGTCTGCCTCGACCTACAACCATTTCTTCTCTCCACTCTATGCCTCGCCACAGACGGCAATCAGCAGGGGAGCGGCATCGGGAGCAGCGAGGGCTCGTCCTGCTGGGGAGGATCCAGTTACGCCTCGTCCGTCAACTACCCCATGTACCTGCCCCCCTCCGGAGCTCCCGGCATCACGCCCCCCGGAGGCAGCACGTCGCCAGCCCCCTCAACGTTCCCTGCACTGCCGGTGGTGGCGCCCTACGCGCCCGCCGAACCCAGCGCGTCCGAAGTGCCCGCGGCCACCGACGCCTCCTCCATCATGGATACCAGCGGCGGCGGCGGACTCGTCACCCACCACTCTCTGCCACCCGGTAAGGCTTCGTCAATGAGATGAGAGCATCGGCAGCCACACTACTCCGAATGTTGGCTGCAGATCTCTACCCCATTCCCCTCGCTAATAACCATGACATTCCTTCGTATGTTCCATTCCTTCGCAACGTTTGTCACTTTCTCCTGATGTTTTCCCATGGTCTTCAACAGTGATTCTTTCCATTGATTCCTCAATGCAAAATCATTTAATTAAAATGGAACGTCGACTGCCAAGGCAATTCGCACATGGTTATAATTATCATAACCGTTACCTGGTTATGATAATGATAATACCTCGATGTGTATTAGCCACACGTTCAGAGAGTAATCTATTCGTCGCTTTCTAAATTTCGCATCTAACAATAATTCTAATATATATTTTACTTCGCTTGTCATCTCCAGAAATGTGTTTTCGCCCTTCTCTTATTCTTAGACAGGCGACTAATGAGGCATAATATACTTTCTGTGAGGATACGCCGTATGCTTAGCCGGAAGTCACACCTAGCACGCAGTGGCGGTCTATCTCCATGAAAAGTTACGAGCTCGTTTGAGCACAATGGCCTCTCCCAGTCGGACTGTCACTACTTCTCCGTCAACTGCTTCTCATCGGTGATCTCCAAGGCTGCACCTCTCCACACCTTTCCCCTCTCTGCTAACCGCGAACTCTCCCCTTACGTCCCCTATTTCATGTTCACTCTTTGTCTCGTGTATTCCATCCCCGGCAATTCTTTCGATAATAATTTATCTTGTATTATTGCCTTCAAGAGACCTTTACTCCTCAGAATACGACCATAGTGTTATCCTCTTTTTCGCGGAGTTTATTTGTATCAAACATATTGTCTCCGCAACTCCTCTTAGGATTTCTACTCCGAAGATTCCGTCCATATATCTTCATCATTCTTCGGCTACGGAACCTTTCCTTTGCTACCGGTATTGATCTACAGCTGCTGTCGTCCAAGCTCTATTCTACACATTTTGTCTTTTCCACGAACATGTTTCAATAAATTCCTCTCACGTGAAAGTCACTCAGCAGCTTTTTCTTATCAAATGGCTTATTTACTTGAATCAATGAAAGTTCAGTTATGGACGCCATAGAGCTTTCAAGACCGCGAAAACGGAGATTCTAACTGTGCATAGGCAGGTATATTCTACCGTTAACAGAACTTAAATCGGATATCTCAGTTTCATATGGATTCATCACCATTATGTTTTCCCGAATATGCTTTCAGTTTTAGTGCAGCTAAAGGTTCGAACGACGGCAATTACACTAATGAGTAAGAGCCACTATGTTTAATGAGTGATCATCGAGCCTATAAGTAAGAGTGAACAACACCGTAATTGACTTTAAAAAGAGACGAGTATATTCACTTAACCTCATATTTCATCCATATCGACATTTTCAAGAGCTCTCATCTATATCTACATAATACCCTGCGAGCCGCCGCATGGGCGTGTGGCAGAGGGTGTTAGGTCACCAGCCTTGCAAAGGTGTAAGTTTTTTTGAGATGAAATAGTGACATGTATTATAGGAGTATTATGTGGAGCTCAATTTTTATTGTGGTTAAAGCTCTCATGGTGCGATAAGAATTTGCTGCAACATTAAACTCAGTACGTAGAATCACTTGTGAAAATCGAGCATACCCCGTTGGAAGCCATCCCCAAAACCGAGGAAATTTTAGTAGACAGCTATAAGTTAGTAAAGGGCGTGAAATACCGTAAGCCAGTAATGCAGTCGGAACATCTTGACTGACCCATACTGAACTGCTATTTGTATTCTAGGGTATAATAAGCAAAAAACCACTCTTGAGTATTCAAAATTAGCTTTCATATGAGTTAATTACCAAGAAAGACCTTAATAAAATGATTATAAGAACTAAGCCACCAGGCTCAACAACTTCTCCACGGGAGACTTCAATGACAGTTGTTCGTGTCTCACATTGTGCCATTGAAACCGTGAACAATTTACCCATTTAAAATAGTTCTAATTCTCAGCGCAGTTACATTACTTAATGCATCTAATCCTAAGATGCCAATTAAAGCACGCCTTCCACAGCTTGCAAAGATCTTGCAAAATGATTTTAATGCTTGGGAAAGTACATAAACTACAAATTAAAAAAAATACGACGGATTGAAGTTTTACTTGGATACAGTGACTATGACTACAATAAAATGAATAACCTTTCATTGACGTGCTCTCACCTAAACCACGAACATGTTAACTTGACCCGAGATTATTGCAGTACGTTTTGTAGTGGAAAGTTGGTGTGTACAAACGACTAAATGAACGCCGACCTGAACACAGGCAATTATTACTTGGGTAATGAGTGAATTACATTTAAAAGGCATAGCTCTGAGGTGAAGCAGGAATGGTACAAATCACTATCCACATCTTCGATACCGTACAAGTTTGGCTATGATTTAGATCAAATGGAAAAATTCACTTTCGCAATGTATACAAGAAAATTTCATAAGTCTCTAACCACGCACTTTATTCCAAGACATCAGACAATGAATTTACCGGAGATGATGGAATATGATGGTTCGTTCATATTAATAAATTAAAGGTCAATGAGAAGCGCGTGATCATAGACATAAGAAGAAACGAAATATAACGAAACAGATTACATAGAAATATCTACACCGTTGTTACGTGCATTACATCATGTTGGGTGGAATAGGATTTCATAAATTTTATTCAATAAATCAGTCACGATGATCATACGCCAAGAAAGTCTTACGTTGAAAAACTATCGTGGCGCATAGAGGATTGAACAACATGCACGCAAGCCATAGCCATGACGGTTGGATAAATTTCACGAAACACTCGGCTGTGCTTGAGAGTACCAACACGCCGTCTCATTTTATTTTTACTTCAAACTCTAACGGAAGTTGGGAAAATGGAATTTTTACGTCTCTTAAGTGTTTGGATCTATACGTTTTTGCGCTTACTACTTCGACAGTGTTTTTCTCTATTTTTTTCATTTCTACCAGATCTGAAGATATAATTTTACATCGTTTGCATCCACAGTACTCCCGGAGCACAACAGCAACAGTATCGTGAACCAAAGCAGCGACTACCTTTTCCTCGGCGACTCGAGGATGAAAAGCGAGTCCCTGGACGTGCTCAGCCTGAGCGGCGGCGGCGGAGGCTCCAGCTGCCCCACGCCCGGCCGGCCCCCGTCTGACCCCAACTTCCCGCCCTCGTCGTCCATGGGTCGCTACGCGGAGCCGGTGGCCGCCACCGTGCCGGCGCCCAACGGCGGCAGCGCCACCCCATACCACACCGCGCACCTCACTCCCGTCGCCCCCAACCCCGTGGCCCCGCCCACGGCCATCATGCCCGCCGCCAATCCCGCCTACGTGGCCGGGTTCGGCCCCCAGCACGGATACGCCGCCGCCTCCAACCACCCCGGATACCACCACTACGGAGGTACGGGCATCTCGGCCGGGCCGCCCTCCAACGTCTACTTGGGCACCCCCATGGTGCAGAGCCCGCTCATCTACCCGCACCTCTACCCCACCAACGTCAACTCGGCCCACGTGCACGGTGGCGGCGAGGTGAAGGTACCCGACCAGCACGCGTACAACCACTTGCCGCCGCCGCAGCAGCACCCGCACGGGGGCGCCGCGGGCCACGAGGCCGGCCAGGACATGGCTGGTCTGGAGGGCCTCCGGGGCAGCGAGGCCGCGGGCGGACAGTCCGGCGTGGTGCTCCACGGGCAAATGACGCCGCCGGACGACCCGAGGCAGCGGCCGGGGGAGCCGGACGGCAGATACCCCGGGAGCAACGACCGCCACACGGACCCCTCGGTCTGGCGGCCGTACTAAGACTGCGCTCACGCTTTGTGTCGACCGCATCGGCGGCACGGGTGTGCCGAAAGTGACGACAAACTGCTCCGCCAGCTCGAGTTTTAAAACGATGACGAGGGCAGGATGTGTGTGACTCCGAGTGCGCTTACGTGTGAATGAGTATCATTCAGAATGTGTAAAAGTGAATTAATTGCACGTCCAATCAAATGCCAACCGTGGGATCTTCTCGATGGGAAGGCATATGCTAAAAAAGTGATATAAACTTGATTAGATTAACAGTGTGAAATAGTGTAAGTTATTTGAGGAAACATAATGTCAATATTTACGAAAGTGAGGAGAGCATGTTAAATGTTTTTAAAACATAAAATGACGTATAATTCCATGAATTTAATAAATTCGATATTTTAATTCGGCTCTATTATTAATATCACGCACTGAAGCTTAATTTCAAACTGCGAAAGCCAAATGCAGTATCTGGTGCTCTTCCGTATAATGTGAATTATACGGGAGTGTAGTGTTGGTGAAGCTTTTAAGGATCTTCCATCAGGTGATATAATTATAATGTTTAAGCACCATTCAGGCAAGACATTTTTATTTCAGGGTGCCGGACGACAATCAATAATCCAAACATAAACAATAACCTGGATACAGGTTCTAAGGTAAACATATCATACGTAACATCCTCTCCACAATCGAAGAAACCGGTTAAAATGAATAAACAAAGAAATGAACAGAAGCAAGATAATGATTAACACTAAACAAGAAACAAAGAAGAAATAAGACTAATCCCCAAGAACAATAAACAGTAACCTTGAGAACATAGAACAAAACAAAAAAATTAATTTACAATTGTTTCCTTGCTCATCTAAGGAATCGCCTATTCCTTCTTAGTTCTTTTCCTTGGGAGTCTTTAACCCAGTAGGACCTCGGTGAATCATGTTTTTTAACTACTATTGCTCGTTCCCAAATTTTTCCCTTCTATAACCACACATTCTCCCCTCTTTAAGGCGCTTAAGATCTTTAGCACTACGATCAAACAGAGTTTTCTGCTTTAACGCATTTTCCACTAACTTTTTCTTAACCTCAGAAGGGACGACTTTAGAGGGATACAAGAGACTCCTGGATATTGGCAGTTTTGTTCTGGTTCTCCTGCCCATTAGTAACTGAGAAGGGGACAAATTTATATTTTCAATAGGACTATTCCTGTATTCCATCAAGGAGACAAAAACATCAGCACCATCACAGGATTTTCTTAACATGTTCTTCACAATTGACACAGCTTTTTCTGTCATGCCATTAGACTGGGGATACAGTGGACTGGAGGTAGTGGATAGGAATCCCCACTCTTTGGCAACTCCTTGAACTCATGTGATGAGAAGGGCATATTATCTGACACATTGTTCTGGCACATCATACTTGGAAAAAAACACTTTTTAACTTAATGAAAAGTAAAGAAAACTTTGTAATTCCACATAAATATTTATTGTACGACCTAGGTTTCGACGTGGCACGTCATCATCTGGTACAATTTGCATAGAAGGTGGAGAATATATAGTCCCACACAAATGATTTCAACACCAAAATTCCCAATAACACAACGGTCTGAGAAGTGGGTTAAGGGGTGGAATTCCCAGGGGCGGAGTTTGGCCAAGGAGGTGGGGAATGGGTTTAAGAGCATAGAGTCAAGGAGGAAGGAGAGGATTAGGAATTTCTGTACTTACATTGTCACAAAAAAAGGAAAGGGGGGGGGGGAAGGAAGCGGCGGTGACGCGTGGGTCAGGTGGAAGGGAAGAGGGGGAATTCCAGTGCGTCCGTGAAAACATAGTAATCTGAGGTAGTAGGGGAGGTAAGGAAAGGGATGAAAACTTTTTAACTTATTTATGACTTCTGAGGTAGACTTAAATTCTAAAGACATAAGTTCAATCCATTTCGAATAATAGTCAATAGGAACTAAAAAATCTTTACTTCCAAAACTCAAGATGTCAGCAGCTACTTGAATCCATTGCCCATCTGGCAATGGGTGGGGCAATAAAGTCTCCTTGTAATTAGATTTACCATATCTCTGACATATTATTATATCACAGCTATTAACAATGTTTTCAATAACCCTTGCCATTCCAGGCCAGAAATATATTTCTCACGCCCTATTTTTACATTTATTTATTCCGAGATGAGACTCATGAATCAAAGCAAGCATTTGAGACCTAAGATCTTTAGGAACAATGAGTTTGTCATGCAGAAACACAACATCATCTTGCACATGAATATCACTCTGCAGAGCCCAGTAACGTTGACAATCTTTCTTAACACTGGTTTTCTTTTTAGGCCATCAATTTCAGTGGAGTGATTATAACATTTTTAGAACATTATCAAGTTCAGTAGCTACGATATATCGTTCTTTAAATTTTCCAGTTATTGGAAAATAACATTTTAAGGAATGAACACCATATTTGAGTTCCAAATCATCTTCCACTGGAGTATCAAGGAATGCACGGGATAATGTGTCAGCCAAATACATTTCCTTTCCAGGTGAAAACGTCACCACTAAATTGTTGTCGAGCAACTTTAATATCATTCTTTATGTCTATTTAAGCCTAGATGATATTTTACCCAAATCTTTCTTAAAAATTGATTAAAGTGGTTTATGATCTGACAGAACTAAGTTCCTTCTATCATATGCATACAAGTGAAATTTGGTTACACCAAATAATTTCGCCAGCATATCCTTTTCTATGTGGGCATAACTCCTTTCATACTGAGTCAAAGCTGTAGAGGCAAAGGCTACAGGCTACGAGTTCTGAAGAAGGTATGCCCCGAGACCATCTTCACTGACATCTACTGGCACTGTTACTGGCAATGCGTCATCACAAAT
This sequence comes from Ceriagrion tenellum, assembly GCA_963169105.1. Lineage (NCBI taxonomy): Eukaryota > Metazoa > Arthropoda > Insecta > Odonata > Coenagrionidae > Ceriagrion > Ceriagrion tenellum. The sequence goes on along the minus strand of OY720638.1, from coordinate 115,199,775 downwards.
ACTCAAGACAGGAGTCTTAGTTATGGTACTCTTTAAACACCTAAATGCCCTGTCATGCTCTGGCAACCAATTCCAGTCAACATCTGTCTTCAGCAGCTGCCTTAATGGCTCACTTAGCTATGACAAATTTGGAATGTACTGAGATAGATGCATGCATCATGCCCAAAAACCTAAGTAAGTCTTTCCTATTAAGTGGTTTTGGCATTTTTAAAATCTCCAATCATTGCATTTAACAAATTTTTGAAATCGCTTCCACATAGTCAATTTGTGGTCTTATTCCTTCCCCAGATACTATCTGACTCATGTAGGTACTTAATTTCAGGCATTTTGAATTGCAGTTTATCTAAATTAAATTTAATGTTACTAAATCGTGCTCTTTCCAGAACCTTCATGAAAATAGTATCATGCTCAATTTCGTTAGACGCCGCAATTATTAAGTCATCAAAGTAAATTTCACACCCTTTAATCAATTTGCCAAAAAAAACTTTTAAATTCCATTTCTGAAACACCTCAGGCGCTGAAGACAACCCAAACGGAAGGTGATTAAATTTATATCTTACAAAAGGGGTGTTAAAAGTCGTCAGATGGGAGCTTTCCTCATCAAGCTTTCCTCATTTGATGAAATCCACTTTTCACGTCAATTACAGAAAAAATCGATTTTCCTTCGAGCTTAGCCATAATTTCATTAGTTGTCGGAATTGCATAATACTCACGCCTTATAGCCTTATTTAAGTCTCGCGGGTCTATGCACAACCTTCATTTTCCATTTTATTTTCCACAATAACTGCGCTATTTTCCCAGTCAGTTGTACGATCGACCTTCAATATTATCTTTTGATCTTCTAACTCCTGGAGAGCTAGTTATCATGAAGACTGAGTGAGATCAAGTTATCGTGAAGACTGAGTGGAATCCTACGTGGGGGTGTGTAACGGAACAAGCATTTTCTTTTAATTCTATTTTGTAAGTTCCCGGCATTTTGCCTACTCCCTCTAAAACATCGGAATATGACTCAAAATCTGCTGTTTCGTAAATTCATTACTGATTAAATCTATCCTTTTAATTAATTTTAGTGACAAACAAGCTTGTAATCCTAAAATGGGGGTACAGTTTTCATTATCACTATCATTTTCAATCTCAGAATCATTTTCATTATCACCCTCATCATTCAGATTGTGAGGATCACGATAACTAAACTCCTTAATACATTTACGGTCTCTCTGTGGGCAACCCCTTGAAAAATGATTTTTCTCCTTACATCAGGCACATACCTTACCATAGGCAGGGCATTTCCCTTATTCATGTTCATACCAACATTTTTTACCTAAGTATGACTTCTTAACTCGTGAAGAGCGTTCTTATCCTTCTGTCTTCCGACCTTGAAGATGACGCAGACTGTCGATCTGTAGCACGGCTTGAACCTCGGTGTGGCTGATCTCCGATGCTCGGCAGTAATCAGCAGCTTTGTCCAGCTTCATATCGGGGTCGCGCAGCAGTCGTTCCATCAGAGATTTATCTTGTAGGCCGAAGACAACTCTACCCAGGATCAGCATCTCTTCATTCTTTAACTCCCACGCAGATACTATTTTTTTCACCTCGGTAAGAAAACTATAAAAACTTTGCCCTTCATTTTGGACAGTGTGGAAAAACTTATAGTGCACGTACAATAAAACTTTTCGTGGTGCACAGTTAGCATCAATTTTTTTAAAAATCTCCCGTAGTGTCTTTTTTTCACCCGGAGGCCACTTAAATGTATTATAAATGTCAAGTCCAATGTCTCCAAATAGATTAAACAGAAAGGAAATCTTCATTTTTTCCCTTGCATCAGAATTACCAGACGCTTCCAAAAAGATTTCGTACTTCTGCCGACATCTTCGCCAGTATTCCGCCACATTTCCCGAGAATTCCATCGGTGCAGGAGGCTTAAATTATTCCATTATTACTTAAATTATCCAGCTTCTGACACCACGTAATGTTTAAGCACCATTCAGGCAAGACATTTTTATTTCAGGCTTCCGGACGACAATCCATAATCCAAACCTAAACAATAACCTGGATACAGGATCTAAGGTAAACATATCATACGTAATAATAATTGTGGCTGGAGCCTTGACGGAGGTAGCTATCGAAAGGCTTTACCAATACGAAAGCCAAATTTTTCAGCGACGTTGCATAGCATAATATCGTGTTACTTACAACATCAAATTCCACATACAATCACCCAAAGGAAAGGGATAGATCGAATATGTATCTATTCAGGAGTGTGTGAACAAAAATTCATCTTCATGACACTTAAAACATGCTAATTACTCTTAAGAACCCCTTAGTCAGCTGGTGTAACATGACATGCACTGGCAGCAAACAGGAAATTCATCGTCAATGAAGATAGTACGCATTTCTCAAGATCTTATAAGAAATAAGAGCAATGGTTACGGAATAAACAAACAGGAACTTCCTAAGAGTATGCTAAGGCATTGTAGTCGTTGGAAATGCAAAAATCAAACGCATAAAAAATTAGCTTCGTGGTGACCCCTTGATTGCCTTTCCTCCCGTCCCCCTATCCCAACTCCCATTTCTCGGTTGACTGGCTGACTGCATGCAACTGAAAACACTGCGAGCCATGACTGTGATGGAACTGCATACTCCAGACAGAAACTTCAGCCGAGAGTCAAAAGTTCACGAGTCTCCTTATTCATCTGGTCAAAAGCTGAGGTGCTTGGAGTACGTAAGTTTTTCCCATTTCATTGGTGACACATGAACAGAGCATCTGGAAAGGTTTTAAAACGATAAACTGCAACACAGACGATAGGATACCTGACTTTGACGTTGAACGTCGAAACCCAAATGGTCCTAAAAAATAATGTGGAATCACCATATGTATGTTTGTCGCTTTAACATGAATCGATTCCACGAACATACGCCTGAAATGACCACCGGGAAAGCATCAATAATAATCGTAGGAGTACTTCAAAAAGGCTTTTTATTCACGGCAACAGCAAACATTTATCAATCCATGAATCAGCTTCGGATAAATATGCATTACCTTTCCCACTCATGCCATGACGAACTAAAAATCCATTAAAATGATAGAACTCTGACATGCACATGAGTCACCAAAGGTGCATATAAAATAACAAACATCAGTTATTTAAACTTAATAAATTCACAAAACTCGTTAAATAAACATTTAAAAAAGAGACCAGACTAGACACCTAGTTCATTTCTTAGGTTCAATAAATTAAAACGGTAAACTGGAGGAATAAGAAGTAAATAATATGTATATATCTAAAAAATGGTTATGAATACATTTTTGTTCAAGGCCTCAATTAAAATTATATGGTGCTCAGATCATAACAAGAGTGACTGACAAACGTACGCATCCCTTGAAGAATTTTTCTTAGTAACAGTCTTAACGTGTAGAACCATATTAGAGCAAATATGATTACACATTTGTGACTTCATTCACATATTCTGAGAAGATGCCAACTAGATCCAACAATTCGACAAAATAACCCGAAGCACAAGTCGCATTCAAGTTACTAACACTTAATTATGGAATATTTGAGTTGCATAATAGAATTACGCAAAAGTCCTCCCTAAATTTGAATAAATAGCTCAAAATTACAGTTTTCGTTTACATTTACATTACATTTTCCCAAAATATATGTTATTATCCTCAAAGACTGACATTATAAATATATTACATTGGCTGTGTAATTAAAAATATTAAGGGATTACACATTAATGATTACAATTCGACTTTGTAATAACATAGTTACTCAAGACAAATTTTAAGGGCATTATCAACAGAAATGGTACATGCATGATTCCATCAAATGCTTCTTCAAGAGGTTAGCAAACGCATAAGTGTTCTAATTAATATCAAGTACAAGAACATGAAATAAAAGATGGGTGGACAGACAATATCTGTTTACTAGAGATGTTACAGGCCAGTGAGATCTCCCTCAGCTTCAGAAGGCCGAAGAGAAATATCTTACGTTTCTTGTAACACCTATTCCGATCCGATGGAAGAGTAGGCATTTTGCATAGCTACAGTTCAAAACATAAGTATATTTCACTGCTTCAATGGCACCACCACCTTTAGCGTGGGAAATAAGAAATGGGAGCTGGGATAAGGGGGCGGGAGGAAAGGCAATCAAAGCGGAAGGCAACAATGAGAGGGCAAAAACAAGGGATATTTTGGAAGTGCGCACAGAAAAAAAGAAAGATGGGAAAACACAAAAAGCACACTTGAGACTAACTTTCATTCTACAGTCGGCTTCCTTAGACGCGGAGACGATACGATAATGACCACTGGGTTAATTTGAGGGCAGTAAGCGATGGTGAATGACAGGGTCTGTGCACGCGCTGCCTTACGTCGAGGCCGCTACTCGGCTTGCCATCCGCGGCGACCGTCCCCTCGGATGGATATGACAATGGTGGAGAGGCGAGGATAGATTGCATAAAAGTGGACAAAGATTAATCTCCAAACGATACTATCGGAAGTTCGAGAGGGGGGTAGAGAAGCGAATGGGATGGAATGAACAGAAATAGGAACAAGATAAAGGTAGCTTATTGATTTGAAATGGAAAAGGGTTACAACAGCAGATGACAACAAAGAGAAAAGATAACATGATTAAGTAAGCTGGGGGAAATGTAGACGTGGTAAGATTCAGGAGACTGAGGTGACATGCACGCATCTGTACAGTAGGGTTAGGTTAGGGCGGATTAGAGGTAAGATTTGGAGAAAGGGTTTTAGTGGTTAACGTGGGGTAAATATCGTTTAAAACGAATTAAGGCGGTGAATGCCAGGAGAGGAGAGGGGTGAGATAGGTATTGGTCGACTTGGGAGCGATGTGTGAAATGAGCTCAAGAGGAGAAGGAATCCCTTCATTAGACGGGGAGAGGAGGTTGGTTGCAGGCGGAGAAATAAGCTTTTAATCAGAGAATGGGTTACACACCACAATTTCAGATGTCGTGGCCTCTGTATTCCACTTCATTACTCAACCAGCATCCTTCCTTGTTTGTTGGCGAGTTTGAAGCGGATATAAAAGGTTCGATTAATCTCGAAATAATGGGAAATGTCAGCGTTAAGAACGGCAATGGGCCAGCTAAATGAGCATGAGAGAAGGGAGCGGGAGAGAGAGTATGCGAAGGAAGGTTTTTAGGGTACCAGGGCGATGGGTCCGAGTCAAAAAAAATGCAGGGGTAAATCGATGCCAAAGGAAGGGTTTGAGGAGTTGAGAACCGAGACACGATTCTCTAGGCGACGCATAAATACGAGGTTACGTGTAGAACGTGTCCAACGGCCGCATAACTCATTGAAGAGGATGAATCCCCACCGCCGAAATCTTGGGAGGGCCGCGAGGAGGTGAGAAGAGTTAAGTTGAAAAGTAAATATTCGCACACACACAAAATAGGGGTGGACAAAAGAATAGGAGGAGTTTCCTCGAATTTGGTAAGTGAGAATGGTCTCTTTTCACCTTTCTCCACTTGCCTCCCCGTGCCTCACCCATAAGAATCATCCTCCTCGGTCGCTGATAAATATGATGGCATACAACGGCGTCATACATATTTGCCCACGAGCAACTACGTGACTGAAAATGACATTTACCATGGAATAATGCCGATTAAACAACTGAGAATAATGGCCATGGGGTGATGATGGCGAATTGGATGATGGGGAGTGCGACGGTAAACGGGGAAGGGCTCTTTGGCTGGGGGAGTGTGTCACCATCGGGGTTAATGGAGGCGTGCGACGGGGCGAGTTACTACTGACTGAAAACAATGATTCCAACCGTGGCGCTTACTCAGCTTCCCACGATGAGGCAGGAGAAACTCGTTTTACCGTTACTCGTTTTACCTCGAAGACCGTTTTACACGAGGCACTTTATTGCACAATCTGATACATGCATGGAAGTGCATGAAAAATTGTGTCGTGTCAAGTGGTGGATTGCTAGAATGGACACGCAAATGTATAAAGGAGAGATGAGAAAATAGCCACTGCTTCGAGTCCGAGCCTGTATTCTCGCCTCGTGAAAACAGATGCTACTTCATATTGCCCGATGAAGAGCCTGGAGTAAAATGGCCTCGAGTGTGTTCTGTTTGGAAGGGAACATTCGAAAAAAACCCGAGACTCGCTCCGTGGGGAGCCAAATCCAGAAATATGTCGGCGATGCGTAAAGGGCGAGCTAGGGTCAGAGGGTAGTTCTCGGTGTCACTCCTCGTTAATGCAATTAGATACCTTTGGATTGATCCAAGTTACCCTATTTTCAACCTCAGTGACAATTATGATTGGATCTTGACCGATGGTCCAGATGGCGGTGATTTTCTCGGTGAAAAAGTTCTTCGATGGGGTGAAGGATTTCAATCCTATAGGGGGTCACAAGTACCCTAACGAGGAAGTCTGGATACCTCAGAAATCGCGGCAGCACAAGTCCTCCAAGTCCTTTTCAGCTATTTCTTAAGCAACTCGGCCGCGCGCCAGGGAAAATACACGCAATTTGCTTTCAGTGGATTTGCTAAGAGGGTGGTGGTGCCACACACATCGGAGGGAAACCGAGAGGGAGTTCACACTCTTAACTTTTTGTGCTTTTTCACAAGGTCACATTTGTCTCCCACTGATGCCCATCTTTTCACATTTTTGAATTTACCATTAGCGTGAGTGCATAAAGCGCACAATTATGGGAACAACACATTTTTTAAACATATCATTTATTTTAACAACGTAATAGTATGTCACTTCGATGACTAGATAGAAGCCTCATGTGAGGCAGAAACTCACGCATAGATTACAATTAGGGACGCATGAAATCTTCGCAGAACAAGTAAAAACTCAAATGAGAATTTTGCGCATTTTCCAGTAGATCAAGATTTCACAATTCGAGGTCATAGTCTCCATCCCTCCTGAGCAGTAGTGCTTTGCATGCTATCATCAGTTAAACAACCAACATAAGGCCATTCGTGTGTACTAGTGCCAATACTAGCCGCGACTACCTCCGTTTTCTTATACGACAGCAGAAATGTTGGAAGAGCTTCGTTGGAGAGTATAAGATAGCAAAAATGTTGGAGAAAAGAGACGGAGAAAATATCTAGATCAAGAAACGTTCAAAGACATTTTTTTCTAAATAATGTACTTAAACAGACAAGTTTTAAGTACGGTGCAATCATATCTGATTGGCGTTCCATACAGCCATTAATAGCGTGGTATATTTACCACACCGCAATTGAAACAAATTCCAGTGTCAATTTAATAGGGCGGTATTTCCGACACATTTTTGAGTGCCTTCAGGATGCGATGAGTCAAAGCCAGAGGTTACAAGCGTTTTATATATCAAGCCAAATCTCCTTTCTTCCAAGATCTGACGTAATTCGTTGAATATCCGAGTCATTGACACTGAGCCGCACAGTGATCAGCCCTTTTGCAGGTTTGATGGAATGAAAGTTTGTGTATGCACTACAAGCACTAATTAAGGCACGAGGTTTTGACTGTTCTATTCAATGTACTTGAATTTCCTTACTGGCCTCAACCTACACGAATAGGACCGAGGTACTAAAGAAGATGAATCACCCGAGAAAGTAATTCGAAATTACCACGACCTATATCCTTGTACTCTGCTACGAAAAATATAATTGGTCGTCTTAGAAAAAATATACTGCCGGGGACGCGGTAGACGGGGTATCGATGCTGGGGAGGCAATTTGTAATGTAATATGAGCTAGAATGGAGCAAGTGCCCCCAGATTCAGAGCCTCAAGAGCTACGGAAACAAAGGAAGGTGTAAAATCTATTTAACATTGAGCTACCTGCCCAAGATCAGAGTCAGGAAAAAAATCTCTCAGACTGTGCCCTGACCAATGACGAGACAACCAAAGGCATGATCCAAATACCATCACCCTCTGAGGAAATTAAGCAGCTCTGGAATAAAAATATTGCGTGTTAAAGTCGACACAAATCTACTACGAAAAATGAGCTATCGAGGTGAAAATAATAGGCATTAAATGACTACTCGGACGTTCATTTTACATCAGCATTATGTAGTCACAAGTAAACATCCACACACTGATTCTCGACCACATTGGACATACGGACATTTCATACATGGTGGTCAAATTCATTCATATTTAATCATTAACCATCAGCAGGAATGAGAAAATTTTATAAATGTTTCAGTCATTAATACCGGAAAATTAAGACAAGCACAAGAATAAAGCCATCCCAACGTCTGTCGGATCGATGATGGGAGAGATCGCAAGGTGCTGAGCCCAAACGAGCACCAAGTGCCCACATCGGAGCCAGTTCACCTTTCTCCAACGCCAGTGTTTCCCCGGGCGATTAATGTGTCCCGAATATCAGAGAGCTCTGACCACCGTCCAGACGTGCTCAACGAGAACTTCCTCGGATTGAAATCCGGAACTTCCGGTCTCTTGCTAAACGCCCGTTCTCCTCACAGCCCTGTCGCCGACTCATGACATGAAAGGGAGAAATCACCCCGCGAGAGGAAAAGTAATCTGTCAGTTATTTCCCTCCACAAAATTATTCAATCACAAGACAAACGAACTCATAAAATAATCACAACTTAGGAAAGTACAAAGACTAAGAATAAGTGCGGGGCACTGCCCTTTCACGGGCACCTCGTGGGCGCATTTTCAAAGAAGATAGAGGGTTCCAACGAAGTCGTTCCGTCGATAGCTTATCGACATGGATAGCTATCGACAGATGTATTTATCTACGCTCGCTTCCCGTATCTTCGTCGGTGGCAGTAACGTAAACGGCCGATAGCGTGGAGCTGGGGGTTGCTCGACAAAGCATGACGCGTGGGAAAAGTTCTCAAAATTCGCCACGGGGAGAGAGAGGCTCGCACTTCTGACTCCACTGAAGACTTTTCGGGGATGAGTTGGCCAGACGCGGAATCGCTCGGCATGGATACATTCTGGATCCCTGAGCTGGTATAAGAGATGAAATAACGCACAGAGAGATGCAACAGAAGAGACCACTTCCCTGACGTCCCAACCACCTAAATTCCATTACGACGCATTTTCCTGAATGATCAAGAAAAGCATTTTAAAGCCATGGAGACGAGTAACAATTTTTTAAACTTACGATCTCGCCTTCGATAATTGCCGACAGCGAAGGTGAGGACTTTCTCGGATACTTCACTTGCAATGACACGAGGCGCAGTTATTCCCAAAAAATAAGTGATTAACAATCAGAAGCATTTAAATATTTGTTTTAAAATTTGATATTCTCACCAAAACTCGTCAAATAATACAATTATTTCCACCCAGTGTACAGCACAAAGAGCATTTTAATTGGTTCAGTTCTCACATGTAAAGCAAGCAATCAAAGCGGAAAACAACATTATTTTTTTCCTACCGGCATGTATTTCCAACAATTCTACAAATTGGAATGAAATCGGTGGGCTTCGCCACTAATATCGGTCTGAGTTTGCACGGGACGGCCCTCAATGGGAGGAAAACCCATGGAAATTAGAACCACAGAAAAATCGATACAGATTGCGAGAGATTACTATGCACACTGATCAACAAAATTTGAATGACAAAAATATTGCAAAGGGTGAAAAAGTTCTAAGATAGTGGTCAAGATATACTTATATTTTTTGTTTAGAATGAAAGTTTACCGATTGGGAGCATCGAGTTTCGCTCAACTCGGGGTGCAGTTTCTCAGATAAAAACGTCGTCAGCAGATGGTTTAATCACCCCTCGTGTAATTTGGCGATGATACAGATCGCAATGTAATTTATAATTAGCCCATAGGCAAACATTTAAATTTTTCGATTTTTTGACAGTTACCGTTAATCATTTTGAAGCATAAGAGTTTTCAAGAGCGGGTCCGGTTTCATTGTCATAAATTGCTACTAAGAGCATTACGAGCCTAATAAGTTTCCGAAAGAAAAAGTTGGTCCGAGGGTTCCTCAAAAATCTTTGGTTTAAAAAGAACAGTTAATACAGACAATGGAATAAAATAAACACTAAAATTTGCTAACGTTTAAAACTGTATCATCTCCCCGGAGCAAGAGTTGTTACTTAGATGGGGCAGTTCAAAAGCAAATGGTAGCTTGGACACGAACCACTCCAAAACATAAGCATACAAGGGATGAACACTAATGTGTGCAACATTACTCGGTAGATTAAGCCAGAGTTCTATAATGAGTGATCAACGTTAACCAGAAAGTGGCGAAGTCTTATGTCAACCTGAATTTCAACGATATATCGGGTCACGTATTAAACGTTAGACTATGCGAATTTGTAGGTTAGTCGATGTGAGCGTTATCGCTGAGAGAAAGTATTAACTCCGGTTTTTACTTTAATCAATCCGGTTTAAAATATTTAACCAGAGATAATAAAACCGGGCCTTGGAGGAGCATTTCCCCAAGAGAACGTCTAAATACTTGGGCGGAGCGAGCAAATTTAGCGAAGAAAATGTAGCTATGAAGAACATAAAGGAAATGCATTACCGGAAACGTTCATAAAAATCCAGATTTTAAAAAGTAGAATCCACATTTGGCTTTCAGTGCCTTTGAAATATAAAACTAAATTGGTTGAGGCCATCGTGACACTGAGGTGTTCGATACGGCAGATGCGCGACTCATGGGCAAGTGTCACCACATCAGAGCAAATTTCACACTGATAGACACTGTGCGGCAAATTCACACGTTTTGGACAGGGGAGTGTAATTTCATCAGACAGCAAAGTGCTGTTTCCTAGGAATGTTCTGCAGTAGATCAAATCCAATACCGTGAGGAAAAGCGGATGAAACGCGCTAAAATTAACGAAAAGAAAGGATGGAGACACGTTTCCAAGCTTTGTTTAAAGCATTGATCAAGAGCCAATTTTAAAATATTATGACATATATCACGGAATATAACCATCGTCTAAGCAAACGTAGAGATAAAGCAAACCTACTTTCGGAATTCTTTGTCTTTACAGTAAATTTTTTTCCAAATAGCATAGAGATAAATAAAATTGAAGGCCACATAAGAAGTCTCCGACATGTTCATTATCATTATACGTTGATGGCATCAGTGGTAAATGGATAAAAACTGCGAAAATTGTGGATTTTACACATATACCATCTGAAATAACTGCCACAACATGAACATCAATCTCGAAATAGTTTCGAGTTTACGACGCTATAGTTGCTCTAATGAGCGGGTAATGAGAAGTATAATTTTGCAATACAATACATATATTGACTGACCATCAAAAATTTTCGAAAAGGAGCTACAATTTTTCACCCTATCGGGTGCTTTAATTCTGATTCCCGTTAAGGCTCCTAATGGTGAGTTCAACCATTGAAAATAATTCTTAAGCACTTGAAATTTAGAGATCGCAACGCTGCTTTCAGCACCTCCTTACCACCGATGAGATCCGTTCATAAATACACTCTACGCAATGAAAACACTGCCCATGGGCCAGGATTGGATAGCATAATTTTAAACTTTAACTCCTAACGACGCATCGCGAGGATCGAGCGCCCATATTCCGCGCGAAAAAGAAGACAAGCGAAGTGAGCCGGCTGAGCGGCCATCTACTCCACGTCAAAACCGTAGACGACGGCGACGCGTTGAAAAAAGCCCGCGACCACCCGCTTCAGATTAGCATCGGGGGCATGTGCAGTGAGGCGCTTCACGCCGCCGAAGAGGGCTGGCAGGAGGGCGCGGAAGTGGTCGTCGTCCAGGTGAGCCACGAGGTCGAACACGGACACGAGCATTTCCGCCCACACCTCGCGGTGCGCCTCGGCGTCCTGCGGGAGAGACAAGAGAGATTCAATCAGGCCTTCATACATTCATTCATGCACAAGCCTCCATTCACACCCCATATTCGAGTAGGTTCATTCCTTTCCCGAGAATAGAAAATACACTGCCAGGATAACTATGTGATTGCTTCACCACGGACATTCTAAGTTTTTCCATTGGGGAGAATGAAACTTCCAAGGAAACTGCAATGCATAAATGGGAGATTTGAAGGCATGCGTAAATTGTTTTTTTCCTTAATTCCCCCAGCGAAAAACATCTCAGCCAGGTTGTTTCATCTCATTTCAATAAATTACTGTAAGGTGATATTTTCATAGGGAAAAAGAAGTACGACTTAAATGTAGACTATAGAAATTCAAGAGCTGTTTGATTATACCCTTCCTTTGAAAATTACACTTGTTGCCGCCACTAGAAGGAAGATTCTGAGAACGTACAACCATAGAGTAATGAAGTATTATATATACTACTGCATTTTCCATAATGGAGCATGCTGTAGTTGAAGAACTTGCTTTGATATGAGAGTGAGCGAATAAAATTAACTCACATTGTAAAAGGAAACGTTAGTTCGAACATAAAGAGATCGACGATCAACCAATGAAAATTAAGTGTTTTTAAGAGTTTGACAATCAAAGGCTTCATACGGATCTAAGTTAATAAGTTCACAAAATTTTCTGGGCGCTATTCCATGGACCTTCCCACTTTCTCGGGGACAATCACGGAGGGAGTTGCTGCATAGTTAAAGGTAAAAGCATCACGTGAGTTACCATTAGTCTGGTTCCCACACTTCGATTACCCTCTGGCAAGGGTGGCCCCACCAGAAGCATTTTTATTGCTCCCACCAGTCTCATCCAGAGCGCGCACGTCCCTCCACCGCGTCGAAGTTGCATTACAAAGTATTACAAGAAAATTGAGGAGGAGATGAAAGACACGCAATTAAAAATTGAGCGACGGGAGGCCATTCAAATCGTAGACCGACTCGCTCCGAGTGAAGCTAAATGGATGATTAAGGGAACCGGAAGCCGCAATGAAGTACCCAGCCAAAATAATTCCCCTACACCAACTACAGGTATCGCAAGGCTTGGGGACACTCGTCTGCTTAGAGCGTGACGCGAGGGAAGGGAAGTCAAGCGATGGTGGTGGGGCAAGGGGACCCGGCTGGATCCTTCGAGGGATCCGCTTAGAAAACCTTCAGTTACCATGCGCACGGATCACCCTCCCTGACATCTGGCTCTCGGAGCAGGCGAGTGATACCAAGTTCTGTGACGTATATACGAAGGTGAATACTAAGAATGTAAGTGCTTAAATTTCACGGGGTTTGTTTGAGCTGCAAACACTGAGTACCAACCTTCATAATACTGCTCCGCCTTTGGTTCTCCAGCTCAGGAGGCAGTCGGTCTTCGGAGGTTGCTGGTATAATGGTCTCCCTCAGTCCTGTCCTCATCTTTAAGTCCACGTTATGAGCTTCTCTTGGTAGGATATTCGAGGTGATACCCCGGCTCAGCTTATGCCTCTTGTATTCGTCCATCAGTTGCTCCACATCCTTTTCCGTCGAAACCCCACCGGAGGAACCCTCCGATTCCTTCCCAGCATGCATAGGTGACTCAGAATACCCACTCTGAGTATCACTGGCAGCCGCCTGGTCCGAGGAAACTGCAACCTTCTCGGCATTATGATCCTCACTGTCACTGCATTCTGAAGATTCATGAGCCAGATCTGAGAGGGAGAAAGGTTTCTGAGGAGATGAGGGCTTACACTCCTTCACAGTGCTAACTTCGGCAGAACTTTGGGAGGGTACGAACTTCTGCTTGGGTGGCGAGTGGGCGGGCTCCACCGTCGCCAGGTGAGTCTGTGGCAATGAGGGAGGATCAGAGACCTGGGGATCTTTGGGACACTCCTTCCTTTTTATTTCCGGGAAGTCATCCGGGTGAGCAATTAAGAAGAAAATCGGCCGATCCGAAATCCGGTCCACGGCCGAATGTTGTCCATTCCTGTCCAGAGCAACATCTATGTACGTCTCCACGAGATCATTGAAGCCCCGCCACAGTTTGACGATGAGCGATGGAACATCCAACAGCAGAGGATTCTTTCCGAATTCCATCATGATACTTGAGGACTGGTCAGAGACGTGCGAGCTGGTATCACGGTTTTGATCATCATTTCCTTGGTGCACGTCCAATATTTGCTTCACCCTTTCCACAGTGATTTTGCCCTGACCTACTTCATGCAAGCACAGATCAAACAGGGCAATGACTTTGATGGTCCACGCAGCACCCGCCTGTTTGTAAAGGTTCGCGGCTTGGTCCAAATATGCAACCTTCTGGACAAGGAACTTTAAGCCGGGTCTCTGATCAAAATCAATGGCTGCTTTGTATGAAGAGTCGAGGCAAGATAGAAGGACCTGTATATCCTCTGAAGCCATGTGCTCCATAAAGCCAGGCAGTGGGAAAGACTCTTTCTCGCTTGACGAAGCTTTTCCTCTGGATCCATGCAAACCCAATACAGGGCTATGAAGTATGACGTTTGCCAAACTAAAATAGAAAATGCACACGATTCAGTACAATTTATTTGCAACAGTAATCATGGGACATGCTACCGCGACAGAATCATTAAAAGTAATGCCTTACTTCCTTAGAGAATTTTCCAAAAATTATGGCATTAATTAACGTCACCGCTTCACAGAAAAACACTATACAGAGGAAATAATAAGCTAAACAATCAAGGAAAGTTCACTACTATGAACACATACCTAGATACAACATGTTTCGTTCCATTGAGAAGGATTGAACCAATAGTTTGAAGTAGCATTTGGTGTGCCAAAAGACCGACAACCAGGCTCCGGAAAGGCACCCGCACGATGTAGAGATCTGGGTTTAAGGTGTTCTCAATGTTCGGCGGGTACAGGAGAAAGATAAAACTTCTCTCTTCTCCACCTTGACTCCCATCTCCGGAGTATTCGCTCGCAGACGGTCCTTGAGAAACTGATGACATAGTGGATTCCAAACCACGCTGACTCTCCAAGAGAAATACCTGTCGATATAAGAAACAGTTATATTATAAAATGACAAGCCATTCACGAAGACCGACATGCATAGTCGTTAAGACATTGAAGATCAGATGATTACACGTGAAGGTCCTAAGTTTCCTGACGGTGCTTTAATTCAGCACGATCGTAGCTGAGAGACCGTGCGATTTTCTAAAGACGGTATCAACCTTTATGGTTTCCTGGGCGCTTAGTTTTTTTAACTATAGATGCATTAGAGTCAACTGTACGCATGAAGTGGTATTTTGATAATGTTATATAAGACTGGAACACACATTGATATAGAAGTTTTCCCATAAAATTTGCTGCACTCGCCGATTTCCATTTAACATAAAATGCAAATATAAAATATGTGACAGTAATAGCCATTCTTCACAAATGAAAAAGTAACTGTTTCCTTCCAAAGATTTCTGACACAAATCTGTGGAAGGAAACAAAGTTACTTTTTCATTCGTGAAAATCAACTTCCACATAGCTTCAAACCATGGAACGTATAGCCATTTTTATTAGCGATAATGATACCCACAGCCATATCCCCGAAAATACTAATTTTAAGTGGTATGTACTTATTTGTGATTGTCTTACACCGAAGGAGGGGTAAAAATCGGACAAAAGTAAAAAAATAAAAATATGCATGGTAAGTCTTCAAAGAGCAACGGTAGAAGAAACAAATCTACCTCATCTTAGTACCCTTAGAGCCGCCGTAGGGGCACGCAAAGTATTAAGACACCAGCCATGAAAAGGGTTGGGTCGAGGGAAAAGAACTACGACGAGGGAAAGGACGAAAGTGAGTTGCATGCTAACAGAGTGTCTAAGTGCCTCGCTGTCACTGTAACAAGACACTACAGGGGTGTGGAATGAAGGACCTGTTGTATATGCTTATCAGTTCGCCGGTGTATCTTTTTTATTCTATAGCTTCTATCCATCAGATAAGAGTTCGAGGTGAAAATATAACCCTCCCTTTCATACTGAAAGTAGCTTGATCTGAAGTTTTCATATTATTTTAGCCTAAGAGTAGCCTACCGAGTCTCCGGCGACTTTCAATCTAGTCCTCCATCAACCTTGTTACCCCCACTGCTTATTCGTAGCCCTCTCTAACGATAAGTGCGGATTTCCTTCGTCTTTTTTTATTCTGCAGCTTACGTTTTTCCGCTAAGGATACCACATTCCAAATGTTACATCCCAATTTCTCAAATACAGCAAAGTAAATGTTTAGGCGTGTTTCCCCGACGCAAAGACTCTAATTGCGGCGATGACCAAGTATTTACGTCACCAAAATTTCTAGCTTCACAAATAAACGATGTATTCCAGAATTGAACATAACTTTATAGTACGGAGTAATTTTATCTGTCCATTATCGGCAATCTGCCATTTCGTCCGATAGCGAAATCTTACGATATATCCCATACAATGCAAACAATAACGAGTTTCACAACTTCTCAACTCATTACTGCTAGCTGCCTCACGAGAATCGAACGGGATTATGCTAGTGAGGTGATACACTGAAGTGATACTTGTGTGGCGGAGGATTAAGAACATCCCCTTGATTCCGAGCGATTAGGTTCGACTTCCATCAGCATTATAAGGGAGGAATATTGTTCTTCCAGACCGTCCGCACGGTGAGTTAAATTAAGTCTAAGTGTTTCATCTCCCCTCCGAAGTTTACGACAATGCGTCGGAAAATTAGGTATAAAAATACTCGCCGGGATAATGCAAGATGCTAAATAAAAAAATAACTCGTTAATCTGGAATTGTGGCCTCAAATTAGCAGCCAGATAATTGAAGGATGTAAGTATTGAATTTATAATGCAATAAAGACGGGTTTAACTACGCTAAAATACCCAACAATTCTAAAGTCACCTTTATCTGGCTGTAATGTAACTTGCGTTCAGAACCTGAAATTGTGCGCAAAGCTCAACATTCGACGAAACATGCGGGATCTTCGACGAATTACTGAACGATTGGGCGAAGATAACCCAACTTAAGTGTAAAAGGAAACCAAGATATATTCCGCAATTGTAACAATGAATTCAGTTCTTAAAAAATTACGCAACAATCTACTCAAATATGTGAAAAATTCTAGGGAGTCAACAAAATACGTACGTACTTCAGAGGATTTTAGGCAACTTATTTTCAAATCCCTGCATAAAAAGATCCAAATGGGTTACACTGCAAATTCAAGGACTAGCCCACATTTTGAGCACAATATTCCACGCTTGGAGCACTAATGTATATACAATAAAATAAGAACATTTATTCCCATTCGGTGCACACGGAAGTTTTGGTCAGCATCACGAGCACAGATTATTGTTACTTAAAAAATAGAAATTTTTCAAAATTTCTCCTCTCCTGCTCATTTCGGAAGATGTGATGCAATAATTGATAGACCGTACTTGATTAGTCGTTGTATAGGGCACTTGTATTGAGTGAGGATATGCATAATATTGAAACGAGCAAAAATTAAATATGAAATTGAATTATTAACAAAGAGGAATCACTATATTATTGAACAGTCTCACCATCTTGAGCCAATTAAGTGTCAGCAACCCCATGATAAACTTTCAGCTGAGAATCATGACTTATTCTCCCTTTACCAGGGGCTAGCTCAAGTACCACAGTCAGCTTATCTGCCTTTGAACTAGTGGGATGATTTTCACAAAGTACCAAATCCCAAGATGCGAAGGTTACTTGAGAATGGAGTTTGTTAAAAACCTCCTTCTGTTTAACTTTACCCTTTTTGAGATTGGCCGCCATTTGCTTCTGACAGGACGACCTCTGCTCCTCACCGGCATTATCAGCAGAGATTTCCTTTGAGAAGGGCCAATGATTACTCAGAGGATGTACCAATTAATCAATTACAATTAATTCAATTAATACCTTCTCGATAATGTATATACTTTCATCTAGCTAGATGGTTCACGGTCGTCGGGCTAGTAAAGGGGCCATCCTTGAGCAGGATTGCTCAAAATCCGTAAAGAAAACGTAACTCGGCGAGAGGCAACTGCCAACTAACAGGCAGTCAGTGACCTGGACGAGGGGGCAGCGGCCGGTTTTCAAGTGAATGAAGATGGAGACCACGTGGGTCGATACAACGAAACCCATGACACCACAGGAGTTATAAGTTATTTACCCAACGGACTGTAGTCCTGAGAGGTGGAAGCAAACGGGAAAACACCACATTATTATTCCGAGAAGAAGCAGCTCTCTAACGTTTTCCCCGACCTACCAAGGAGGTATATTACAGTAACTTGGTAGGATATTTGTGCGCTTCATCTTCGGACCGATGAGTGCTAATGATGATAGGTCTTATAGACATGGTCATATAATATAAGCATGAAAACATTATAAATAATTATTTATATATTTTATAAATAATAATAATATATATTTTATAATTAATTTATAAATATATTATTTAATATTATAAATAATTATATATTTTATGAATAATAACCTGTTGCGCAAGTTGTTTCAAGCGATCACTTTCCCGGATCGTGCAGTCTCTCCTCGCGGCTACTTTCACTTGTCCCGAGTCACCGTAGAAGTTGTGAGAGCCCGCGTGGAAGGCCACCATGAGTTGACGGAGGGAGTGCAGCGAGAGGGCGCACGCGCGGTGCACGGCCAGGCACGCAAACGCCCACTGCTCTCGGCTGAGCACTGGCCCCGCCGTCAGGATGAGGTGCCTGCGGAGCAAAGACAATGAGATGCTCGTGAAATTACGTCACACATTTAGATGTAAATACAGGTATATATATAGAGAGAGAGAGCAAGCAGGAGGAAGAAAGGAATATTAAACATAAAATGAGCGACCAAGCCGGTGGGTTTGGGGTTCGATTCGCAGTCACTTTAACTTTCAACGTTTGGAATCGGCAATCTTTCACAGAACCATTGTGTTCGTCCATTACATGTGTTCACCATCCCCGCTCCTTCCTTAGGTTATATATACTTCGACATTGAGCGATTCAGTTAACGCGTGTGCAGTCTAATGCGTTCACATTTATGCAAAAGAAGTTATAGTTAACGTGCCTTAAAAATTAGGTCTCTGTAGCCTGTTTTGCGCGAATATTCACGGTATTCACACAGACATCACTCATTTCAAAGTAAAACAACTCAACTTGCCGAAAGAATGACACGGGACGACAGAACCAATGTCTAACATTTCCATTAAAATTTGAGCTTGAAAATCCGAGCTGTAGGGCTCGTGTGCGTGCGAGGCTTACCCCACTGGTGAGACAGCCCGAGTCGCTTTTGAGGTACAATTAAAGCTGTTGTGATTAGCACACTCTGTGAGGATGGGTGCCCTTGCCTTCTCCCAGCTACACATCCACCAAACATTGTAGCGCCCACAATGGGATGCGTAGCGCGAGAGCCCGAAATATTTCGGAACAATATGGAAGTATTTTTGAAAAATAATTTTGCCAATTGGCAAAAACTTTTATGTTTACGCAGAGGACAATCTCCCTGGAGGATCTCTGATACGTCGGACACAAAATATTTCGGTAGTGTCTCAAATATTTTCTTCTTTATCAAAAAGTCGTGTTAGTGCCAATTTCGACGTTTGTGTGCCGCAGGAGAAATAATTTCGGTTTCCCATTGAAATATGGTAAAACAGAAAGTAAAGCTCCTTCGCAAATTTACCCCGCTAAATTAAAAAAGAGCCAAGGAGGCATATGGTACAACAGGTTAGGCAGCCTGGAGATACGACCTCACGATGCAACTTCTTCGCGATCTTTTTTCGCTATCATTAATAATGGCGCGTGAAGAAGAGGAATTTATGTTCCTACCCGTTCGGCAGAGTACCTCTCTTGATAAGTCGCTTTTATCTGTTCTAGAGGTAAAACGTGGGGTCAAAATAATATCCTGTGTGTCACATAAACTCGCCTGATCTCCGTGCTTCAAGTAATCAAAGCCTAGCTTATAGTATCACAGTCTGAAACAGTTCACAACCTACAGCTTCATCAGCTGAATAACACTTTCTCTTTGCACGAAGCAAGATTTAAACAAAGCGTGCGGCTTTCCGTTGTATTTTATTAACTTCGAGAAAACTTTGTTGCTGAGTCTGGCGAAACTAAAGTAAAGTTACATCTCGCTTTATATTATTTGTTGAATAACATTCCTACTATTCGTATGACAATTTCTAGTTTCTTTCAAGCAGCGTCAAAGATGTTTCCTACGGCTACGTACCACACTAGGGCTGAAGTCAACGTGATTCCCAGGCATTTTACTCCATCTGATACAGTTCTACTTATTCCCTCTACATTATAGAAACAATTTTTTAATAAGGAGAGTACTGTAGCTCATTTACTTAGGTTACGTTGCAGCACCGACAAGAGACACCAAGAAGTGACGCCGTTAAGATCCGATGAGAAACCCCCGCTCCGCTTTTGTGTCAATATCTCTGTAGATGACATTATCATCAGAAAACAACCTGATCGTTAGAAGGAAAGGACACAGGAAAAGAGCGCACCCGAGACGGAAGTAGGCAGAGAGCGAGAGAGTGGAAATACCGTCACCCAACAATCAGACGGCATATCCTTTGGGGAAATTTTTATCGCCTGGGAAGGAAGTCATCCGAATGTTTAGCACTACAGGATATCCAGCTGGGAGTACATCCTATTCCGCTCAGTTAAAACATGCACAAAGCTAACAGAATTGACAAAGACCTTGTAAGATAACCAGTTTTTATATCTGAGATTCAATTTTACTCCTCGCTCTTTTCCTATTCTATGAAATGGATTGAATCTCCACTCTCAATATTGAGGAAAATTCCAGGTCTTCCTGGAGGAAAATCAAATTCTTCAAACATATTTTTATACACTGGTAGGGGGTCTGTTTTTAGCAGGAATGAACTATGTCCTTATTTATTGCACTACCGCTCAAGAACGCCAAATTTATACTTAAATGATATGACGAGGAGAAAATCGAAGAAAAGAACTGAGTAAATCTATAAAACTGAAAAATTAGATAAACTTTCAACCTCCCTTGAATTGGCAACTATTCATATAGTCGAGGCATTTGCATGGGAATCTCGGCGAAGATCTTTTATCTTACAAGGACCTGAGATTGCATCCAAAAGAAAAATAAATTAAATGACAAGAAAAAAATCGGTTCCAAGGAGGACAGACCAATCATTTGTCAATCAAAACAAGTGAGGATGCTGAAATTATTCGAGGAACATTCAAGATGCCATTCAATCCTTAATGCGGGACCGAGATCGTGACTCCACAAAATTGCCCAGAATTTAGAATAATAGTGACCGGGAAAATAAAGGAAGAATGCCCTAATTACGTCGAAATCAAGGAGCTTTCAATCATAACCATTACATTGGTCATTCAAGCCTATGACTGGCTTACGAGCCAGATTCCAGCGCAGCGTTTTGTAAGCGATTCACGATTAAATTCAACACTTTCAATTGAAATTCCACACAAGAGATATAATCACCACCAGCTGTCAACGCAGTGTCATCATCAGGACCTACTGGTACTGACGATGCTAAGAGTTGAAAACTGGCTGCGACAAACAATGCCACCCATCACGGTTTCAAAGGTCTTCACAAAGTCAATGAATGCCAAATGAGGTGATTTTTTAACATGCATCATCTTTTCTATGGGAATTCGTGGACAGAAAAAGGTCTCTCTAGTTCTTCTGTTCTTTCTGAATCGGAATTGGTACTCCGATAAGTTTTCTTTAACTTTTCCTTCTAGCCTTCGGCTTGGTTTTGGCTTGATTATTTGGGGAGGCGACCGACTTCTGAGGACATTGACGCCATTAAGGTAGCAGAAAGGTCACAGAGGAAAAAAGGAAGGGTGGAAGGGAACCCGGCGCCGCCGTTATACAGCTCTCAACGAAATGAGCCGAGAAGACCATGGCTTAACATCCTATCCGACGATCGGAGAATTGTACTTGAAATGTTCTCAAAAGGCACTCAAGCAGGGGTCAAGATTCCAATGCAATATTCTCCGCCACCGAGGGGATTCAAACCCAGTCCTTCAGCTATTTATTAGCAGAGTCTTCGTGAGAGCAGTGACGCTTTCCGGGAGGTAGCTGATCCTTGCCCAATTGCCCATGCTTAAAATTGACTGCCCAGTTGCTTAAAATCTATGGCTAAGGGAACATGCAAACATGCACTTGGCACTCATTGGCATTGGCTCATAAAACCTTAAATAACAATGAGGGAGAGATATTGCAAATTGTCCTTTATTTCCTTCAGCTCATTCATGTTGGATATTCTTGCCCCGCATGTGCAGCATCTCAAACCCCCGAATCAATGCGTTGCATACCTAAATGAATCAAAAGCTGTTAACTTCCATGCAGGCGTATAGTCATGCTTCCATGGAAAAATAGAACTCCTGACCTTTTAATTGATTGTAGTGAGCAGCAAGCAAAACTTAACGGCGTAATTTCACGCTTTGACTGGCCATAGTTATTTCTGTTTTATTTTTTATACGAGTTTCCTCCATCTCGGCAATTTCCTATGACTCCTTGAGCAACTGCAGGCGAATAATTTGGTCACAAAGAAATTAAAAACACCTCGAAAATACTTACACGAGGACGTTGAACTACTCGCTAAATATTGAAGTGAAATTTTCGTGATATCAACGACCGCGTTTAACCGTTTCCAATAACGTATTAAAAACTGTCCAACTGTGCAACTCACTTCCCACCGCTTCAAATAATGCCCAAAAAGCTGTGGTCTAGGTAACAGAAAAATAACAACAAGACTGCACACAACAACAACGGCTCCACGATAGGGAAAGATAAATCAGAAAACGTCACTAATGGGTAGACTAAGCACTTATGTATGGACTGGATATATCAATGAGAATGAGAAAATGTCATAATCACAAATTTACGTCGATATTACGCGAGAAAATTAAGTGGTATACCGTCGTTAATTATCGTATTAATAACAAAGCAGAAAGCGAAATTAATGATACTATTAGCATCAAGACCTACTCATTACAGAGTGGATACTGGCAAAAAACACTGTCTCCTCCTCAACAAGAAGTTAATGCATCGCCCCCACCCTTCGTCAAAAAATCTGGAGAAGCAAAACTTTCCTATAACCACACGGTCATGACAAAAAAAGACTTGTGTATTTTTCCATGAACGAACCAAAATTGAATTTCTATGGACTTTCCGAGGCAAACACCACGTTAATTTTCCATAATAACCCTCATAGACCGCACATGAGATCCCACAGGGTCATAAAACAACCCTTTTCGCAGGGCCCTACTTTCTTAGTCGGCTGATAACAGCTGGTAGAGGCATTTATTTGACATTAAGAGCGCATTACCGACAAAGACCTCACGTATCACTCAAGGCAGCCAAAACATAGTGGCGTAGACATTTGGCCAGAAGACTTACCGAAGAATAGTTACCATATGCATTAGAAAAGAAGAAACCTAACTTAATGCCGACCACTAAGGCTTGCAGCCACCCATTTGAGATAATAGGCATGCGTTTTCCCCATACTTCCCTGGGTAAAATATCAGCTGAGGTGAGAGCTGATAGTATTTAAATAATAAGTCGCCGATGGAACTTCTATACATCAGAAGTGTATCAGCTAACTAGCCGCGTCCCTTCGGCTCCCTTCACTCAGGCGGGCAAGAATGGTCATTTTGTACCTCCGAACCGATCGGTACGGAAGACTTTTCGTCTGGTGAGACGTCACACGGACTACAATGGTATTACGTATGACACTGATCGGTGTGCCGGGGAGCTCCTGTCGGTATAATTACAGATCCTACCAACACGCTAAATCTGTCGGTACCGTAGGGAATTAGTCGGTTTGCTTGACAGGCACCGCAGCGAATGGATAATGAATTGTCTAAAATAGGCTAATTTGATGCTTGTAATAGCAATATAATTTATTCACAGGATTAAGAGAACGATTGCCCAAAGAGTAGCATTATTTGGCTTTCTTGGCTCCTCAAATGTTTTACTATTTGGCGATATCAAATACGTATTTAGGCCAATATTTTGGCTATCTAGCATGCTCGATTACCGGAATATTATATTTCCTGATAATTGTCATAAAATCGTCCGCAATAATTGAATGCCGATAATTATTGCGGCATAATATATTCTCAAACTTGTAAGTTCACTAATATAGTCAAATTTTGTTAATCCAGCTACACATGAAGCCCACTTATACTCTACGTTAGTTGATTATTTTAGCAAATAGGCTATATTGTGCCGCTGTGAGCTGTGTTATTATAGGCAACGTTTTTTGCACTTCAGTCCCTATTTTCACAGCAAAGTATATACAGTTTGAAGTATCTTTTATACTGAACTGCCCATTATCACTATGCCCTAATTAAATTCAGATCAACACATAAATACTGTTGATTATGTAACACGCACAAACGACAAAGTTTGCGGTTAAACTACAAGTAACGTTCCTGCGCGGCGTAACATGCTTATAACTGGGTATTAGGGTTATTTAGGAGTAATCAAGCTTCAGTGAAACTTGAGACCTCCTAACTATAATTAATAAGTATTTGTAATTACAATGCACACAAATAAAGCATACATATGCGAATATTTCATTATCACACCCACAAATGTGGCCAAAATAAATGGCCATTCTATTTTCTTGATAATACCGTTTATTAAGTTTCAACGAATAATTTTAACCATTCTCGGAAGGTTTATACTCTACATGTAGGCGACTTCTGTGGCTAGAAAGACGGAAAAACATTTAACGCGGTAAAATGTCTGATTCCCATCACACGAGTTATACATGTTAACACATGCATACATTCAATAAACTGGTATAATTAGCAATTCATATTTCTGCATCCATAATGACTGACATTTTTCGTACACGTAACATATCTTGGAAAAACTTGGTGCTTCTAAAGACGCTAATTGCAATATACTTTAAATCTAAAGCACTTATATCATTGCACAAATACACATTGTCACGCACTCAATTCACAGAAATTTGTATTATCCTCCTATTGACATTGCTGACTGTTGTTTTGGTTGATAACTGCAAGAGTACGAGGCGCCTAGGCGGCTTCCTTAAGTCATTTGTTTATTCTATCGCCTCCATTGGTGGAAATGTACCATGCGACCCAAGTTTTGGCAACACAGAGAGAGGAAAGTGTTACCAAACCGACTGGAACGATGCCGACTTGCCTACAGAATCTCCTGAGAAGAATCCGTCGGTGTGGGTCTTCAATCGGTATGGAATCCATGCCGTCGGTAGGATACCTATCGGTACAGTACCGACTAAATAACCCCAACCCCCACCTCCCCCAGAGCCGACTCCGCCGCGTCATTGAAAAACCGATTTCGTCTTCGGGGACGTAAACGGACGCTAATATTCTTTTTAGAATCGCATTCTAAAAGCTTTGAAGAATATCGTGTAAGAATACCTCGGCGTGTATCGGAGAATAACTTAACTATTTTACTGTTTTAACGAAAATTATACGTTAAAAGCAGTGTCCACTATTTTGTCTTAGAGAAAATTCAAATACATATAATGCAAATAGCATGCACTTTACATTCAATTAAAGACAATGAGTTCCTTTAGGGAATTAGCAAATCTTTGTTACATATGTCAATTTGAAGTGGCTTCGTGTTACATACTTAGTTTGAAACCGGACGTTTACAGAGAAAATCGAAGACGGGCGTTTTTCATGAAAATTGTTGAACTTTGAGTTGCTGCTAATTTTTAAAACGTAAAAACTAACGTGACACCACATACAACAATCGATTGAGAGTGATCATGCAAAGTTTCAACTTTCGGACTGAAACAAAGCACATTTTGTTTTTCGACCAGCTTTTTTCGACTTCATTTCACCGTGCGACGTCGAGCATCCCTGAAAGAGGCCGGAGATCCCCGTGGACTGAGAGGGTGGGATTGAGAGGAGCAAATCTCGAGTTCCCACACGCCGCGCCGAAAAAGGGCCCCCAAGGAGAAAGTTGTCGAGTCGAGTGAAAGCGAGATGAGCAAATATGTAAGCTAAGCCTGCCGACCACCCACGGAGTGATAGGGGCCGGACAGAGGCGGAGGGCCGTCCGAGGGCGGCCGAGCGGATAAGGTTGCGAGCTTGGTGACATCAACACCCCGCTGGGGGATGAGGAGGGAGGGCGGGGGGTGAGTCGGGAAGAGCAAAGCGACGGCCTTCCATTGGTCGGGGCGTCAAGCGCGAGCCCGCCACTCGGGCGAGCGCGTCCTCGCCAGGCATCCCGTGACAGCCATCATAGCATTCCGGGCACCACTCGGGGGATGAGCATACCTGCCTGAAATCAGGCACGAAGTAAACAGCACACATCACTTCACGAATCGAAGACATTCGATGAGACAGCTCCGATGTGAAATTTTAAACACATACATGTAGACATGCAGAAGGCACAACTGTGAACGATCGCTACAAAAATACATGATTTAATCTTGTCCACAAATTTTTATTCCCACGACCCAAGTTTCAACATCACTGAGTGCCGGAACGCTTCGTCAGTCCGATACATGTCAGCGTAAAGGTAGGTATTTATAGGACAGACGCAACGTTCTGTCGACAGTGGAATATATGGCAAAAGGACATGGCAATAGAATCTTTAGAAAAAAGTCTCACTGCAAAGGTCCTAGGCATAATATCCACTTTGAAAACGCTCCATAGAAAGCCCACCAAAATACACCACTACACTGACGAAACGTGATTTTCATTGAGTAAAAAATAATTTTTTGAACGAATAAAATACATATTTATGGGTAAGTGGTGTTTGATAATTGATAAACCAAATCTGAAACAGTATATTTTTCAGAAATATTTCTCAATATTTCTTACACTACAGAATACAACTAAGTTTTTCCAAACAGGGTTTTACTTGATATAGTATCACTTTATCAGCATTGATTCCGATATTGTGTCGATAATATTCTTGTTACGCTCGCATGGATTCCTCTCTAGTAGTATGTTCTGTATTGGGACCACCATAACTTGGTATCACCGCCAAGACATCATTAGGAAAAATAAAAAATAAAATATGAATAAAAATTCATGATCTTTGGTTATAAATGCATTTATAGCCCACCATCACAACTAATGTTGATTGTTCAAAGATACATCTCCAGATACCCTCAAAACATATCAGCTCCTGATTTCCGTTCAATACAAAAAAGAGTAGGGTTGTGGACGCGATCGTTTCAATTTATTTACTTCAACTTACCGAAGCTTCAACTGCTTTGGTTACACCGCGCCATCTAAGGTTTGCGGACCATGCTGTCCAACATCTAAGATCGAAATGTTTAGGTGGCTGCTGCGGTAACGACCGTGGGTCGTTAAGAACATGGTTAAAAATATTTTTGAAGTACATCGAAAAAAATACTAGATTCACATTTCATTAAATTACATCTATTTATGCTAAGTAAATCAGTACACATGTAGTAACAGAAATGTTACATGAATTAAAGCATGATAGACTTTAGATACAGGTGGTTTACGGCGTTGTATTCGAAAGTCAGACGAAAATTAAATTTTTTTAGATATGTTTTTTCGAGTATTTGATTTGGCATGACACTGCAATAAAAATACTTTGTACTTTTCCACAAAGTATAAAGATTTTTAGTCAATTACATATACACATGTCACATTCTGTACCTGAAGATGCCGTAAAACGGTGAAACGCATTGTACTAATTAAATAGTGCACAAAGAATAAAGAATTTTACTTTTTTATGAATACGTACATCAAAAATCTCTACGAAGTTAAGCCAACCACTGTCAGGGTTACTCAAGAGTACTATTACGTGTTCATAAGAATTTGTACATATGTCACAAGTGATTTGCAGGTAAACCCTAGTATTTTATAAGTTTTATTGTCTGCTGATGCTCCTATTTACAACATTTTCGTTTAAACTTTCTAAATTCCCACTATTTTTTCAATCATACCAATATACAACATTTGGGATTACCATGCCCGATGGATCGCCCCACTTGGCAACTATTCTGGAGTTAAACATTTGGAGCGATTAGAATAAGATAAAATTATTCAAGATAGAGGTAGTGTATGTTACTGAATTTTACATTTTTTTATGTAATCATAGACGTTGTCAGTCCTCATAAAATCATAAAAATTCCTCACTTGACCACACACAAACAGCCAGGTGCTAACAAACAACGATTATCAGCAGATGGCTACATCATAAACCTCCCAGGTATTATTCTTCTCCACGCTGCCCCACAAAAATTTATTTTGTATACTCTTCACTGGGCCCTACAACCATATGACTAAGTAACTAATAGATTTTCATCGATTTCGAAGTCGAAAGATGATTTTTCATACCTTGGTGTTACGCCTTACACCCACGAGCACGATTAGTTGAATGTTTATTTTCATAATTTTTTCCACGAAAATTATCCTGCGCCTCTTTGCAAAGGAGTTGCATCCATTCTAACTAACTTTTACTACTTCCTCAAAAAGAGTATCAAAATCAAAAAAGTCAGATGTAATACAGCGACCTACCAATCTAAAAAAGGTCCAATAAATGATAATTAAACAAAATTCGAAAAAGACAACACAACAAAAATCCTAGGTAGGTTGGGTTATAAAATAATGAGATTTTTCTCAACCCTAATCATTAGTCTTCGATCGATAGAGTACCATGACTAGCGGACGCCTAGTGAAGCGAGCCAATCAGCCAAAGGATTGCAATCAATGATTAGCGCGCTACTGAGTAAGTTTGAATGAATTGGCACGCAGATCAACCAAAAGGTGAAACCAAAAGGTGGTCAGACACGCCAGATACACATCACAGTTGCTGGAGCGGTAATCGTGGGTCATTGAAAGCACGTTTTCATTTTTTTTGTTAAGTCTATAAAACTCTTGGACCACATATTATTTCAGCGCATCTGTTACTGCGGTGGTACTCACCGCGGGTATAGTTCATTGAAATGATTTAAGATTATATTTTACACTTTTTTCCCATGACTTATGCATGTTATGACTCGAGTTTTCGCCACGGTGTTCGCAATGTAGACGAAAATTATATTTAAATACAGTTTTTCAAAACGGAGTGACACTACGACATTAGTTCGAAACCAGTGTAGTAATATTAAATGCATTATTTCGCGTGCAGAAGATAATTTGTACATAAGTAATCAAAAAATAAGTAATGTATGTAATGTTTCATATTCCATCCAACCAACTTCCCGCGGTCGAAGAGATAGACTGCAGACAGAGACACACACAGCAGAACTGTCTATGGACCTGCCAAAAATTTGATAAGTAATCAATAGCGATGATTGACCTTTAGCTTCAAGGAATGAATTCCTTCACTTCAGAGAACATTACGTTCTTAATGCGGCACCATCAACAGAGGCAAACATTCGCACAAAAAGCTAATTTATTTTCGCCCGTTGTTTGTGGTCAAGCCACCACCAAGCAGTAATTGAACCATCTCGGGAAGCGGAAGGGAAGAAATTTACTCTCTTGATGGCTTCATTAAGATTTTACAGTAAGACAGTAAGACAATATTTTCGATAAAGAGCACCCAGAATGACATAATCACAAATAATGGAAAAATTTTAATTGCTATGATTATATGGTATTTTACTTCTGAATAAAATACTATCATTATTATAAATATTATTTACATCAGAAGACGTCATTACTATTTTTGTAAAACACAGGACTCAGCAGAGATATGACATCTTTTCAGAAATTATAGGAAGCTATGAAACCTGAAATATTTAGCGTTACTGATTTAATTTTAACAAAAATGCTTTCAATGGTTTCGTAAAGAAATTATTTTCAGGGTAATTTTATGGTGAAGTGTTTTACGCCGAACAGAAGAGAGGGGAAGGGAAGGAAAAAAAACAAAGGGGTGAAGGATGACGCAAGAGTCGTACATCGTTACGCGGTTATCATTGCCAAAGCTGGAAGAAATATTAGTAACGTAGAAACAACGCCTCGGATCCGCCAACTGCAATACGGAGAACGACCACATCATTAGGTTCCAGGATGAGAACGCATCCGGCGCTCGAATGGCATTTTGATGCAGCACGGTGCGCGTTGGAAAAGCACGAGAATGGTCTCGATGCAAAATATTCTGGCTACCAGCGTGATATAATATCCCCTAAACCCCTCCTTCAAAGATGCCGACCAAACCCCAGCCGCCCTCCCTCGCCAACCCCTCCCCCACCACAACTGCACTCCCGTTCCACCAGAGGCATCCACAGCCAGACCCAGCTAACAGAGTCCACAACAACTCTTTCCTTTCAGGTCGAAGGAGGCGTGAGACATCGAAAATTAAGCACTTCTGCCGGGTGAAAAATCTTAATGAAGCCATCAAGAGAGTAAATTTCTTCCCTTCCGCTTCCCGAGATGGTTCAATTACTGCCAAAAATTCCTCACGAAATGACGGCGAGGTTTTGCATCCGTTCTCAAGATCGTGAGCGAAAGATATTATTTTTCGAGCAAGTACGCAATAATTTCATCTTTAAAATTAACAGCCATCATGCATAAATCGTAGAGAAACATCATTGGTAACAGAAAAATTGCCTTACATAGTATATAAACTTCATATATTAATAAATGATCAAGTTAAAACACCAAACTGAAAATATAAGGAACATAATCGGAGGGACATAACGGGATTGATGGAACCATTATGGATGCAACTAGAGAATATATAAAATAAAAATAAACTTTCCCATAATAACATGAGAACCATACTTATCTCGAATAACCCTTTTTTATTTGATAGGGAACAATGCAAAAAATTCCTATTGAATACTCAGCTTGGAATATTTAGAGACAATTACCTAACACTCAATTTCATCATTAACGAGTTAAAATTTACAATTAAAAAAAAGGACGAGTTAAAAATTTAAAATTGTATACTTCACGAATAAGTACATAACAAAAGCCAAATACAAAAACATAAAACAAATCCATTTAGACTTGGATGTGAGGTACCTTTCCATCGTAAACATTTAACAGCACACAATGATTATGAATCGCATATCCACGGTTTAATTTCCTTCACCGGCCAATGGTCTGGCAAGGACAACCGTCATTAGTAATGGCAGGCAACAAATAGAGATGGGGAGAGGAGGAAAAGATGGATTACGGAAAAAGAAACAAAAAATTCATAAAGATGCCGCAGGACGGAAGAGGGTGATGAACCACAAAGGAAAACAATAAAATAATTCGGAGAAGACGATCCTTAGCCTTCCTGGCTCCTCAGGTTATATTTCTAAGGATTCGTCAAAGAGAAATTCCAACGCACTATAATGTTGCTCACAAAGCAGTTTGGGGGAATCTTATGTTCTGAAATATTCCAAACTTATTTTTTAAATCCATATCGCCTAACTGATCGATATAGACACGGATCTTTATTTACGTCTAAACACTCAAATAGATGACGGGCACTTCGCGGCAGAAGGGCCTTCCGCTTCTCTGAATCATTTACGGCTCACATTTATCAAATACCATGGAATACGTCCTATGAATTGACAAGGCATAAAATGAGTGTCAATATTTTCCGCGAGGAAGAAATAGAAGCCACATGAATATCACCACGTGTATTTCTAATACTTCCTGTATAGTAGTATAAATAATTAACAAGGCAATAATGCTACTGCCTTTGTTAACCAATACTGTGTTAGACACGAGGATTAGGTCTATGGTTACTGTAGTCGATCAGCAACGAAATTTACCTAGGATCAAGACCTAAGATTGCTAAATCACCTATTATTAGATCGTTTTTTAAATTAGCCAGAATGAAGGGTTTGGGGTATATTGGCGTAGTCAGCCCTTTCAGTGAATTCCTCCCTTGGTGAGACACAATGTCTCATCTTCACCTTGAGTAGGTGAATTTTAGTGCACATCCACCCCTACCCTGTTTAGACGAGTTACTTCGGGTAAACCTCATATATCAAGTAGCCAGGGTTTCACAATTCCTCTTCGTCGCGAAGTGTACCTAACGCTTTACATGGAAGAGATTTGGAAGAGAGCGCGAGATTGCTCGTTCACATCGTCGTGGCATGCTCTTTTCGCAACTGACCGTGAGCTCACTTCATTCATGATTTATAATTCCATTTCTATCGTTCACGTGAAAGCGTGTAATGAAATTTTCTCCGATAGAAATACCGATAATTTAAATATTGAAATATCGGCGATTGAGTATGTTTAAGCGCAAAATGCTGTAAAAATACCAATAAGGAAAACCATAAAAAAACTAATCAGAAAATACCTCAGCTCTTGGAAAGTGAAGTAATTTAGTAGTGTTGGAAAATTCGTTTATTTAGTATGTACCAATTAAGGTCGAATTCGGCCCAACCATGTAGTGAGAAACTAAGAGAACCCAGGAGCTCGATTAGAGCAAATATTTGGCGATTTTTCGCACATAAATGTTGCCCACTTTTAACCGTTAAACTGGATATTAATATCTCGTTGATCTCTTATTATTATACTTTTATTAATTCGCGAGTGATTATAAAACTAATTACACCAGCCTGTTCTATCTGAGCATCATTAATGATCACCTGAAAACTTCCATGAACGCTGACACTTCTGAACCAAGCGGGTTAATGATGACGGCGGGTATCCAGGTCCACTTAGTACATACTCTGCGAGTCGTCACAAAGGCCAGTAGCAAGGAGGAGGGCCATAAGCTTCTTTGACTACAGGAGAATCTAAGAAGGAGTTTCCGGAGTATGCAAAGCTAAAATCCATTACCCATGGTCATCCTCCATGGCACTGCGAAGGGCCAGAATTTGGCTGGGGAAAATGAGAACTTATTCTAACTGCCGCAGTACCACCCTCCCTTATTTTTAACTCAGGGCATTTCTACCGTTCTCCGTTCAAGTACTTTTCGTATCCAAAATAAATGAGGTTCCCCAGTACTTCTACGTCTCTGTCAACCGAACCATTTCCACTTTCGTTCTGTACAGTGTCCGTCAAGGCACTCGCCTCTTCCCCATTCTTCTTCACGCCTAACCTCCCTTGTATACTCTGATTCTCCACACTCCTCATTGCTGATGACATTTAGATGGTCGCCCACGCCCTAACACATCTCATCAGTCCACCCTTCGGTAAACACTATGCATTAAAGAGGAGGATTTTGTGCTCATAAGTGACAGCCGTTTTTGCCGACCAGCAAGGTCATTACGAGAAAATGTCCCGTTAACAATGCAAAATAAATGCTGTTTATGTTAAAAGTTTTCGGCTGATGTTTGACTTCAGAAAAAAGAGACGCTTAAAGTTACTTCTGACAAATTCCTTATCACGATATCACGACTATTTTCTCTTTTTCTTAGTGCTGACTCTTGCCAGCAGTTCTAGCGAGAAATGAGGGTGACTTAATGAAATATATCACTCTATGAAAATAAATAGTATAGAGTTATTGTTTAAAATATCCATACACGGTTTTTCTTATTGTGTATACATTGAATTAGGTAATAATAAAAAAAGACTTATACATCATACAAAAATAATTGTAATTATATTTGTGTGCTAAAGTTAAACAATTTTTTGCCTATAAGCCGATATATCGGCCCGCCGCACTAAGAGGGTTAACTGCAAAACGGATCCACTCGATATGGCCGATGACGACGCAGGCGGCTCCTTCGCACTTTCCCGCCACTATTCCGCCGCCGCCACGGGGGCGGGGCCCGCCAGCGCCACGGTCCTTGCGAGACGTCGAGAGTGATCGACAGCCACGCTACTCCCGCCAGAATCACGCTCGCACAGGTGTTCTCCTCCGCCGCTCTCATCCGGCCCCGATCCCGGGGCTGCCATTGATACCCCCATGCCACGGCCCAAGGCTCCCGGGGGTCACGGAAGGGTCGCGGGACGGGAGGGGGGGGCCAATGGGTCGTCCTCCCGCCTCCTCCGACTGCTTCTTCTGCCACCGCCCCCACAACCGGAATTCGGCAGCCAGCCCGCCTCCACCACACCTGGGACCTCCCACCCTTCCGCCCCCACACTCCTCCCATTCCTCCACTCGCGTCGATGGGCTCCGTTACAGTGTCGGGTCCCAACGGTTCTCATATCGAAGTTTCCCATGGTCTCAGGTTTTCCACGCTTGTAAAAATATCGAAGGTGTGGGTGTCATGGCACACGATCTGCCAAATCCTCTCATGTGTTCCCTAATCAGTGGTATTCGGACCTTTTCGTTGGCGCGTTGTTGCACAACCACATCCCTGCCGGAGTGCGCCCGAGTCAAAACGGAGTCTCATTCGATCGGAGACCTGATTCCATCCGGAGCTGAGCACGGTTGGTCGAAAAAATAAACTTCATTAACCACAGAACCGCGTGAAAAAGTTAATGCGTTAAATATATAAAGTTTTATATCGATCGGAGCTATTCATTATTGAAGAGGGTAAAGTAAGGAATATTTCCTGGGTCATTAATTACACTCACGCCTAACGACACATTGAGGGGTAAGACATTAGATAACAATGATATGATTTATTCTTACGAATACGAAACGCCAGGACGAAAACGATTGGATACAATATTGAAAGATTACTATGTTCACTTGGCCATTTCTCAGAATTCAATAGGCTTTTTACAACAAAAAGTATCAATTTTTAAAGATCGCTTAAAGACATAGAGCACAATAAAAATCATTCATCGGGTAAATTACATAGGAAACGTACATACGTACTTAATACCTAGGGAAAAGACGAAAGCGAGCATAAAAATATAGCATTAACCCTAAAGCGGACGTGCCAGTCCGACAAAAAACAATTGATACTATTGGGCATGCGCAAGGTGAGGTGCAAAAATAGTGTTTTTCTATAAGCAATGCCACGAATGGAGGCTTCTTCAGTTTTATCCCTTGACCTCTCCGCCAAGAAATCTCATCGGACCTTTCGCAAGACGTCTTAAGACGATTCACGCACATCACCCCACGGGAATTTCGCGGAGGAACGAAAATGTAATTCTACATCTAAAATATACTTAGCCGGTTCAACATTTTTCCTATAGATTCCACATTAATGCATACCCGAATCAAACAATTCACAACGATTTTGGAGCAGTTGCATCAATTGACCGTCAATTTATAATTCTATAATCAAAGGAGAAAGACTATATCCTACTCGCTCTCAAACGACGATTGCCAACGTTTACACCAGTCACAGATTGCTTTCCAAAATTATTAACAAGAATATTTAATAATGTGTTTATAGAAGTTTCAGCCGTCGTACTCGAGTTAACGGGATAGATTAAACGGAAGTAATTGTGGGCAATAGTTTTTAAATTGAATTTAATTGTAACCTTTCTCAAGAGACTTTCCTAAATACACGAGAATCGGAATAACGGCAATATTCCCAGCTGTAATTTCAGCGCCTTACGCCCTAAATATGCCGCATTACTTTTTGCTTCCCTCCGACAAGTTGCCATTACATTTTTCTAAAACAGAATGTTTGTTAAAACAGAAAAGTTTTTAAATTTAATTTAATTGTAACCTTTCTCAAGAGACTTTCCTAAATACACGAGAATCGGAATAACGGCAATATTCCCAGCTGTAATTTCAACGCCTTACGCCCTAAATATGCCGCATTACTTTTTGCTTCCCTCCGACAAGTTGCCATTACATTTTGTCAAACAGAATGTTTGTTAAAACAGAAAAGTTTTTAAATTTAATTTAATTGTAACCTTTCTCAAGAGACTTTCCTAAATACACGAGAATCGGAATAACGGCAATATTCCCAGCTGTAATTTCAACGCCTTACGCCCTAAATATGCCGCATTACTTTTTGCTTCCCTCCGACAAGTTGCCATTACATTTTGTCAAACAGAATGTTTGTTAAAACAGAAAAGTTTTTAAATTTAATTTAATTGTAACCTTTATCAAAAGACTTTCCTAAATACACGAGAATCGGAATAACAGCATTATTCCCAGCTGTAATTTCAGCGCCTTACGCCCTAAATATGCCGCATTACTTTTTGCTTCCCTTCGAAAAATTGCCATTAAATTTTTTTCAAAACAGAATGCGTACGAATTAAGAGAACATAAACGGCTCTCAGTGATGATCACTTACGGATGCTATGCGTTTCGGTCTGAAATAGAGATCGCGCGCGGTCCGCTCCCCATCCACCTCGCCTCCGATCCCCCCCCCTCTCCCCTTCCTCAACCCTTGCCCCCCCTCCGCTCAAACATCTCTTCCTTCACACGGCCCTGAGCCATGGCATTTCCGAGAGAGTCTCACTATCCCAGTGATTTTACACTTCCTAAAATATACGTCCCCACGTCCTAAACCCCAATTTTCCATCGATCAAACCTCTCCATTAGCATGGCTCGGCAAATGTTACCATGATATTCTGAAATCAGTTACGGAGACTAAAGTACAGCCCTCTTGTCAATACACGAGGAACGTTTTAGAGCTTTCAATGATCGTTTTTCCATCACTAACACGAAAGGTAGTTAAAGAAAGAAGTCTCATAGGAGCAAAACAAGGCAAGCTGCTCTCTGTCGTACACGTTTTTAGATTAGATCAAACGATTAACATTACCAGAGCCACCACACAGCAAATATAAAATTCCCGAATTTTTCTCATTTTTCCCCGAGGTACTAGTCAGTTTTTTCCCGGTTATACTCGCCATCGGTTTATACCAATTATTTATAATACACGTGGTGTGGGGAAAATATATTGTGTGGTAATGAACTAGTATTTGCTGCATTAGAAACAAGCTATAAATTGTACGACGAACGTAGAGTTCTACTGAAATAAGTCAATACGTACATGCAATGTAATGTTTCGTTGACAGACTAAAAACTAGAGAAAACTCATTTTTTCCAAAATATTTAAGTACGTAATCAAGTTACAAACAACGTTTAGATCATGATGGTATTTTTTTGGCGCGGAGGATTTTGCATGTTAAATTCTTAGTTTCAGTAAACAACTATGACATTTGCTAAGAGCGGAAACTTTCCCCGACCCTTCAGCACACAACCGTTAAGTTCCGATATAATCACGCAAGTATTTTCTAGAAAATTCAAAGCCGTGCATCACTCCCGTTGTGGTGAGTCGAATGTTATTGCTGAAGATCAACGTTTGCCGTAGTTGACGAGATAGTACCTAGACGGCTGGGAAAAATACTCCAAATGTAACAAAATACAAAATATATACATAGTGAAAAAAATATGAATTTTAAATACGAAATACTCAACAAATTATTTGAAATACACATTAATTTCGCAGGATGTACTTGAAATACATGTGAATTAAAAACATTAAAAAGTAAAAATAAATTCCAATCGGAATTAAAATACTAAAGAGCATAATGAACAGGATATAATGAGAACACCATAATAAATATTTAATAAAAAAGCATTATTTCAAAAATTAATACGTCAAATACGATTTGAGTTTGTGAAGACAATTCGAACAAATCATATAAAATAATAAGCGACTTAATTCATTCACGTACGATCCTTTATATGTCTCAACAAACCATTACGAGTTCACAGAAATTGCATTTCAGAAAACTAAGACGTGGAATTTAATTCAAGAGTTTAAGATCCACACACAAAACTCACTCTCAGTTGGACAGAGCAGTTGGACTCAGTTGGACAGTTTTATGGATAGAGCAATTTCTCAACATAACGATTTTAAGGAACTAACACACTGGACGGTGAAAGCATCATGTCACAAGTTAAAGGGGCAATTATGCAGAAACTTAAGGCGAAATATAACCATTATTACGCATGTCCTCTGCACAGATTTATTAGGATACCCGTCTTGTACAGATAAAACACCCGGCAAGTCCTCCCTTCGTATCCAGCGACAAAGCTAATTGTGCGTAACGATTTTCACTGAACTAAAACTTGCGATTCTATTGGCAGATGAACGCTCGAGGCATTAATCCAATGGGCGTAACGCAGAACCCCGAAGAGTTGGAGAAGTCTGCTTCAATTCTGGCGGAGTGGTGCCACCCATCACCTTGAGTATTGTCCCAGCGCAGACTATATGGAGAATGTGTTGGTCTTATGGCGTCTGAAGTTTCCGTTGATGCAATAACGACGTTATTCTATAATTCAAAATGAATATCAGTTCACTTTGAATCGATTGGGGAGCACAAGGTTCGAAATTCACGAAGTAGAATTTTGGAATGTTTCTCAGAAGTATTTTGAGTATTTTAAAATACTGAAAATATCTCGTACAAGTAATTAAAATGCAAAATACCCCAGTGAGATGTATCTCAACTACAATTAAAGAGTACTTCACACACTAAGAGTAGTTCAATAATGTAATTCAAATACCAGTATTTGAATTACCTGTATTTGAATTTCTACCCAGCTCGTGGTACTACTCATAGGGTGATTAACAGGTAATCCGCAAAATCGCAAGAGAGGGACATGGGCTCGGGAGAAATAATTCAATTATTTCGACAAATAGCAAAAGGAAAATAAGAAGTCGCCGTCAAAGACGATTGTATTTCGTGCATTAGATCATCAATATGGGGACTTATAAGCGAGAAACGTGAACTACCAGTCCTACTCGTTCATTACCAAAGAGTACACGTAAAGAGAATAATTCTTTGGGATTTTAAACATTAGATGTTCATTTTCGTCCACACGCCGCCATGTCCCTAATTTCATAACAAGCGTTCGCAAATGATGGGAATGGAAGAAGTCCTTTGGTGGCAATCGCTCAAGGCGACAGAATTACCCCTCCGGCTTTCTAGGGCATTACTATGAAATCCAGGGTTAAGGAGGTTCCGGAATATTTTGTATAAATATTTCGCAATTTTGAAAGGCACCATTGACACATTATCAATGTCCATCACAACACTTCACTTCTTTCAAAGGAAGGGAAAAGTATACGACATTCGATAAAATATTAAAATTGCCAGTTACTATTTAATTTTCTGTGTTACGCGCGATTCCATGCATGCAATGGTGGATGTAATTATAATGACGATTTGATGCATGCATATATACAGACATGGCACCTAATTTATGATTTCAAGCTTTAAGGGTGAATCTTTTGGCTGAAAATATCACGGGTTTCCCACTAAATCTGGTTCTCCATTTCGCTGGAAGTTTTGATAGACGACTCCGCCATCGTCTTCAGAAATCCTGGAATCCAATGACCTTCCGTCACTTTTTCCGCATTATACACGATGAGTGGTACGTTCAGGTGGTCGCTATTAGGGGCCGCCAATTTTCTTTCACGCTTTATTACGCTTGATTGTCTATTGCGTCCGTTTCAGGAGATGAACCCTTTAACCTGAGCATATACTACTAGTACTAAGCGCAGAAAAGAATAGGAAAGAATTCTACATTCATCAATAAACGCAGAAATGACCATTCCATCACATGGTTTTTAGTTGGTTTAAGTCGGTCAACCTACTCGAAGAGACAGCATCCTAAACTCGACGGACTCGACTTTTTTAATGGTTAGTAGTAGATATTTTTTTGAAGTGCTGCATTTTCTTAGCAGTTCCACTAAATCTGATTAATCTTAGTAAGAACGATAGTAGATACCAAATGATTACAAATGCATTTATCAATGGGATAATAGGATTCAGTTTTCCAATGTAAATTAAACTTCACATAACTAGAACTACCCAAATACGAAATCTGTCAAACATAAACTAAATGTTATGAATGAGCCGTCAACGAAGAATGAGCTCGGTACGCACCTACAATGGTATTAATTTAAATAAAATTTTATAGATCATTAGTGGCAACAGTGCAAGGACCATAGATCTGTGAAACTAAAACTCTTAAATGCTAAGAGGCTCGTATATTTTTCATTTATTTCCACTACCAAGAAAAGAGCACAGTTGGCCTCTGACATCTTGTATCAACAACGGATGAACACAAACACCCATGACCTGAATGATGTAAAATCCACCCAGGCGGGACTCGAACCCACGACCATCGGATAGGCAGGAGAGGACTTTACCCCGAGGTCACTGGGTTCGAACGGTGAAGTTCCAAACCAAAAAGGAAACACGTAGCGTAGAGAAATTTAAATTTTCTTTCGTAATAATGGAGATGACATTGACGTTAATCCACTATTGCATAGACATTTTTTTATTTTCTTAAGAGTTATGTTTCTGCCAGGAGTCAACGCGAAGTCTAAGACGAGCGAAGGCCATACGAAAGGCTGGACCCTCGAAAGCACTGCTTTATGCACAGGGAAAAAGTTAAAGCGTAACTGAAAACATGTGGCTATTAAAAATTATAAACATTCAACAAATGTTGTAAGATACCTTAACATACAATCGTCATAGATATCTTTCTCATTCACAATGTTATTTCTGCACCATCCGAAAATTAAAGCAATAAACGACGGATACAAAATGAAATTTAAACTATGAAAGAGTGCAGAGGATACCGCTGACAATTTACGCCTCGAACCTTTAGTCACAATAATGGCTCACGAACTGCAATGCAGAAAGTCTTCACGATGTGTAGAGAATATTCCAGAATTTTATTTCTTTAATTATCTTCAGATTAGAATGCTTAAGTGGTCCATGGACTCAATAGAACCGTGAATCATTAAATAAATTTTCAATTTTTACACTAACAAAACAAACTACTTAAAAAAGAGGATAAAGAAGACTGTAGTAATTTCACTTCTTAGCATTCCTCGCAGTCCACTAAAACGTATCCTGATTCGCCGAGTATAATATACAAGTGAAATAATTCAAGATCATCAGACAGGATACTTGAACGGCAGGTCAACAAAAAATCAAAGACTTATAATAAAAGAAATTGTATCAAAACAATAGAAATGTAATAAAGCGTTCCTTGCGATTTTTCGCCATCATAAAAAGCATACAACAATATAAATGTTTGGAGTCCAAAAAATATGATAAACCTAGCTAAGCTGAGCATCAGAGAATCAAAGGGCTCAGTTATGTCCACATTTCTGAGGCCTTTAAAACAGACTCACGAGTTAGGCTGGAAGATGGGCTCACCTCAATCCTATTTAATAATGCGGCGGAGGAAGCATCGGAAAAAGTAACAAAGATGGACGTAGTATTACAAATGGAGCCTAAATAAACTTTTTAGCCTTCGCAGATGGCGAAGCGAAATTCGCAGAAAGTTTAGCAGAAGTGACAATGCTAACAAAACTACAAATGAAAAAAACAGAAAAATATAGAATTCAAGATAAATGACACATAAACTACATAAGTGCACTTCACAAGAAAACCAAAACAGAATATTGGTCTTCTGCAAATAGATGGGTACGAATTGGAAAAAAGTATATGATTTTATATACTAACTTAGGAGTTATTATATCAAATGATAATAGAGAAGATGCAGAGATACAAACCAGATTAAATCTAGCAAGTAGACACTCAAATGCATACCACAGAATCCTACCTTCGAAATCACAGTCTCGCAACACAAAAATAAGATTGTACGAAACAATAATTTGCCCAGAACTGCTCTATGGCTCTGAGCCATAGACACTAAGAAGGAGAAAAGTTTATAGTGGTTTAAATGAGAATATTACGTAAGATCTATGGGCAAACATATGAACAAGGAGGATGGAGAAGAAAGAATAAAAAGGAAATCAAAGACCTATACAGAGACTATACAAGAATGCCGATATTTTAAGTGAGATTAAGTAAGACACATATTAAGAAAAGAGAAGGGATGTGAGCTGAAGCAGGTATTAATAAGAAAAACACCCATGTGTGTGAACAACCCAAATATTTTCCGCTACATTTGTGGAAATTATTCAGTGCTTAAGCAGAGAACGGATATAAAAGACTGTGAAAAAAGCTTACCATGCTCATTTTAAAATGAAACTTGATAACCAGGACAAAGGATGGGCGCCAAAGATAGTGCGCCGCTATGGAGTTGAGAGGTTAATATTGTGGACTTAAGGTAAGAAAACATGCATGCCATTTGCAATTCCAATAGTGTGGAGGGGGTCTAAAAATCACCTTTATGACTGTTACTTCTTTTTAGTTAATTTTCAGGGGGGAAATTTGAAGAATAAGACAAATTGTGGATCCAAGCATTTATTCAGCCATTAGGCCAGTTGTACACTCAGAAGATCTGATTGCTCCTCTTCCTCCAGCTGTTTTAGAGAACTTGGCAGAAGATGAGAAGGAAAATGAACTTGATGTAATCTCCGAAGACGATACTGATGTCTATCAGCCTGAATGCGACTTCACTCCACCAAAGTTCTCTCAGAAGGAACTTAATGATCTCGCACGAGATTTGGTTTGCCCACGGAATCTGCGGAACTACTTAGCTCCCGGTTAAAAAGTAAGAATCATCTGGAACCAGGAACATATTACTCATGGTACAAACAAAGAGAAAAAGAACTAGTCCCTTTATTCTCACAGAACGAGCCCTTAAGCAATAAAAAAAACAAGTTTACACACTTCTATGGTATTGAACATGATCCCACTCACAATCAGTGGAAACTTTTTCTAGAGTCATCAACGAGGAGCCTGAAAGGCGTGTTACTGCACAATAGTTAAGTGTATGGGTCCATTCCTGTGGCCCATTCAGTTCAAATGAAAGAGACGTATGAGAACATAAAGATACTTTTAACAAGTATCCAGTATGAGGAACACAAATGGCTTATCTGCGGTGACTTCACATTCATCGGAATACAATTAGGACAACGAGCTCGGTTCACAAAAATGCCTTGCTTTCTATGCAAATGGGACAGTCAGGCAAGGCAAACACATTGGAGTGTGACAGATTAGGCAGAGCAGAGAAATTGTGTGCCTGGAACTAAAAACATCCGGCAGAAACCGCTTGTAGAACCAAAAAAATCTTGCTTCCACCACTGCACATAAATTTGGGCTTGATGAAGCAATTTGTAAGGGCTCTACCACAGGATGGACCACGCTTCAAGTACCTTTTCATGAAATTTCCCTTCATCACACAAGACAAATTGAAAGCTGGAATTTTTGTTGGTCCTCCAATAAAGATATTGATGAAGGATGAAGATTTTGAGAAGACTGCATAAGATAGAAAAACACGCATGTACCGCCTTCCGATCAGTCGCTGAGAACTTCCAAGAGAATAACAAAGATACTAATGACAGGGCCATTGTTGAAATAATGTTGGAAAATTTTAAGAAGATGGGTTGTAATATGAGAGTGAAACTCCACTTTCTATATTCACAAAGCGACTACTCTCCGGCAAATTTGGGACATCATAGTGAAGAGCGGGGTGAACGTTTCCACCAATATATTAAGGAGATGGAGAGGAGGAACCAGGGGAACTGGAATGCAACTATGATGACCGACTACTGTTGGATGTTGAAGAGGGACAATCATCTTCAAGGATTTGCAAGGAAGTTAGATAAGAGAAAGTTTAAAAATTAATGGAACACTGCTGACTTTTTGTTTAGATAAAATAAAGTCACGAAATAAATTAGGGGAGATATTTAGAGTATTTTCAATTGTTTCTTTAATACAAACTCAGCCTGTGTGAAATTGTTTTTGAATATATTTGTGCGCTCAGAAGTAAAACTCGTCAAAACATTACTTTTTATTTTGTGTAAAAACCTGACGTGATAGACAAAAACGGAAGTTATTTCTACAATCAGCATTAAACATTGATTCAAGAACACCTACTTTCAACAAATCATCCGACAAAAAGTTTAAAAATGTTGACAAGAGTAATTTAAAAATCTAATACGTACAAACATATTAACTCATTTTTTATTACTATCGCATAGGAAAAAGGCCACTGAAGCTGACGGCAGTGGATTATCGTTTAAATCATACGACAAAGGGGCGAAAAAACTCTATTAGGAAGCTGAGAAGCTATAAAGGGAAATGACAACTTAAATCGCAATAGGTTTATATAAAATTGTATTTCTTATGGAATTCAATCGGATGCAAATGTCTGCATAAGTGGATGGATAAGCTAAAAATAAGAAAGATGAGTGCGGAGAAAACTGATTAAAAAAAGTTTTGGATTCATGAGACGCGGACGAAAGAATTCACGCGGCGACTTCAACGGTTGGTGGTCAGTCGGCTCACGGGTCAGTGAGAAGTCATACAAATCAGAAAGAAGAAGATCGCTGTTTCAACGTGAAACGAAATTTTCCTAAATTAGTTGCTAAGAGATAAAGCAAAACATTAGAATCTTAAGGCTATTTGAAGTGATCAAAATCCCCATTTGAATTTTGTCAATACTCTGGGATGTCTAAATGATTCGTCCCCTTCACTCTCGCAATGCATGACTTGTTCCTCAGCGTCACTCTGGCGCAGAAGTTCTCGCACTTCTCTCGACATGCTCCGTCGATTTCCGCAGGTAGTGGCTTGCAGTTGGACATTACGGGATCTGAAGTAAAAGTCATCTCAGGGATTAAACCTCGCTGGTTGCAACTATGGATTTCTTACTCATGAAGCGTAAACAAAACATTCGAGTGACTTCATTTCCGGCCTCCATTACTTCTTCCGACAGGTTCCCCGACAGAATAATTGCTTCATTCGTTAGGTTGGTAACGTGAAGTAAAACTTCTCATCAAGCTAGCACCCAAGTGAATTCGTGGATTTCTTTTCGAGAAAATACTGTTTATTGTTTTCAGGAAAATTTTCTGGCATT
The DNA here is from genome assembly GCA_963169105.1 of Ceriagrion tenellum. Taxonomy (NCBI): domain Eukaryota; kingdom Metazoa; phylum Arthropoda; class Insecta; order Odonata; family Coenagrionidae; genus Ceriagrion; species Ceriagrion tenellum. Next base: position 115,155,446 of record OY720638.1, on the reverse strand, counting down.
GACCAATTACCCTTGGCCCATTACTCTTTTATGATTCCCTCTTCACGTTTTTCCCACATCCAGATTTTTTTCCTATCCAACCCCAGAAAAAAAAATTTACGATAAAGGTCTATAAGGTTGATTTTTGTCAAAAAATATTTTCCATATACAGTAGGGCGTCAACAGTCCGAAAGTCAAAAATCCGGACTGTCGATAATCCGGATTCACATCCGGCGAAAAATAAGTTGAAGTGAATACAATGTACAGATTTCTAGCGCTGTCAATATAATGTTACATGAAAATACTACTTAATAAGCTCATATTAGTGAATGGGTTCATTTATCTGCTCTAATTATTCAACTACAGTACTAAAGTGAACTACTGTTTTACGGTTTTTAGCAAAGATTCTTTATGTTTTAGGCATCAAACGGCCTTTTTCTTGGTTCTGTTCGAAAATCCGGACTGGGTCCGGTAACATTTGATCCGGATTATCGACGCTCTACTGTAGTCATAAAAGTTTTATTTTTATCCTTCCTTTATCACCATTACTTGTCATAAGCACTCCTACTTGTATAACGGATTCCTCAATTTTTACTCATTCCAATAAAAAATTAAAGCGTGTAGCAATGATTATCGCGCATTAAAAATTATTCAATGACGTATCAAGTATTCTACCAAACCATACCACCAACCGAAACGAGTATTGGGGAAGCACTCCCGCCCCACGCAGCCCCAAGGTTTTCACGTTTCTTCCCTTGCGGGGAGAAGCAGCAATGGGTCGAAGAGGGGGGTCGCGGGGTGGAGGTGGGGCGGTCGCTCGGGGAGTCACGAGGGTGTCGGATATCGCGGCGGCGGGGGCGGGGATCGGTGGGCGTGGGGAGGGGGGGGGTAGGGGCTAGCGGGCAAGGGAGCTGTCGCCGCGCGTTAGCTGGGTCAGCTTCACCCCGGCGACACGGCACCTATCGCCTTACAGGCTCGCACCGCGGACGACACCGCACGACATCCCTTCGGCCGAGAGCATTGGCGCGTCATCTCGTCGTGGTCCCCTCGATCCGGATTCTTTCGCTGGCTCGGGGATACACGGGGGGAGGGGGGGCGGAGGGCGGAGCTGGGGAAGGGAGAGAAGTGAATGGCTCGTCCTCCACCCACTCACTCACGGACGCATGTCAATCGCTCCAACGGGTTCCTCCTCTTTCGGCCTTCACTCTTGTCAAGAGAACATCCACCCGGACCGAGACTCGAGCCCACGATACCAATACTCACTATTTCCAACTAAGGAATAACCGAGGTGGTACGCAACTTCCAAAAAAAGTGTACACCGCATTTCCATTTCAGCAATTTCTATCCATTTCTAATCATTTCCATCCATTTCTATCCACTTACGTCCATTTCTAACCATTCCTGTCCATTTCTGTCAATTTCTATCCATTTCTATCAATTTCTGCCCATTTCTATCCATTTCTGTCCACTTCTAGCCATTTCTGTCCATTTCGCGACCATTTCTCAACAAGCGTACACCATTTCTCTGAGTTGCATACCTCTCGGGAATAACTAATATCGAAGTGACCCAACTGAAGAAGGCACGAGGTCGCGCGCACGGTTGTAAGATGTAAGGCCACCATCAATCGCATTCTACCAACTGCATGACCGGCACAGCCAATCGCACAGAATTTCCTCCGACGCTTACATCGGAAAACCACTATTTTCCCAATATTAAATTCTTTTCAAAACTTTGAATACTTTAACTTCCTGCAATGCATCTGAAATGCCTCTTCACTCCCTCCCGCTAACCCGATATCCTCCCTTCTTCCAGCCTCGCAAGCGCATTCATATCCCTTGAAACCTACAGCCTATTTAACGGTCTCCTATAATCCTTCTTGTTCTCTAAATAATATAAAAATTCTCATAAAGAAGTGCCGTACATCACCATGCATACCTAATGTTTTTTGGAATTTTCAGTTTCCTGGTCCCATCACCCTCCTTTGTATCCGAGGGCAATAGACTGCCACGCCCACATTCTAGTACCTGCAGTTCAATGAACTTCCTGACCATACTATTAAATTTAATATACCCTTACAGTCCACTAATGCGCAAAATTCATAGTAAAACATCATTCGCCAGGGATGTGAACCAAAATCCCGAGATGTTACGCCAACTGACGGAAGTCATCTTGGTCGCTCAACTGGCTAAATTACTCGATTTCAAGCAATTGAGATCGATTTCTTAAGTTTCAGTTCTCACATCCTCCTTAAATAGTTGGGATTAGTCGCCCACTCCGAGGAATTTTCCATTTTTTACGAAATGTGTCCAGTTTACTGAGGACCTTTTAGACCGTTCTCCCTGAAACCAACAGGACTTCAAAGCAAAAGGAAACACCATCTCTCAATATAAATTCATAATATCCCTTCGCGCATCATTCGTCGCAGATGTTCAACCAACTAATACTGGATTATTGGAGGCACGGGAAGAACTATCGTGGAGGCCCACGAATGGAATGCGCGGGGCGAATTGTGAGAAAAGTTTGATCGAAGTCAGCTGAGGATGACGAAACGGCCCGCGGATACGAGAACAGGACGGTGAGCTGCAGCAACCCAACCTTCGGATTGGCGACGGCAACATAAAACGATTGGAGAGTCCCAAAAAGAAAACCCTCAACATACGCAAGGCCTTTCGAAATGTAAATCCTCTCATAGGGCATACAAAACAACTTGATTATCTGTCCCCGAAAAGTCTTCACATCTTCAACCTTCTTTCATCATCCACTATTCTTTTGGAATGGTAGGTCCTCGGAGAGCCCGGCAACCCATTTCAAAAAATCAAATCCCTTTCAAACGCCTCGTATCTCTTTACTCCCTCCAAAGAGAAGAGAATCCCAACTCCTCTCCTCTCTCTCCAGCACTTAATCAACCTATTCCACTAAGCAACGAGTTCCATACTTCCATCCACAATTTCTGACAAAAACTTCCCATCAGCAATCCAACCTCCCCGAACAGTACACTTCCTCCTCCGTTTCCTTCTCCAACAAGCTCACTCTTCCCATCCTTCGCCAGTCAGTTGCCCGCATTTCAAAGTTCTCCAGTTTTACGCTCATTAACCTAACTCAGGAGGCAAGTTTCTGAACCGCATAACTTGTGTTGCTGCGAGACTCAAGACACCCGTCTCGTTTAGTAGATGAGCCGAGACCGAGGAGGGAAATACGAGACGAGACTTCCAGACGATACCGCTGCATGGGAAGACGAGCCGAGACCGCCGCCACTAGACTCCCGAAAGTCTCGTGAGAGAGTGCTAAAGACGTATGAATAAAACATCCTCGGCATCGACAAGTATTTTCCGTGGTAAATAACATTGGAACGAGTATTTAAGGCGGGAATTTTGGGCATTAATTAGTTATGAAGCATTTTACACATGCTTTACTTTCCACACAAAAATCAAATTCTCGCCCAAAGACACCAATTGCGATACCACGAGAGGGACTTCAAGAGAGGTCCTATATCAAGAAAAAGATCTCTCTCTCTCTCTTTATCATCTTTTAAAATGTTTTAGTTACGTAGTTTACGACTAAAATAGATCATTAGAAGATACTATCACGATCCAATTCGAGGAAATAACCGCTTTTTAGTTGAGGCTTATTTCAAAGCGTCAACTAAGAAAACAACCTGAAATCGCTTAAGCCATTGTATTGTTTATAAATTTACCAGTTTAGAGGATATTGGATCCTTGGTAATATATTCTTGACTTTTTTCTGGAAATAAGAAGTGTTCCTTTTCCAAATGGTGTTGAGAGATATAACTGGGAATGGAGTAAGTGGGAAACTTCGGCGTCAGAGGGATTCACACACCGGTTAGACCATGCACCTTCGTTCACGATACCCTTTTCCGACAAGTTAAATTTCAGATGGAAAGGGATAATAAAGACAGTTTAAAGGAGAGGGTTAGTTAACTTTAGTTGACCTCAGCAAGTAATCTCATCTGGCCAAGTGTGTCGTTTAATATGTCCACTGCAAAGGGCATTAGGAGTTACTGGAAATATCTTTCAGGCGCTCTTAAGGAGGTTGGTCCGAAAACTAAAGTCCATGTCATTTTCTTCATATTCGCAGGAATTATAGAATGAAAGTCCCTCTATCGATTGGCTTGATTAGAAATGCACCTTTCCGTCCTGGTTTTTCCAATAATCGCATTTGAAAATAGCTATATTTACATTACGTAGTACAGTAGCAGCGGATCCTTGGTACATAAAATATAGATTTAGAGTGTTGAAACCCATGTCGTTTAGACAAAAAACGGATATGACATAAACAAGGATTTAATATATTGATTATTGCAAAAATGACGGTAGGTTACCGACTTAATATTTGAGAAATTACATGATTATTATCGAAATTTTATCCGAAACACTGTAGTTAGCTGATCGGGGCGCTCGGGTCGGTCATACATGTGGCAGCGTTGGAAGTGAACTTACACATACCGCGGGAATTCATACAGAGAGGCACGTTTCAGAAGCTGTAAATTGTTTGTTTGAAAATATAGTACCACCTCGATCATGTGACAAACATCGGTCAAAAAACGAAGGACTTCATATAACCCAAACAGGCCCGGTAAATATTCGCAAAACATTTTGTTGTCACATAAAAATAATTAACATCACTTATAAAGGACTGATAAATGCGGCACTCACAGCTTTAATGAACGCTTGTAATCATAAATATTTCTGAATAATACAAACTAGTTGTTTTTAAATCCTGATGTATACCTTTGTGATTTTGAATTCATGTCTGTTCATCGTCATAGGCAGAAGTAGGCATCAATACTTGTATTATGACCTTAGGTAACATTCCTATTCTTAATTCCATTAGCCCATCATCCATATAAATTACTTTCTTTACTCATTTTCCTATATCATTTCTCACAATTTTGAGCTCTAGCGTCTGAAAGGTCGATCTGATCGAAATTCTGACATTCAACTTTTTGTAGGCAACGAAACGTTCGTTCAAACGTTCAATTTTTCTCTTTTTTTGGGGGGAAAATATTTTTAAAGCGATTTACGATGATGAAAACAAAATTTTAGAAAGATGTTAGTGAAAAAACTATGAAAAAAGAAGAAACATATACTTCCCACCAGAGAATCGAATCTCATTCCTTCCACTCCCCGATCCGCTCCCTTACCTCTCATCTATCACTCTGTTAGACGTTAAGCAGTGTAGCAGCAATTAAAATATAGAAAATCAATGTATAAAGTGCAGTATAGTTCTGGTCTCCACCATGACACCATTCAGTGATCACTTTAGTCCTGAAAATGACTATTATGTATTCTGAGAACTTCTAAAAAGAACTCATTCAATGTGTTTAAAGTAAGAAAGCACTTCTGCACACGCACAACAAACACCAGTCCCAAAGGACATCAACAAAGATCAGCACTGCGTTGCCAAAGTTTTTACAAATAAATTAACCTTGAAATAAATGTTAACGTAGGGTTTATTTGAGAAAATATTGTTACATAACAATCACATGAATTTTTAGATATTTCTGGTGATATAATTTGTAGGAAAGGTTTCATAAATCTAATTACTTATTTAGGCATAATCGCTGCACAACTCCATTCTCAGCATTCGATAAAAAAATCTTTTCGTAGACTAGTCTTCCTAATATTCATTTTTAATGCGATATTTCAGCTTTCCTCTAAATTAGACATATTACAAATCTAAGCCGTATTCTTTTAAAGGCTCATGTACATAACTAAAACAATTGGGATGCCGCTAGAATGATGACTCACTCAGTCGCGAACCAACCTCCTTAAAGAAGAAAATCCTATATCTTCGAATTATATGGTCTTGATAGACCTATTATGAAAACGATCAATGAATACGCAAATAGCGTAAAACGTTGTTTTAGATAAAGTATTTCAAATATAAGATCACTGGGAAGGATTTCGCTACGCGGAGTACCTACCATGGGAATATTTTCAGGCAGATAGTTATTTCTCACTGGTTTTCTCGCGGTTCAAAGCCGAAAAATAAAAAAAACTAAACCGCGTAACATAAGACAGTTTTGAGAAATATTTCTGCTCTGCCTTTGTCGAATATTAATTTTTCTAGTTAGTTATGGTGTCTGAAGAATAAAATGTAGGGAGAATGAATTTTCGCTGGGGAGAAAAATAAAGAAAACCTTGGATTGGGTGACTCCCATGCATGGATGGAAACTCCCACACAGCTTTTACTGAGTACTCGACATCTTCCAAAATAAGAAGGGGGAAGTCGAAATGATAAGAAGAAAGAGAGTTAAATGCGTACACCATCCTTTTAGTGAGCGGGATCGGACCGTTACTGCTGAGTCAAATGCTACCAATCTTTATGGACATGTGGCTCTGAAGTTGCCCACGAACACACCCACTCTGGTTGTATCGAGAAAAACCAACGAATCGAGATAATGTGTTGCCGTGAGAAGACAACCCTTCATACGCCCCCTTTAGGATAGGGATATAGGGTGCGACACCTCTTCTGTGAAATGATCTCTTCACTGCTGCTCACTTCACAGCAAAACAGTTCACTGACTTCCCAGTTTTCTCAGACCCCGCGAAATTGGCAGAGCACTCTAAAACGACCGGGGAGAAGAGTTAATGAGCGCTAGACAGTAAAATAAATTGGATTATCGCATCCTCTAGCGTCGTTTTTGCGCTGATCTTCAGGAAAGGCGTACAGCATGGATCATGTAAAGCTGTGCGATACTCCGCGACAAATGCTTGAGTTTTTAAAAATTATCTAGAACGAATTTGATAACTATACATAAAACATACACCATTTACTATTTTGAAACTACAGAATGACAACGAACGGCATATTTTCAAACGTTTCGCTAGCGCATATCGTTCGATTCCTCATTTGCGAGCGATTTAAGTTTGCTGGTGTGACCCGATCGGCGCTAACTGCAACACATTAATGGAGAGCTCACATCGTAAAACCGGAGGCTTTCAACTTGAGTAGTCACTTCTATCCGTAGTAGAAATCTGTTCAAACCGAGGAAACGATATTGGTGACTTGAAAGGATAGCAAGGTCAAATTAGGACATCAAACATAAAGGTGACATTGGTTACTGTATACTCACTTTTCACGGACAGTGTTCATAATGATAAAATGACTACACGAAAATTTTGCCTCACCTCAACTCGATAGCTGATGTAATTTAGCCCTTAATTTTAAAATATTGCCAACCCAATCGTTCGAACCTCAAGGGATATAATAAATCATGAACATTTTCATCTTCACCTTTGTTTTTTATCGATGAAAAATCTAATTAGAGCATGGTTTTTAGTTGGCTGCATTAATTGATGGTTTCATTATTTTGACGTTACAAGTTCATATCATTTTATTTTCACATTTAAGTCGAGTCTTAACGGACACCTTGGTTATTTTTCCTCACATAATTTCAATATGCTGAATATTATTATTTTAACTAAAATCTACTCGCGTAGAGACAGTGCATTTTTTTTCTTTTTCGAGTCACACCTACCGGCACAAGCACTATTAGTTCTTCTATCACAATGATATTCCTTAGTTTGGAGAAAACGAGACAGGACTCTATGAGTCTCGCTGGACACTCGAGACCGAAACGCGACTGAGATTCATGGGACGAGACCCGTGTTCGGAAAACGAGACTGAGACAACACTCACTGACCCACAGTCTCGTTTCGTTTCGCTGCAACAATGCGCACAATGCTTAACACCAAATACATAGTCGATATTGACCCAAGTCTATAGAGATGACAATGTATAACATCGGCCGACCTTATACTTTTACGAATTATCAGCCGATACATCGACATTTTGAATTTTTAGAGAAACGCGAAGAGGGTTGGTCGGCACACCAACGGGTAAGCGCACTGAGTTCGACTTCTAGCTTCTCTTCGAAGGAAAAAAATTCCGTTGGATTTAGAGATGACAACGGATTGTACTGAATAAATAATTGGCACTTTTTTCATCTAAAAATATTTGTCTTCGGAAAAGATCCTTATGGTCACCGTTGCCGTTAAAAATATGGGAAAGTCGAGCTCTTCAGCCTCTTAAAGTAACAAAGAAAAGAGTTGACTATAAAGATGTTAGCCTCCCTCACTACCAAGCAAGCCTTCATTTTTCTCCAAACCCACATCTCACCCCAACAATTAACTCCACCACGCCTTCCCAATTTCTACTCGAAATATCATCGCCTGGGAGTTAGCGGCAGTGGTGCAACAGATAGGACAGCCACAACCGTCGAGGGAACGTTCAAGGTCTGCGGGAATACCCGGGATACGTCGGTGTCGCTAAAGCTTTCAAGGACCAAGTCCCAGAATTATTGGGTCGGAGGTATTCGCAACAACCTCGATAGTGGGGAGGGGGTGACAAAATACATGGAGCGGTTTAGTCGTAAAACCTTCAAAATTATTAAGATTTTCCGTTGGCGTTACGCAAAATCATGAAGAACTTTCACATCACCTCGCAATGAGTTTGGAAACATTAGGCGTTCTCTTCAAGAATGACAACGTGTAAAAATCTACTTGCAAACCTTGACGGAAGGCGATGAATAAATCCGGAAAATGTAAATAATACAGATTTATATTGGTATGTATAAAATCAACATGAAGCGGCCAACAGAATCAGGTCGGCCGCGAAGCATTTATAATTATTATTAAAATAAATAGGTCCTTATTTCTTCTCCTGATATTTAATATAAAGCATTTATTTGGTGTAGCTTGATTCATACCGCAAAAATCGGAAAGTAAGATGGAACTATCATCGGTAACTGGAAATAATTGCACATGCTTCGCCAAAAATTAACTTTTAAAACCTTAAGCAGCGTTCACAATTACGATTGTCGGATTTCATACGGAGAAATTTTTAATTGAAAACTTTCAATTCAACTTTTTAATTGAAAACGTGATGTATAAATAACATTGATGTATATAATATAGCAATTAAATACATAAACCCATAATTTCATATGATAATGATATGGTCTATAACGTACATCACCTGGCTCTTGTAAAATACGCCAATTACCAGAAAAAAACATTTCTCAGATTTAACACTTAAGACTAAATTATGTCTTCTCGGACATGATATTTCTTGACAGAAGTCATCATATTTCTGGTCAGAAATATCATGTGCGAGAAAATAGCTATATAGCGGGCATCGAGCACCGTCATGGAGCAAAAAATTACGCCAAACGTTTCCACGCGCCTTCACGCGACTGATCCGGTGGACAATAGTTTTTCTCCATTCTCTAGCTCGATACCATAAGCACGTCATTGACCGTGTGGGGCTCCAGACGGCTCATGCAAAGACTATATGTTTAGCACCGAAAAGACTATCACTTTCCTCTAATTAAAAAAGAAATTGGATGAAATCGGACTGTAATATTAGCATTAATAACTTCTAAGCTGCACTGATAGTGAGATGCACAGATAGTCGACAAAGAAACCGTCGACGGTACTAAGTTTTCTCTACATTTATCGCTTGATAAAATGTCATCAGTTTCCCAAACAACTCTCTTCAACAGATACAATTCGATTTTTCATGTAGCTTTGAACGTACTCTTGAGTATACAACACTGTATCTGCATAAAACATGTCAATACCCAATAGTAATTCCGACGCAATGAATGCGATGACAACCACCTCCCTCCTAAAGCTTAAAAGAATCAGGATATTGAGCATAAAAACGTAAAATAACCTGTATTTTCAACAAAAGCAAACAATTGGTATCAATAAAAACAAATCATTTCGAAATCTGATGGTGATCTCTCACGGCCGTACAAAAAATTCAAATGTGAAAGACGCTGTTCGATTTTTCCTCTGACATAGAATTTTATTATGCTCTGAGTTTCCCCATAAGAGCAGAAAAGAAAATACATATCGAATTCTGCTTTTAACGAAAAAAAGAACAAGAAAATATATACCTGGCCAACATTTCACAGTGATGAAAACAAAAAAAAATTCACAGACAAAGATAATTAACACTATATACAATGGAAAATATAATATATAAAAGTGTAAAATATAAGATCAGATAGAGATAACAAACAAACAATAATTTCTCAGATCATTTTGGAAACATACAATTCTATAATAGGATACAAATTATAATTATAGACATATATGCTGCTTATAGTAATAATAAAATAGTTTTTCCTTAAAAACAGAGAGGAAGAATGTTTTATAGATAATGGCAAGGAATTCCAGAGATTAGAACCAGAGCTGAGAAACGATTTAAGGTAAGTATTTGTCCGAGGTAAGAGAGGTCAGTTCTAGTGGTTCTAAGAACAGAGACTGATTTGGATTTGAACATAGAAAAAAGATAGACTGGATATTTATTGCAGAAGAGAGTGAAAAAAAATGATCCAAGTAAATATTTCCTCCGAGGAGAGGTTTTACGCCATGACGAGTTGTGAAGGTGGTGGGAGATATGCTCGTCTTTACGAAGGTCAAGGACATAAAATCTTCTTATAAAACTATTCTCACCTGATACATGCACAGCCTAATCTTGCAATACTTTCAGTCGACTGCACCACACATTCGACCATCACCAAGAGAAGTTGCCGAACCATCAAGGTTGATCCCTGCTCAAGCTTCGGATTCTTATTGCCTAGAACATAAAAGATACAAGGAATCAAAAGCAGAGCAAAAACATAAAATTATGGCATTCAAACGCAGGTTGTTCCGCCTCTCCTGCTGGGCTTTTGCTCTGTCCTGTATTAATCGATTGTCACTCATAAGCAAGCAAAATTAATATTTATAGTTTTTCGGCAACTTAGGCCACAGTACAACGCGCACAGAGCCGTTTTTCGCTAAAATTCAAGAAGTTAAACCTAGAAATAGTACATCATATAACATTTAAAATATTCTAAATTATATCATTAAAACAAGTTCAAGATAAATCGCTTCGTCAGTGGCTGGCACCATCAGAATTCTCCCCGTCGATATGTCAACAGTCCCCCAGCACGCTCAGCTTCTCTCGTGCATACCAATAATATAACACTTCGAGATCACTTGCAATGTATGAATTAAAGTATATAATACAACATGAATAGGAATTACTAATACCCTTCACAGTAACATATAAAGAGAATGCTATTACATGAATAAAGTTGGGACGATAACAGCAGAAAATATAAGGCTGGAAGCAATGAAAAAATTGCATACCAGACAAACGTTGAAAATAAAGTTGACGGAGGGAATTACAAATAAATAGGCCTTTAGATAAAATAAAAAGGATTTAAAAAAATAAATAGGATTAAGAGTTGGTGGGAGAAGATGCTGGTTGAAAACTCTGCGACGTAGAAGAGACAAACCCTTTTTACACATTCTGAAACATATTCAGCCCCCTGAAAACCAAAATGGAAGGTGAAATATAAGGGAAGACTGAGCGAGAAAACCATGGGTGGATAAAAACTGCAAAATTACCATTTATTAAAAACAATAGATTTTACGATTATATATAGATCGTATAGAGTTCCAACAAGGGAGTAAACGCTTCATTTCATATTAGTATTGACAAAAAGACCGATAAAGAGAAGGGTACACTTACTTCTTCATCAAAGCTATCGCGGCTCATGATGAGCAATAACAACGTTCGGTTGTATGCTGCACGTTGTTCGGTCTCAGCCCGAGAAGAGAGCATCAAGGCAGTAGACCCTAACGCGGGGCTGACACGCGGCATACAACCGAATACATTCATAGCTCATGAGCACACTTATCCCAATAGGCTTTTAAATGCGTATGCTTATTATTTTTTCTATTCTGAATATAAAAAAATGTAAATAATCCGTAACTGCACAGTGAACCCTAAAATAAGTAAGGAGTCGGAAGGCCACGTATTCGTGGGGGAAATAAGTGAAATTGCCCAGTTACTGATGTACTTTGGCCTGTGAAACTTCGCGAAGTCGGAGAATAATGCAGTCTGAAGCTGAACATACCCTAATAATGAAAAATTGATACTTATGAATTTCAAAATATACGATTAACTTTCAAATTTGGACCATTCCTGGAAAAAGTGAAAAAGTTTCGTATCATAACCTACCGGAGACAATGCGGCTGAGAAAACTTGGCACCAAGAAACTATTCCTTTCCTTATCAACCGCATTAATTTTTCCGATAATAATCGAAATCATAAAACATAATTAGGAAATATTAGTTCTTGAGAACACTGCCAGGTATTTCCCTAGCTCATTTACACATCTTTTCAGGTATTTAACTCCGTTTGATGCTAGTGCTCTTAGAACAAGGCGGAAGGTGCGAAAAATACTGAGTAGAGGATTAGAAATATTAAGTATAACGTTTTGCATTATTCACATTCAAGATTTTCTATTGTATATGTTTATTTATAATTGGAAACACAGTGTGGCGTATGGTAGAATTTCATCAATTCTCTGCCAGTTTATCATCGTGAGCAGACGTCAGTCCAACGAATGGGTGGCTGCATATCTCCAGCGAATCACTTTCCTTCTATAAACATTCACATCTCTAAAAACCGCGCACGCCACCTCCAGGGTGCGAGGCACGGGCTGTTTTTATTCCAGGCATACAGTTCGTCCCAGTTCGTGGTCATGCCAAACACGCTCCCTCGGCCGCCAGGCTCAGACCTGAAGGCGGTCAGGAGAGCAATACACAGCCAAACCAGATATTTGGAGAGTACTTTGTCGACGAACACATGAAGTAAAATAGCTAAGATAGAACTCATGATAAGAAATATTAACACGGTTAATTTATGAATGTTACTAGACACTAATTCATGCGAAAAACAAAATTGTGTGGGGCATTTCAACCGAGGTGAGACGCAAGTAGTAATGACATGTTACTAAGCGCTAGTACAAAGTCTAATCGAAATTATTATGGGTCATTAAGGTCACGGAAAAACTAATTTAAAATCGATCGGCACTGCATTCTATTCCCATAATATTATACTACTGATCGTTTCTACCGCAATACATTGGCTACAGCAACATATGTTGAACGTCCAGCAAAAAATAGCCTGATTCGAACTAACGCAAACAAACCGTTTCCCAACGGGAAAGTGCTAAATCGTTCCCTTCGATTACTCACAGTTCCACCCCAATTCCTTTAACAATTCTATAGCGCTACTAAATAGATCACAAAAGCGTTTTACAAGTCTAGCTGCTCTCCACTGCACTCGATCTATTTCTAAGACATCCTTCGTAAGGAACAGTGAGGAATATGATGTTCTGTTAAAGAATTTTTAAACACCCCACAAAATTTTCCGGCTATTTCTGACGCTAATTTTTCATAAACTAGGGCGGCAATTTGGTCAGGACAGGGTGTTTTCCAGAGTTATCAGCTTCCAGATGACTTTCAATACCAAGACTAGAAGCATTGATTTACTGAATAGCTTTGTATATAGCCAAGGTAGTGCAGCGATGTGTTTTCTCCGCGCACTTTGTAAATGCGCTTTTAAAAAAAGAAGCTCAGGATATTTGCTTTTTCTATTTTTTTCTTAAATTTATCAACTTCTGTTCCTCAATGGGGAGATCCCGATGAGTTCTTCATTTCTGCGCACCAGATTCCCTGGAGTGATTTCCGGACGTACGCTTTATATCATGCGGGATAATTATTGACTTTTCTTACGTTTACTTGGTACTGCGCTATTTCGGACGACTCGAATGATGCTATGAAAAGTATTCCATGCATCGTCTACGCAGTTGCTTTGGCTAAAAATAAAAAAACGTAATTTAAAAGGGGAACATTACGCTGCAAATTAGTGCGGGGGCAACAAACAACCACTTTTACCCACCATGTAGACACAAAAAGAAAACTCGATGTGCTAATGAATTACAATTAACATTTATATTTTTACGTCTCATATGATGCAGCCATACAAGTTTTTTAATACATTTATCAACTCATCCCTCAGATTGAAAATTGTTTAAATGCCCAAAAAATTATTAAAACATTCAAAATCGGGCACTGTTTAAAATCCATGACCAACTCTAGGTTTCTAACATAAGATCTAACAAATTAGTCTTCATCGTTTTTCACCGGTTTTAAAGGGAAGTAAAAGCAACTCAGCTTTACCGAGATGGGTGCCTTAAAAAGGGGTCAAATAGTTTTTTTTTGCGGAATGCTGTGGCAAAAATATTTGCCACTATATATGCACAACCATTTTTAGTTCAAATACTGAGAACAATAACGATGAATTGAAAACGTATCACAACTAAGAAACTCAAAATCCCGTCCTTATACACAAACTGCAAATTTATAGACTATCAACGCTTTAAAGGCTCAAACACGGAGTGGCTAAGAGCTCGAAGTTGAAAAAAACGGTTTTGAAGCACGCGGTCTATGGTTTAAGCTGGATTACGAAGTATTCCGGGCTTGAAACAATAAAATAATGATTTTGCAACAGTTATCAGAAGTTTCTCAATCTAATCATATGACAGCAATAAATAATTTCAAGCACCAAGCAAGACGTAAGGAACATACGAAGGGAGGCAAGTGAAGGTTTTGTATTGAACATGTCAAGCCCGTTCAAAATACAAGTATTGGTAATCAATCTGCGGAAGCTGCGGTCAAGCCGTGACAGAGGTTATTTATCGAATTTAAGAAACCACTATTACTAAAATGGTCTGGAAAAAAGGAGACCTCAGTGATTACAGACGTGTTTAAGAAAGATGATATATACCAAAATGTTTGAATCCAACAAACATTTCGAGTATCACTCAAACTTCAAGAATGAAGATTAACATTTGTATTTTCCTCGCGATGAAAGAGCGCTATGATTCACCCCTATAATGCTATACCCTTTCCATGGGGAGTTTTCAAACGAGTTTAACTCATTCACACAGTATTCCATCTCTCAGCATCCCTTGAAAGAATTCAACTACCAGGCGATATGAAAATGTAGAGCGTAATTCATCAAATGTATTCCACTGCTATAACTCGTTAATTACAATGGCATAGTTGACAGGAAGGCAGGCAATCAGTGGACATCTACAATGCTGGCTGGAGACGCGAATCATGTGATCGACGAAGCCAAGATTGTGGTCTTTCTTTAAATTACATGGTGTAACGGCATTGAGCACTCGCCTTCTTGGCCATATCAATTAATTTCTTCGAATGATTCCACTTAAAACGTCGGTAACTGTTGTCAAAAGAGACCACGCGCACTTTGCCGCGATTTAATGCTGCTTTGACAAGAGCTCCTCATCTCGCTCTCCCAATTGGTTTCTTGTCGGACCTTATGCTAGAATAATCTTTCGCTGGCGAAGAATTTTTCCTCTTCGTTTCTGGAGTGACAAAAGCCGATCTCCCTCACTATTATATGCTCATTTTATAGAGTTATGTATCGTGTTTGGTTGTTGAGAATATAAAAACATAAATGCATTAATAAGTTAAACATTGTTTAACGACGCTCAGCTTTCTTTGTGTACAGACATTGAAATTGAGTAGAACTTCATGCGGCAGCGAGAAAAGACTCCGTTCTAAGTCATCGAAGAAATTATGGAGCACCAGCACTTACAGGTAATTTTCGTAAGTATAAATAAAAATGAATAATGGACAGAACATTCTTTTCAAAAGTCATTTATGCCGTTGCAACGAAAACGAGTTACCTCAACGCGTGCAATGACCGCATCTATCTCCGAAGGTGGAGATGACGATTGCCTTCTTCAGTGGCATCTCATGTGAGGGGAAGAACTATAAATTTTAAAGAAAAAATCATATCGCGAAAGGCTCTGTTGTTCCACACGCGTAATTAACTCCATTGAATTGCTATAAAGACGATAATTCCCGTTGACCCATCAAAATAATAGATAGAAATATATTTACGTTTCCTCAAGACGCATAAGTGAAGTAGATTAATCATTTTTCGAAAATCCGTAAAATGTACACCCCATAAGACGAAAACGTTGGTGCAAAGTGATAGGAGATACACACTACTTTACATTTAGTCAATATCGACGACGGCTATCAATCTGACATCTATAATATGAGCAAACTTCTCGTAGGATTAGTATTACGCTTGAGGACATGGAATCTGATTGTAACATTCAGTCGACGCCAAAGATTTCCTTAAAAAGACCATCAAATCATATAATCTTTTAAACGCGCCCACCTTACCCACGAGTGCCCTCCCCTTCCCTATAACGTATCACTCAATTACAGTGTGCCCAAGAAAATAGCGCAGTTGACAGAGATGCCGCCACAGTTTGCACAAACGTCCAATACCGTTTGGGGAGGGAATCACGTGACCGAAGAATCACGAGAATCCATGATGGTGGCCTTTGTTTAAGTCATACAATCGTGAAAGAATTGTTCACTTCTAAGGCAAATGATATCCTAAAAACGTCTGTTTGAGCACGTCTTCAAGATCCATTTCATAACCCCGTTATATATCTGACAAGACTGGATTAACTAGGAATCAGGTGACCGGAGAGGCATAATACTTTATCGTAAGTAAATATCTACCACGGCTTTGTCTCGTCAGTTTTAAATTTTACGAGCTCATTTGTCGAAAGATAATTATTACATCATAGGACATAAAACCTGGAATTTCAAATAAAGTCCTTAGCATTAATATTATGCCGTTTAATATTTACACTGTTCCATAACCATGTGATCTCGCAGAGAACCATTTCTTATGGGTAAAAGATGTGACAGATTCCGTTCCACATTATGTAGTAGACTTCCAAATGTTCAATAATTATGATCGGCGTTACTAAAGCCTGCCTCGCGGCGGGGTTCGTGCAAGCATTACCCCATTATTCGTAGTTTCAAATGCCCAACTACACGATTATAACAGACAACAAAGACAATAACAGCAAAGACAACAGCAAAGTATAATGTAAGGAATACGATCATTAGCTTGGGCATCAAATTGGCCAACGGAAGAAGAGAATATTAGACTCAACCGTTCTTTTGCCCAACGGTTCATTTCTCGGACCCGTCTCGCTGAAAGTTCTTTCTCATCCATCTCCACCACGGTGCTCGAGAACAAAGGAGAGAGGCACTGCGGGAAGAATGGCTGTAAGACGGTGAAAGACGATTCTTTTGTTAAGGGGTATAGTAGAGAATATAATCACGAAGTCGGGGCGTGGTTTACAGTTTATCGAACAGATTTTGTTTCAGAAGAAGCAGGAGTTGGATTAAATGGAGGAGGAGAACTGTTGAGGACTATTTTCGAGAAAGGATGCGTAGTTACGATTGGACACGTTTTGCATCAGGCTTGATTGCAAGTGGTGGCAGGAGTTTTGGAATAAATGGGTGCTACGACGATGATTTCAGTGGTTATAAATAAATCGGTAAGGTTTGAGAAGGGACCTTTGAGGAGATGCTTCTTCGACAGTACGCCTGGGAAGAAGGCAGTGCAAATGGACAGATGCTGAGATTAGTCTTGAACAGTAGGTTAGGTTGGTATGACTTTTTAACGATTTATTAAATGTCTATGGATATCCTCTACAGAGAAGACATGGTTAAGATTAGAGCGGAACCGGTCTAGGAAGTCTCGGTTGTTACAAATCGACGGCCTGTCACGGAAAGCGTAATGAATGCGATGGCACCATCAAGTTATGAATGCCTTTTAAAGTGTACAAGTCGTGTTGCTTGGAATTTGGCAACACAGGATATACACTCGTTTGCAATCCCAGGGTATCCTTCCAGACCACGTTGAGCGCGTTGCGACCGCCAGTACTCAGTTAGTACTTCTGAGACTCTTTGAGTATTTAAGTACGACTCGGCCATTTACCTTTATTTCGACTTCCACTTCGTTTTACATTCTATACCCTTGACCTTTGCTGCTCCTGGATAACCTTTTCGGAATCTTTATTGTCCAGTCATCTTCGCTGGATATTTGAAAACGTATGTCTTGCGGTAGAACGTAAACGATATAGCTACAAATGCACATAGGTATCAGCATTTTTCAATGAACATTATTGAAGAGTCATATCATTTACTAGATGCCAAGGTGATGTGTGCCAGGGTGCAAGTCGAACTACGACATCAGTTTTAAAGGACAAAACTAACCCGTACATATAAGCACGAGAAATGCTCTTCTGAGAGCGGAGCCCCAGAAGACCTAGGCGGAGGGAAATACTGGAAAGGCATAAGCAGGTAGGTATATTCTAAACGAACGACAATGTCGGAGCATATGGGAAGTTCATTCAGAAATTTCACATGCATTTAGATGACCTTCATTGCTGGAATTACAATACAAAGAAAGGTGTCTCTGTATACTACTAATATGTAAATGATGATTTGGAATGTGACAAGCTAAAGGTTGTCTGTTGGATTGTCGTGAATAAAGATTTGACAATTCAAGCAAATATCGAGGGGATTGTGATTCCCACACATCATCTGCGCTGGATACTGTCTCCATAAGTGAAGCTCCAGATGCGTTCGCAATCCGTGTATCTCTAGACACGGCACAAAGTATTAATGACTTCCCCTCCTGGCACCTTTCTATTGGTTATTGCTTACTAAAGGCCCAGGAATACTTAGAGAATGCGATTGATTTGGCAAACGACGACTCGTTTAACAGCAACGAGCTGGGAATTTTTTTAGACCAAATACGGGAGCTAAATTCGCGTCCATAGTCCATCAACCGATCTGTTTGCTTTCCATATTTCTTCTGTCTCCCGCTGGTGACAATAACCAACGAAACATTTGTTATCTCCCCAAAAACGGTAACTACAGCTGATTACCTCATATGTAACGTGTCCCCAGATGGTGGCCCATCAAATACCACACATTGCCTCAGTAATGTTTCAAGGAACTGGGATGACAGGGGAAGTTTTTTTCTTGCTGACTGATAAAAATTAAACCAGAGGCCAGCTCAGTTTGGAAAATGTAACATTATAGGTTTGGCGGGATATTGCGTAGAAACTGCCAGAACGGGTTAGTTTAATAATGGATTCTCCATTAGGAAGATTCAAAGAAATATTAAAGTTAATGCCTAAGAAAAACTTATAACCGATTCAAACACGATACCCTATCACAACCTTCGCCCAGCCAACGGCCAACACTATCCAGGGAGACGAATCCGTCAACCAATATTTAACAGTAATAATCTCAAAAGGAATGCCATTCACGGTACTCGGCAAAAGAATTTCGAGTTAAATACTCAACAACATTCCTTTTTTCGAGGATACTACTAGCGAGTGAATCTAAACGGGACTACGACATTGACGGCGGAAGGTTTAGACCGGAAACGCAAATGATGAAATATCCGGCAAAGTGTTTTTCTGTCGGAAAAATGCTCTCTCTCGAAGAATATTCTACCCTCCACATCAATTAAATTTCAACGGTATTTATTTATTTAACATGTTGTTCCAGCAAATAATATATCTCTAGCGCTAATTCTTTTTCACTACAAATGCGTCTATGAACCATTATCATGCAAAGTTGAATAGAGTAGCATCTTCAAAAATGGTAGGAATACTTGAATCCCCATTGAAGGCCATTCTAAATTGAAAATTTATAACGCTAATTTTTTTAAATAGAAGACCGACAGGAAAAATTTCATCAAACCACACGAAGGTATTTATTGGTCCCTGACCTGAAGTGTCATCAGAGGTTCTACGATTACACCCTAGGACGCCTTCAAGGATCAACTGAACTTTCTATTACACAAGGTGTATATTTTTTATATGTAACGTTAACATGCCTGTTTTCTGAAAGCGCTAGACACTCCATAGTGCTTCACTGCTATCTTCGCACTTGTGGAAGACCAGGAACTAAGAATCGAGCTCATAAATGAATCTTAAGAGCATCAAAGAACCAAACTAAGTATATATAGTCTAAGCGCGATTCACTCGGTAAAATATATAAAAAAGTCTAATTTCTTTATTACAATCAACTTATTCGTGCAGCGCTCAGCACAGCACGGCTTCCTAAGCATTTAATCGCCAGGTTCCGGGCCTTGGGTTATCAGGAGGGAGAGGAGACAGCGGCAAGTTGGGTTATAATGTTCATTCAGGGAAGCGACGAAGGCATTTGGTTTGGAGAATAGAGTTTTGGAGGTAGGCAGACCAGATGTACGAGTGGCGTCTATTTTGCTAGAGGTGGAGAGAGAATATTGCCCCCTTCAATGCTTCGTTTCCGCTACGCTAGGTAGGCCAGACGCTGGTTACATTTGGTAAGGGAAACGTCAGTAAGCGCTAACTGTGGTTGACTTCCTAACCACGGTTGGCTGACCCTAGTTAGCCGGCAACACGGGTCAGAAATCGCTGGAAATGAAAATGCTAGTTTAGCACGTATTAACAAGCGACGAACGTACGTCACACTAGGGCTGGATTGAGATTACGCGATGGAAATTTCTCATGAGAATCTACACAACCGGCCCCCGACAGGCCATTCGTTACGTGGTTCATTACTTCCATTCTGGAACGGAGGCCGGTAACACATTCTCTAACTTTCGGAAAAAAGAGCGAATTGGAAACGGGGAATTAGGGAAAACATCCACTGATTCTCACTTGGCTAACGGTGACTCGTCATTCGGGCGAGCAATTCTCTTTTGTGACTCGGGTCTTTTCTCCAAAGGGCGAATCGGTTAATTTTTGCTAAGTTATTGTGCACTGCACGATGGTTGCGAGAGAGACGTGAATCTACAAACAGCATTTGTAAACTGAATCATTCTTTTCAAGATAAAGATCGACTGTGGATGTATCACGTGAGTCCTAAATTTACTATTAACACTTCTTGATCCGGTGCCTTTTAAATTTGACTAGCCCTTGGGGCCGGCCATTTTTTGCATTTTTGTTGGGAAGGTACATGTATACAATTAAATTCACACAACTCCAGAACTAATGTATATTTTTTAATGAAACTTTCATTCGTTGCATATTATATAACAGACCGGACCATTACCGCTGGTGGCGGAAACACGTATTTTTACGTGAGCGGACTGTGTGTTAATATACCTACATTGCTGCAAAAATTTCGATGATAAAAAACCGTTCTCAGATAAAGGTATTCGAATCGAGATTCTGTACAAGGTTGATGGTATTTTCATATTCAAACTTTCGCACTTTGTTAGCCAGTCAGTACCTCGCAAAGTTTGCTGTAGCGGCATTTTCCGCATTTAATTTAAGGCAATGTTCATAAGTATCTATTATTTTTAAATGCCAGGACATTTTTACATATCTTGCATCAACCTCGAACCTGGATTTCCTTATTCTGAAAAAACATGGCACACACGCTTCCATAGCCCGTTTTACACGGGGAACAAAACCGCACAATTTATTACTGATTCATCTGGCGTGCAATTATTATTGAATTAGAACAGGTGCTATTTTGTTACCTCGCGTTCATGCATTCGCGCAAGTGTTCTTATAATTCACAGCTTTATACGACGCCATTAGAAAGGCCTGTACGTACGAACAGCAGAATGTACAATTACGTGCTGCATGTAAAACGGGCTTAACATCAACTTCCTAGGGATTCTGCGATCACAACGACCATTTTTTACTTTATAACAATTGCGGTAACTGCGGCAATAACAACACTAGAGACTTCTACAGAAAAGTGAGATTTTTTCAGAAAGGTTTCAAACCTAATGAAGTGGGAGCGAAAGACAAATATGGAGCAATAGCCAGTGATCCAACTGACGTTTTAAAGACTTGGAAAGAATACTTTTGTGAGCTTCTGAATGGTAATGAAAGCATCACGATAGGAGAGGAAGATGAAGGTCAAGCCGAAGAACATGAAGCAGATACAAGAGATAGGGGTGATCCATGTCCTGAGCCCACAATTTAAGTAATAAAGGCGGTGCTAAAGACCTTAAAAAATGGCAAAGCACCAGGTGAAGATGCTATCCCAATAGAGTTGATAAGTAATGGCTATGGAGAACTAATAACTTATGTACACAGGCTAATATTAAAAGTGTGGAGGACTGAAAAGATGCCAAAAGAATGGACTGAAGCAGTTATAATACAAATACAAAAGAAAGGAAATAATCTGGACTGCAAAATGATAGAGGCATATCCTTAATTAATTCAACTTATAAAATACTGTCAAAGCTGATGCTAAATAGACTTAAAGATAAAGCAGAAGAAATCATAGGAGACCACCAAGCGGGGTTCATGAAGGAGAGATCAACAATAGGCCAAGTATTTATCAAAAGAGCTGTCCTCAACATACTAGGAGTACAACAAAGATCTCTTTATCACATTTATTCATTTCAGCAAAGCCTACGACTCGATAAATAGAAACAAATTGTGGACAGCTATGGAAACGAATGGCATCTCTAAGAACATAATTCAGCTGACAAAGATGTGTGTAAATGGATCTAAGGGGAACGTTAAAGTAGGAAAAGAGTACAAAGACAAATTTGAAATAAACACTGGTGTGAGACAAGGAGATAGCCTATCACCACTTCTTTTCAACATTGCGCTAGAAGAGGCACTTAAGAGGACAAGGAGAGCGCAAAGTGGGGACAGAATTACTGAAAAAATAAAAAATCAGTCTACTGACTTTTTGTTGACGACGTAGCCATTGCGGTTGAAAGTAAGGAGGATATCAAGAGGCTGACGACAATACTTTTGAGAGAATAAAAAAAAGGACAAAAAATTAATGAAAGTAAAACCAATTACATGAAGATTGCAGACGCGACGATGAAGAGAACCACTTAGCAGTAGACAGTTATAAATGCAAAAAAAGAAATCAATTTAAATACCTAGGAGATACAATGACTAGCAATAACAAAGAAGAGGCTGAAATACAAAACAGACTTACAGCAGCAGAGAGACCATATTGGAGCCTTATAAAACTATTCAAAAACAAACTTTAATAAAAAAACACGAAAGTAAGGATTTATAAAACAATAGTTCAAGCTGTAATACTATATGGTTCTGAGACATGGTCTTTTACAAAAAAGTCACAAAAAAGACATTACTTTTAAGAATAAAGTAATGAGAAGAATTTTCGAAGACAGAAAAGCATGGAGGCGCTAGGTGGGCGAGGCCAAAGACCACTTAGGTTTTTAATGGCCACAGGAGTCAGAGTAAGTAAGAGTATAACAATTGCGGTGAATTTAACCGTACACTTCATTTTGCTTAATTATTCGGCACAAGATATTATCCAAGGAAAACTGTGGGAATGACCCGCCAAAACACTCATCAAGGCTCGACCGCTCCTCGTCGACCGCCCTCGCTCTACCTAACTCGACCTCACTCAGCATGCATAATAGCGTGTGTCTCTCACTCAAGCCGCACAGTGGTTGGAAATTAGAAAAACCTAGATATAATTCCAAAATGAATTTTTTGACGCATGAACCAGAAACTTCGCAATAACACACTACAAACGGCACGCCGTCCACTCAACCTGCCCGCTCACAATACACGAAGTTGGCCAGAATGTTATATCACACGAAGATATGATTTTCCTTTTAGCATGCCTCTAGTTGGACATTCAAAAGCTTTCCCCTTAATAAGAACCTGAGAATTCCTCCAAGACGAAATAATATTTTGAGAGTGTCTATCTAATTATTACACACAGTGAATACGTACTTAGAAATGACTACCTACCTGAGTAGAGCTGACAATCCATTTCACGAAGATAAGTAAATGTAAGGTGTCATAATTGGAGTTAACTTTTACATTTTAATAAGGATTTCACAAACATTTAATCGTCTATGCTGAGCAAGAAGCATGATAATCAGCAATCTAATGCAAGAGGGCCCACCTGAGGCAAATTGACACCGTATGCCACATAATGGAATATCTGATGAGTAAATCCTTGCGGCAAAATGCTGACACCGGGTCACTCTTCACCTTACCACCACTACTTGAACAATCTTTCCGACATCAAACTAGTCACCTATCCACAATGGCGCAGAAAACCTCAACAGTCACAATCTATAGAAAAATTCTATTAAGTTAACTAACAAAACAACGCAGCGCTCGGCAAGAGAAATATAAGTTGCTCAGCGCTCAAAAACGAAGAAAATAATGCGCGCTACTCTGAGAAACTTCAAGAAAAAAATCCTCTGTGAATTATAAGATGAAATCCCCAAATCACTTTGGTCTTACGCGAGGGAGCTCCAGGGCGAATCTTCGACAGTAGAGTCTTTACTGGTTACAACGGCAAAGTGGTCACCAACAGTATCGACAAAGCCAATTTATTAAACCACTACCTCGAAAGTGTATTCATTAAGGATGACACAATTCACAATTTAGACATTCCTGACTTTAACGAGCTAATGGCTGACATAACAATTCAACGTGATGGAATAGTTAAACAACTGCGTTCGATTAAAAGTAACAAGTCCCCAGGTCCAGAAGGAATACCTGCACGCGTGCTCAAGGAGTTAGCGCCACAGATTGCACCATTCTTAAAAATTATATTTAACAAATCATTATCCGAAGGCAAGGTGCCCCAAGACTGGAAAATAACCAACGTCACTCCGATACTCAGAAAAGGAAATAGAAGTGACCCAGGAAATTACCGGCCTATACCGTTAACATCACTTTTATGCAAGATCCTCGAACACATTGTCGTTAGTAATATCATGAAATTCATGGATAATCGTAACTTCTTACATAGCAGACAGCACGGCTTCCGTAAGGGCAGGTCCTGTGAAACACAGCTTGCACTCTTCCTTCATGATATTCCAAAATCAGGTGAATCGATTAAGCAAGTGGACGCGATATTCCTTGATTTTAAGATGGAATTCGACAAGGTTCCTCAAAAAACTCACGTATAAATTGCAATCATACGGAGTTAATAGAAAAATAGTGAATTGGATAATTGCCTTTCTCAGTGAACGAAAACAAAAAGTAGTTATTGATGGTTTTAGCTCAGATATGGTCGAAGTTACATCCGGTGCTCCTCATGGAAGTGTAATTGGCCCTCTTTTATTCATTATTTACATTAATGACCTAAGCTCCCGAGATAGCAGTAAATTAAGATTATTTGCAGACGATACGGTTATCTACCGTGAAATGAGTTTAAAGCTCTGTCATCGGACCTTAACAACATTCATTCGTGGTGCCAGGAGTGAGGGTTAGAATTAAATATAAGCAAATGCACCACAGTTCACTTCCTGCAAAAGTCATCACAAAAATGCCATGCCTATACTGTGGGTGGAGTAAACATAAAATCTTCAGGTACAGTAAAATATCTTGGAATTACCTTAACATCTGATATATCGTGGGGATTACACATACAGAACATATGTGACGCAGCATTAAAGAAACTAGGATTTGTTAAACGTATAACAGGAAGGTCCTCGGATGAAAAAGTCAAAGAGAGATGCTACTTTGCTCTGGTTAGGACACCTGGAGTACACCGCGAGCATTTGGGACGCTGGTCAAATAGATTTAACCAAAAAAATTAATAAAATGCAAAGAAAAGCAGCACGCTTCGTTAAAAACTGCTACGAGCGTATATATAGCGTCTCAAAACTTTTAGAGGGATTAAGATGGGAGCCCCTAGAGACTCGGAGGCTACACGCTTGGCTTAGGTTGTTTTATAAATTCAGTACTGATATTTTTCAGAGCGACATAGAGAATATTATCATGACTCCTCACTACATCTCTTGGTCTGACAGACACGATAAAATAAGAGAGGTACACTGCCGAACAGATAGGTACAAGAACTCGTTTTTTCCGCGAGCAATAAGCAATCACAATAACAATTAAGCTCACTAAATACACTCCTATAATTCATGTCACCATTTCATCGCTAAAAAACTTACTACTTTACACGGCTGGTGACCTAACACCCCCTGCCACACGCCCATGCGGCGGCTCGCGGAGTATTATGTTGATGTAGAAACAGTTCGTCGCCAGCCCTAAATAATTAAACAACCTATGGACTCACATTAGTTATCTCTTACGCCCAGATTTGAGAACGTGAGCGCACCTTCTGACTCGAGGGACGCTGCTCCCCAGGTTAGCCGGGCAGGGAGGGCGGACATTTTATTTACAGGGAGTTCGAACGTCCGGCGGATTGTGCCCTCATTGCGGAAGAGGGCAAGGAGAGACAAAGCGGACCAGCGGGTCACCTCCTGGTGTATACCAGGAGGATTGGTACCCAACACTATGGCTGCGATACGTATAGCGGTGGGAGAGACGGGCTGCTCTAGGCTGCGGGTGGTGGCCCATGTCGGTACCAATGATGCGTGCGGGCGTGGAGCCGATGAGATTTTGAAGTCCTTCCGGGATTAAAACTCAGAAATGGAACGCGCCCGGAGGGCATCGGGTGCCGATTTGCGGCTGTCCATTTGTAGTGTTGTTCCGCGGATCGACCGCGGTCACCATGCTTGGAGCAGGATTGACTGCCTGAACAGGAGGCTGCGGGAATTCTGTGTAGGCATAGGAGCAGAATTCGTAGATCTTCGGCCGCTGCTCGGATTGTGCCGGGCTCCCCTAAACCGTTCTGGGGTGCATTACTCCGCCAAGGCGTCAGAACGGGTGGCTCGTAGGATTGTCGAGCATTGTAGGTATTTGTTAGGCTAGAGAGGTCAATCAGTGGGATTCAAAAGTATACACGCGACAACAGCCTCCGAGTAAATCCGAGAAACGTTAACCTTCATTGCCGAAAAAACTTAAAGAGACGCACAAATAAATAAATGTTACTTCCATAGCGAAAATAACCCCAACACGCGCTCTCTAAATAACTGCGAAACTTCAAAGAAAAACTCGCTTCTCAGTGTATTCAGAGAACATCAAAGAGATAATACACAGAATCACAGAAAACAGCGAACCAACAATCACCAAGCAAAATGCTATATAAATTTAGTAATAGTAAATTTCCGTCGCGTAAAGAACAAACGTGCAGAAGTTGAGCATATACCTGAAAACGCAGATATAGTAATTGGAACGGAGAGCTGGCTTGCAGAGCATATTAACGATAGCGATTTTTTTCCGACAGGATATAAAATCTATAGACATGATCGACCCGATAGGAATGGCGGCGGAGTATTTATAGCAGTTAAATCGTATAGGAATAGTACCGCACACATATTAGACAACAATGGAATAGAGAGCGTTTGGTGTACCATTAAACAACAAAACAAAAGAAATATGCATATATGCTCATTTTACCGGCCACCAGATTCCAAAATCGACGTATTGCGCAAAATTAGAAACTCTGTTATCATCATTTACCTCGAGAGAAAACAAAAGCGTGATAATTATCGGTGGAGATTTCAACCTCCGAGCAATAAATTGGAAAACCAATAGCGTTGAAACGAGTCCAAGGAATCGCGATATAAGTGAGGCCTTACTTATTACACCTTCACACCACTCTCTTACTCAAGTTGAAAATGACCTACGAGAGGTAATAAAATATTAGATCTTTTAGCTGATAGTCAGCATACAATACAAACACATCGACAGCTTCGAAGGCATAAGTGATTATAAAGTAATTTTTGCCACTTTGAAAACAACAGTAGAGCCCACTGTTAAATCTAAACGTAAAGTCGACTCATTTGAAAAATGCGATTATATAAAATTTGGAGAGATTTTAGAAGCTTCATTCACGAAATTCATAGCCACAATGAAGGACAAGAGCACTGAAGTATCACGGAGATATTTTTTGGAAATACTACGTAAAGGAATCGATGAACATATTATGCACAAATTCAAACGGGAGAGTAGAGAACCTCGTTGGTATAACCACGAAGTACGGCGAGAGCTCAGGAGACAAAGGCAATCACAAAACCTATATAAAAATTCTATAAAGTCAGGCAACAAAACAATGGAACTTAGGGCGAGAGAAATTTACGTTGCCCAACGCTGAAAAACGAAGAAAACCATGCGCACTGGTGCACGGAACTTCAAGAAAAAGATCCTAGGTGAATTACTAGATGAAAACCCCAAGTTATTCTGGTCTTACGCGAGAGAGCTCCAGGGCGAATCTTCGACAGTAGTCTTTATTGGACACTAACGGCAAAATGGTCTCCAACAGCATCGTTAAAGCCAACTTATTAAACAATTACTTCGAAAGTGTGTTCACTAAGGATGAAAAAATACACAATTTACGCACAAAAAACTCATTTATAAATTGTATTCATGCCGAGTTAATAAAAAAGTAGTGAACTGGATTAGAGACTTTCTCAGAGATCGAAAACAAAAAATTGCCGGGTTTTAGCACTGATCTGGTCGAAGTCACATCCGGTGTTCCTCAAGGAAGCGTGATTGGCCCTCTTTTATTCTTTATTTATATTAATGACCTAAGTTCTCGAATAAGCAGTAAATTAAGATTATTTGCAGGCGATACGGTTATCTACCGTGAAATAAGCGAAGACGCGGACTTTGAAGTTCTGCCATCTGACCATAAGAGCCTTCATTCGTGGTGCCAGGAGTGGGGGGTTAGAATTAAATATTAGCAAATGCACCACAGTTCACTTCCTGCAAAAGTCATCACAAAAATGCCATACCTATACTGTGGGTGGAGTAAACATAAAATCTTTAGATACAGTAAAATATCTTGGAATTACGTGAACTTCTGATATATCATGGGGAAAACACATACAAAACATATGCGGCACAGCATTAAACAAACTTGGTATTTTTAAACGTATAATAGGAAGGTCCTCGGATGAAAAAGTCAAAGAGCGAAGCTACTTCGCTCTGGTTAGGCCACACCTCGAATACGCCGCGAGTATTTGGGACGCTGGTCAAATAGATTTGACCAAAAAAATTAATAAAATACAAAAAAAGCAGCACGCTTCGTTAACAACTGCTACAAACGAACAAATAGTGTTTCACAACTGTTAAGAGGGATTAAGGTGGATTAAGCCTCTAGAGATTCAGAGGCTGCACGCTAGGCTTAGGCTGCTTGAGATATTCAGAACTGGTGTGTTTCAGAGCGACACAGCATATCGTCGTGACGCCTCACAACATTGCTGCGTCTGACAGATGCGATAAAATAAGAGAGATATACTGCCGAACAGATAGGTACAAAAATTCGTTCTTTCCACTCACAATAAGAGACAACAATAAAAACTGAGCTCCACTAAATACACTCCCACAATACATGTCACCACTTCACATACCAAAAACTTACATCTTTACAACGCTGTTGATCTACCACCCCCTGCCACACGTCCATGCGGCGGTTGCGGGGTCAGGCGCGTAGGCAGACTTTGATTTCGGGGGGGGGGGGGGGGTATTCCGACGAATGAATCTTTTGATAGTTGCCTACCCACCAGGGCCTAGTTGAATTCGCCTGATTGCAGTGAGAAGAGGAATGGTAAGAACTTCCCCACGAATAGAAACAAGAAGGAACAGGAAGAGGCGGCGAGTGACGAGATACTAAAAGGTGCGGTTAAACGTAAATGAATGCAAGATTTTTAATATTTCAATATTAAGACGGAGGCGCCTTGTTTTTGTGGCAAACACTTCAAGGACCATGTCAGGTGTTCAGGGGATGTCTGAGAGAATGTACAGATGAATAAGACCATTTAGTCTGTTCTGCACACAGTAAGCTTTTAAATATTTCTTCAAATATCTAAGAGTTGAAAAAGACAGTTCTGCTGTTGCATTATTACTGGGAGAGCACACAAAATCTCCAGCATCCGTTGAACCACTGGGAAGATGTCTTTAGAACAAACCTACAGAACCAAAGAGCCGAGAGCCAGAAAGAACACAAAAGTAACATACAGTCAGCCAACTAATGGACATCAAATAACAAAGACATAAGCCAATGAACAAAAATTTTGACGAAATCACTATTGCTTATCAAATATGTGATGATATGCTATCAGAAAAAAGATAAGTACCATGAGAGCATCTAAAGCATTTCTTAATGGGTCCGCCAATTTCGACAAATGTCGATATAAGAGAGTTATTTCACAAAAAAAACTTGCCTTCAACAAATTTAGGTAATCTGAATACATTGCAAGCAGGATTTTGGTCTGCTTCGAG
This sequence comes from Ceriagrion tenellum, assembly GCA_963169105.1. Classification (NCBI taxonomy): domain Eukaryota; kingdom Metazoa; phylum Arthropoda; class Insecta; order Odonata; family Coenagrionidae; genus Ceriagrion; species Ceriagrion tenellum. Next base: position 115,125,621 of record OY720638.1, on the reverse strand, counting down.
GCATCAGTGTTAACGCCCTGGCTGCAGGCCTCCTAATTAGGTAAAAGTCTACTGAAGCACGTCAGGAGATTGAGACATGCCAGCAGTCTTTCATCCATCTGAACTAGGAAAGAGTCCAAGAAAGGAATAAATACTGCTTGCCTGAAAATTCCTCAGGGCTTGAGGCAGGGGTATCAACCCTGTATAGCTGATGGGCACATCATCGAGGGACTTCAATTTCCAGTTCAAGTCCAGTCAAAGCAATGGCATGGTAATGGATGTTACATGCTATCAGGGACAAAATAGACAAACCTGGCATGCCAGATGACAAGTGCAGTCCAGGTTCATTTCTTTTACCCCTGATAGTACAGTAAGGAGGCAACAATGGTGAATACAGACCTTTGGGATTCAAAGATCCCTTTTGGACCTTTGCAACGTACTTGCAGCCGAGATGGAATCC